>JAMWET010006324.1:107500-373499 GCA_024036415.1 Prochilodus magdalenae | reverse complement strand
CTTGTGAAAAACATACCTGCACTTAACTAAACGTGTAAACTCTATAATGTGGTTGGTGTGGCTCAGCGGATAAGACCGCTATCACACCATCTGGGAGACGGGGGTTCGAGTCCCGGTCTGGGTTATTATGCTGTGCTACACCAATAAGAGTCCTTGGGCAAGACTCCTAACACTACATTGGCCTACCTGTAATATGATTAACCTTGTACGCTCTGCATAAGTGTGTCAGCTAAATACCATAAATGTAATGTTGGTTAATTTTGTAATAAAGATTTGCAGCCATAGAAATGTATTTTGTGTACATGTAATTAAAAGGTCTGAAAGGATTCACAGGTGTCATGGAAATATGACAAACCCAGAGACCACCTCTAACTTTTCTGTAGTTTTACAATGTAAGCGTATGTGTTTGGCCAAAATGGCCTGTGTTTGATATAAACTACTGGAAACATTTCTTCCAAATAAAATATTGTATTTTAGATCTTCTTATGTAGAACATGACTAATGGTCAAAATCACAAAAAGGCCTCCAGAAGCCTGTTTCCAACTGTCCTCGATGTGCATTTCACCTCAGCTGCTGCTCGCCATTCTTTTTGTAAGTCACTTCAGGTCATCTTATGATGGTTAAGTGATACTAGAATGAGGTGGCGCTCATCACGGTAAGTAGAGAGACATTTTCACCCTCTGTCAGTCTGTGTGTTACATAGTCAGTGTATGTAAAATATCACACTTTCAGTACAGTAATCATGAGGACGAGAACGTGTACTAAATATGCTTGAATTAAAAATACAGCATCAGTCTAAAACACAGAGCATCAGTTCCTCCTTGCCGTCATCCTGCTACTGTACCTGCAGCTTGTTTAAATCACTGGGCCAGTATAAAACACCTTTGCTTTGTGTTGTGTGCAGCATATTAGATTTGTTTGACTTGCAGTAGTGCAGACATCAATCACAGATCACAGTGTTCTGCAAAGTTATATATAATTATAAATATGGCGTATTTACAGTCTCTTATTTACACACATTATTTTTCATTCACCCAACTAATTTCTAAAAGAACCAAAAACAGCCAGGGAAGGGTTTAACAGAGCGGGGATCTTTTCTCTATTACTGTACCGTCTACCCCTCTACAAAGGTGTAGCAGTGACGGCTCTTCAGTGGGGGCTTATGTAGCCCGCGCCTCAGGTGTAGCTTGTTGGGTGATCAGCCCTGGGCATTCTGGGGGTTGGAGTTCCGGGCTGTAGTTGCCTCGAGACGACGCCGCCGCTGCCGCTGCCGCCCTCTGCTGGCTGCAGGCGGCACAGCCCGAACCCTTGTTTTGTCAGGAAGAGAGTAATCGCTAACACGTGACTCTTCAGAGATGGTTTTGTAACCTTTTCCAGCTTGATGAGCCTAAAAAACTCTCCATCTGAAGTTCCTCAGAGATCTGCTTTGTTCATGCCATGATGACACTCACACAAACATGTGTTATTAAAATATAACAGCGTGCTGACCCATCGACTGAAAACCCTTGAATTTAATTTCGCCTTCAAATGCTCTGCTAATCCTAAAGGTTCATATATATTTGGAAAAAACTGATGTGCTTTAAATCAAGTACACTGAAGTACTACTGAGGCAAAATGTGATATTGGAATCTTTGCCCTCAATAAATAAATGACCAGGTCTAATATATTTATCTCATTTGTTAAACTGATTTCTCTACTTTTAGGACTTGTATGAAAATGGAATAAAGTTTTATTTATGCAAAAACAAAGACGATTCTGAAAGGCTCACAACCTTTGAGCACCTCTGTATGTGCTTTGTTAGTAAGTTAACCTTTTCTTAACTTACAAAACCTTACGAAAAAGAAGTTTATTCTAGTGTTCTATTAGTATACTTGTTATAAACTGAATATAGATGAGTATACTTTCGGTTTACTTTTTACGTACTTATTAGTGATATGCTAAACACAACCATACCTAAGTATACTTGGCTTATACTGACAAGTATGATAAAAGGTCTTAGTACGTTTTGAGTATACTTGTATGTAATACTTTGATTGAGTTAAACTTAAGAATTGTAGTTATGTGTTCTTGCCTTATAAAGTATATTTGGCTTGCATTTTTAACTGAAACAGATATTCTATGTACAGTGTTATTAACCAACACAAACATATACAGAAACAGATAAACATTTGGCTGATTTTATTGACAATACTTTTCCAAGGTGTGAGAGTATTGTAATAAGTCAATAGTCACCAGTAGACTCAATAGTAGACTTTTTCCCACTCTATTTGGGGCATTTCTTTTGGTTAATTCACCATAAAATATACACATGTAAATGGCAACAGGTATTTTCTATCTATAATATTCATGGATATATTATTTTATATTATATTAGATATAATATTTCAGATTTATTTTCAGATTGCGTCACATACATTTCTCATAATGATACACCTCAAATGAAGCATTATAACAAGAAGCAAAGTTCTCACAGACGAGCACTAGGTTACATTTGCCTGTGTCTGTGTTAATCTCAATAAAAGACTAGAAAGGGAAAGTTCGTGAATGAACTTTAAGTTGGCTTGTAAAAGTCTCATTATTATGTTGAAAAGTTTAAAAGCCGAACTACCTTAAATCAACTGCCACTTGAAATTCTTTTCCACCTTAAATTCACTCCTACCACCTTAACTGCCACCTTAACTTCAGGGCCACCTTAAATAAACTCCTACCACCTTAACATCATTGCCACTTTAAATTCCCTACCACCCTTCCCTTCCACCTTAAATTCACTCTTACCACCTTGACATTACTGCTACCTTAAATTGCTGGCCACCTTAAATGATCTGCCAGCTTAAATTCCCTGCCACCTTAAATTCAATCCCTTCACCTTAAATTCCCTGCCACCTTAAATTCACTCATACCACCTTAACTTTACTGCCACCTTAAATTCACTCCTACCACCTTGACTTCCCTTCCACCTTAAATTTACTCATACCACCTTAAATCCCATTCCACCTTAAATTCACTCCTACCACCTTAACTTCACTTCCACCTTAAATTCATTGCCACCTTAAATTCACTCATACCACCTTAAATCCCAATTCCATCTTAACTTCACTGTCACCTTAAATTCCCTGCCACCTTAAATAACTTATTGCCACCTTTAATTCTCTACCACCTTCAATTCCCTGCTACCCTATAAATTCCCTGCCACCTTAAATTCATTTCCACTTGAAATTCACTCACACCACCTTAACTTCCTTACCACCTTAAATTCACTCCTACCAGGCTAAATTACCTGCCACCGTAAAATAACTCCTACCACCTTAAATTCCCTGCCACGTTAAATTCACTTGTACCATCTTAACTGCCAACTTAACATCAGTGCCACCTTAAATTCACTCCTACCACCTTAACTTCACTGCCACCTTAAATTTCTCTGCCCCTAAATTTATTCTTACTACCTTAAATTCCAAACCACCTTACCTTCACTGCCACGTTAAATTCACTCGTACCACCTTAAATTTACTCCCACCACTTTAACGTCACTGCTACCTTAAATTCACACCTATCACCTTAAATTCATTGCCACGTTAAATTCACTCCTACCACCTTAATTTCCCTGCCACCTTAACTTTGATGCCACCTTAAATTCACTCCTACTCTCTTAAATTCCCTACTACATTAAATTCCCTGACACCTTTAATTCAATCATACCACCTTAAATTCTCTGCCATCCCAATATCACTCTTACCACCTTAAATTCCTTGCCACCTTAAATTCACTCATACCACCTTAAATTCACTGTTCCACCTTAACACCTCCTTGTTTTAGCTGATACTGCTGGGTCTGTGTGTGAGAGGCCCATTATGACATCACTTGTGGCAGTTGAGATTTCGACATTCCGCCGTTCATTTCCTATGGGAAAAAAATCGGCCGAAAAACGGCTGCCATAAGAAAACCATACGTCGGAATGCTTAGAAAAGCACAAGTACACTATTCGTTGCATATCAGAGATTGTGCATATTTTTTTTCCAGTTATGAACCTTTTATCCCCAATTTGTTAGGCTTGCGAGATCATGTTTACTAACCAGCTAATGTTAGCTAGTTAGCTAGGTTATGTAAAGATCAGTAGCTAATGTAGCTAACAAGCTACAGCTAGACTTGCAAGTTGGTCTAGTCACATAGTTATTGCGTGGTGCTCCATGCATCTGAACAGTTTCACTACGTTAGCAAGCTAACATTCCCAACATGATTGTATTAACGTTGCTGGATTTAATAAATTTCATGCACAGCAAGTCTTTTAGATCTTATGCTAGCTAGCTTCTAGTTCTGACCTTCTTGCGATAAATGGACGGTTATCGACTGTGCGTAGCAACTAGGCAGCAGACTTCAGACAGCCAGGTAACGTGGCTAAGCCAGTTAAGGTAAGCCAGGCTAGCTAACGTTAACTAACTATGTGCACACCTAAAATAAAGTTTTTAGTTTTTTGTCTCAATGAGTGTATGAAGATGTAGCTCATCTTTCTGAAATATGTACATAACCAGAGGTTTTAGCAGAGGAGATTTTGAGTGTTATTACTCTACGTCAGAAAATAACAACAAGCATAAAAATCCATTTTCACCATGTTTTTAGGAATAAAAATGTGAGACTATAAATGAGACTATGAGTGATATATGAGTAAGCCAGGCCTTGTGTTACCAACCAGCTGTCTGTTAGGGAGAGATCATAGGCCCTTATAGCCTGAGGACCCAGTCAACATTTTAATTCGCTCATTGTGCACAACTTTTTCACATAGACCACTACAGTGACCTCTGTCAAAAGAGGGAAGAATTCATAAAGGGGGTAGAACCAAACACATCTGGAACCAAACACTTAAGAGGGAGACCAAGCCAAACAGCAGGTGGATGAAGGACATGGAAGATGGAGAATGAAAGGCCAACAAAACAGATAATTACATTCATGCAGTTAAAAAAAGTTTGCAGAGGATTCTGTGTCATTGTAATATACATTACAATACAGGCATGACACATGAATTTTTCATTATTCTTTATTGATGTGCGTAAAACTGAAACGCAAAACCTTCTTTTCCGTTCCTTTAATCTCACTTTACCAGAAAATTTGAAAATTACTGCATATATGCAACAAGTTATCCCTTAATTTCCCTCAAGTGTAATACAGAGTTGTGAAACATTAAATGTGTCACATCTCAGGCTGCTGTTTCCCCTCCCTGCCCACAGAGGTCACCCTCACCTAAATTTTAGCCCTGGGTTTCCCACCTGATCGCAATCAGAGGCCATTTTGTATGTTTATAACCTCCATGTTTTCCTTTGTTCTGTGTGAAGTCTTCCATTGGTGTTACCTACAATTCTGAGCCGTTCTTTGTATGTGTTGCGTTTTCTGGTTGTGAACCCCTGCTTTGTTTATGGTTTGTGTTTTTGGATCTTGGTTTTAGGCTGCTTTCTTGTTTGATTATATTGGACAGATTTTCTGGTATTGAACCTGGACTGTTTTTGGACTTTGAATATCTACTTATTAAACCTGCACTTGACTCCTCACCCCGGTTGTGGATCCGATTCCTGACAAAATGTAATCGCTGTCAAACACCTTGAAAAGCAAATCCCTGTAGACTGTTTTTTCAATAAAGAAATCAAGTATCATGAGAACAATGTAATCTAGGGCTTACATCTCAGTTTGGCATGTTTACATCATTTAGAAGTAATGCCTGTGTTGCCTCATGTTTTTTCATTGTTATTACTTTGTGATAGATGTTTTACGGAAGGTGTAGTAGTTTGTGGTATGGAAGTATTTCAACAGTTCTAAGACAAATGACAAAATGACAACAGTGTTCCATTTTGGATGTGACCGTGATAAAGATCAGTAACTGTCACCTTCAACATTGAACAAAAATGGAACATTCCAAATACACTGTGTTCCAAATTATTATGCAAGTAATATTTTCTCAGATTTTCCAAAATTACCTATATGAATTGCAGTCATTGTAATTTTCCAGTCATCAACTACATTTTGAACCAACTGCCAATGATAACAGTATATTTAAAAAATAAATAAATAAAACACTCAAAATGCATGTTCCAAATTATTATGCACAGCAGAGTTTTCAACCTTTTCATTTTTATAAAGAACAATAAAATGGTCATTTGTGAAATTATAAGCATTAGCAGGTTGTTACAAACTGAAATCAAACAGTTTTCAAGTTAAAACTTTATTCTAGGTGATGTTACATTTGCACATAGGACCCCTTGTTCAAAAGGAGCTTCTGAACTCTCTCATCCATTGAATTTGTCAGGTTTTGGATGGTATCTGCTTGTATTGTTTTGAATGAGGACAGAATACCCTCCCAGAGCCGTTGCTTAGATGTGAACTGCCTCCCGCCATCATAGACACTCCTTTTGATGATGCTCCAGAGGTTCTCAATGGGGTTGAGGTCAGGGGAGCATGGGGGCCACACCATAAGTTTGTCCCCTTTTATGCCCATAGCAGCCAGAGATGCAGATGTGTTCTTTGCAGCATGAGACGGTGCATTATCATGCATGAAAATGATCTTGCTGCGGAATGCACGGTTCTTCTTCTTGAACCATGGCAGGAAGTGCTGTTTGAGAAACTCCACATACATTATGGAGGTCATCTTTACCTTCAGGGATCCTAAAGGCGCCGACAATCTCTCTCCCCATGATTCCAGCCCAAAACATTACTCCACCTCCTCCTTGTTGGCGCCGTAGCCTTGTTTGCATGGGGTGTCCATCAACCAGCCATCCTCCACTCCATCCATCTGGACCATTGAGCGTTGCACAGCACTCATCGGTGAACAAAACAGTTTTGAAGTCAGTCTTCATGTATTGTTTGGCCCACTGGAGCCGTTTCTGCTTGTGTGCAGTGGATAGAGGAGGTTGACAGGATGGCTTACGCACAGCTGCAAACCTCTGAAGGACCCTGCATCAATGGGTTTAACTGACAAACAAACAAAAAATTCTTACCTTATCACTCCTAAACGCTTTTTGCATTATAATTTGGAACGCCTAGATCTGTCAAGGTAAACTAACATCCGATATCTGACCAAATCTGTTCACAAATATATTATTCTCTGCTAAAATAATATGGCAGTCATATTTATTAGGATCACAGTGGAGTCACCATACGACGTTTATTCCCAGTACACACAAAGCAGACATTAAACCACAAAACAGGTTACATAGTATAGTCATTTTGCTGATCGCATTAGTGTTCAATTACTTACGTGAAAAAAAATCAAGTGTCATGTAGAAACATGCCACTTTGATTGTTTTGTTGTGTTAATTCTGGATGGTGAATTTGCGGTGGTAGAAAAAAAATGTTAAAGTAACGTTTTGTTTTGTTTGTGTGTTCTAGGCCATGCTCTAGCAAAGTTCCCTGATGTGAGACGCATCATAAGAAAAAAATGCAACAACGAAAGCTATACCAGGCAAGCCACTGCAAAGAAGACCATGTGAAATTTTCCCATTAAGTTAAACATTTTTGGTTGGATTTGATTGTACTGATATTGTAGAGGCTACATTCAAAAACACACTTGCCTGTGTGTATGTTTGTGATTTATAAAGTATACAGTATACAGTATAAGTAATAAACTAGAATTATTGTTAAGTTCACTTAAAGAAAACTTATAAAAATACTTGCAGTATAAAAAGTAGTTTACTGAGAGTATACCTAATAATGTACTTTCATAAACTAAAAAAGTGGGATATAATTAAATAACTAGTAAACTAACAGGGTACCTATAAGTTAACATTAACATTTAGTACAGTATAAAATAAAACTTAAATGTAAACTAGTTATGTACTCAAATTGTACTACTCCTACACTTAAAGGATACTTGAAGTACACTTTTATAAATGAAAAAGTGGACTAGTACTACATAACTAGGAAACTAGCAGTATATGTAAGTTTACTTGCTGTATACTTGAAAGTATACTTACATAAACTAAAAACATGTTAGAAGTTTATGACCAGTACCTGTAAGTTCACTTATAGTGTACTTCACAGTATAGTAGTACAAAATAAAACTTGCATGTAAACTAGTAGTGTACTAAGGTCTACTACTCTTACACCTAAAGTATACTTAAAAGTATACTTCAATAAACTAAAAGTGGGCCAATTTAGTCCCAAGAAGTACTAAACGAGTACACTTACAAGTATACTACTACTACATTAATATTAGTATACTTACTTCATAAAGTATACTTGGGAAATATACTTGAACTTGACTCAAGTTTACTTAAAAACAATGAACTTTAAGTATACTCTAAGTCTAGAATAGAGCCATGCAAACAGCCCTCATACCAAACTGAACAAAGACTCTTCTGAAACTTACATATGAGGACATGGAAAGATGGAAAGACTCTTGACTGCTTGCCACATAGTTTGTGGATGAGGAAAGGGATTGGACTTCCAGATTTTTTTCTGTTATTTTCAGTTCAGTTTTTGAAGGGATACACGACTAGTTCAGTCACTTCTGATACTGAAGGTAAGAATGTCTTTGTGCCTTCTTGCTGCATTTATAGAGAATTTATGTTCCAGTCATTTTGTTATTTTTTAATGTCCAGTCCAGTGTATAAGTAGATTACTGATCTAGTATCCACCATTTTGCTCTGTTCTGGACCTGGAGTAGATTTTCCTGTACAACCAAGAAAGCTTGTGTGCCGAGAAGCCTGTATGTCTTAAACTAATTGTGTGTCGGGACATTTTATGGACCTTAAAGTTCCTCTGATAAAGTGTCTGGTTTGTGTTTACTTTACAGAATCAAGAACCATCATGACTTCAACTCCAGAGACAGGAACAGAATTTACTGAATATCCAGACTATATTGAGTATTTTCCTGACAACCAAAACTTATTTCCGATTGTGAGACCAGCAGCTTGCAGGGATGCGATGTGTATATTCCTTGCAGTAATTAATGTGGTCATCTTCATTCTGGGCATTGCTGGAAACGGTCTGGTGATCTGGATTGCTGGGTGTAAGATGAAGAAGTCTGTCAACACCACCTGGTACCTGAGCCTGGCCGTGTCTGACTTCATATTCTGTGCTTTTCTGCCCTTTACTGTTGTTTATACGGTCAAACAGGATTGGATCTTCGGACTCTTTATGTGCAAGTTCACCTCCTTCATCTTTTTCCTCAACATGTTCAGCAGCATCTTCCTCCTCGTCATCATCAGTGTGGACCGCTGTGTGGGCGTCATGTTTCCTGTGTGGGCTCAGAACCAGCGCACCATAACAAAGGCCTCTGTGATAGTGATTCTAGCTTGGATCGTCTCAGCAGTGTTTAGTACACCATCACTTGTTTTCAGAGATGTTGAGTATGACCACTACAAAGAGAAATACATCTGTTTTAACAATTACACATCTGGAAAGCAAGTTGCTGCCATGGCGGCATACCCATTCGTTTCTGGGTTCTTGATACCGTTTCTGATCATTGTCGTCTGTTATGTGGTCATCATACAAAAGCTGAGGATCAATCAGTCAGCAAGCTCTAAAAAGCCCTTCAAGATCATGACAGCGCTGATTGTTACTTTCCTCATCTGCTGGCTACCGTATCACACTTTTGCCCTGATGGAACTGAACCACCACAAATATAAGAGTGTTCTCCCTATCGGACAGGTATTAGCTGTTAGCTTTGCCAGTGCCAACAGCTGTGTGAACCCATTTCTTTATGCGTTCCTGGGTAAGGACATTAAAGGCAGATGTTGTGCACTTCTGTCCAAGATTGAAAATGCATTTGAGGAGGAGGATGGCCGGGACACACTCTAAGAGTTGGATATCACCACTGCTGAGGAAGGTGAAATTACAAATAGTGCTCGCTAACACTTAATATAAATCCCCTTTACTAATGCATGTTGTGCTTTCAGTACTGATCACTGTTAGATAAACAGTTCGGCCTTTGGTGGCTGAATTATGGGCTGCAAATCGTGCAGTGAGTTTGGCTATTTGGTAACCATGCAAAGCAATTTTGATATAACTGCCTTTATAATCCAGATGCAGTACTACAACATGTTTCAGTTTTATTTTGATTTCCTTTAAAATAAATCTCTAAGCTTTAGCTTCTATGTAAGCACTCTAATTCCTTTTATGTATGTAATAAATAAATAAACATACCTTGAAGAAGTTAAATCCAGTGTCCACACTGTTTTCCCTCTACCTCTGCCGAAAGAGGGTGGTGGTCTTTTCTTGACAAGTAAATGCTACCAGAATTTTCTTATCAATACAAATTTTACATGTTTTAGATTATATTCAACTTCATATACAACTCCATAGCGTGTCTCCTTACATACTCATCACAAACCACTCTATTTTTTATGATTACGGCCACTTTAATTTACAAAAATCACAGATGACATAAGGCACTCATATTTATTCCAGTTATGAATATTTTAAAAGCCACATATAATTTTAGTGATGAATGTATATTTTTAGAGTGCATTTTATAAGAGAAATAGGATTTGTCCACATTTTTCATATCACTCATATATTTTACAATAAATTTTATATGCTATGAACATTCTAAATAAGTTGGCAGTTTGGAGATACCTGTTTTTCTTTGGACAGCAACGATATATATATATATATATATATATATATATATATATATATATATATATATATATATATATGTATATATGTGTGTGTGTGTGTGTGTATTTGCGTGTGTGTTTGCATGTGTCTGTGCTCTAATCACCCATAGACAGGAAACAGTCTGTGTCTGTATGTCATAGTCATATGTCATATAGGCATTCAGTCACCCAGTTTGTGCTTGCTAACACATGTATTCCACATTTGTGTTGAATATGTTGCCCCTGGCACCAAACCTGCAAACAAATGCCCATGAAAAATGTCATAAAACTACTACAAAGCATCTTTCATTACATATTATGCATTAACTGAGTTTATAGACTAAACGCTAGGTGGCGCACTCACATGCCATCTTATTCTGTGTTTGCCTCCCTATAACAGCCTGCCTAATTTTAAGAAGGACTTTCTTGGCTGAGATGTTCAAAGCTGAAGTTATTCAAATTATTCTTTTATATCTTGACATTTCCTCTGTTAACACGTGCTTTGGTGACCAGATCAGGTTTTCAGCTGTTATTTGGTCTTAAACAGATTTAAGTGCATTAATTAGCTTTTAGTTTCACTTTTTTTTTTAGTTTCAGTTTTCATCATTAGATTTTCAACTTCTATCTGTCTTACAGGTATTACCTCGCAAACATTATGTACCGGCAAAGTGACAATATACAACAAAGCCCTGACCTCCAGCCTTCTAGAGTTTGAGAGAAGAAGAGTACCAGGAAGTAAGATGTTATGCTGAGGATAATGCAGATCCAGTTTTAGCTTAAATATGTGACTCAAGGCCGTCCAGTACCACTGCTGACTCATGAACTAAGCAGGCAATTAGCCATGTCCTAATAACAGGACCTGCAAACCTGACTGTAGCTGTATGAGTTTAGATTCATCATTATCATGTATGTAATGTGCCCTGAAACACACACGTATGAGTCCAGTGAAACAACAATGTTAGGCATATCATGCTTAAACATGTGCACCTATAATGAGACTGTTTGGTTCCATTAACGTAAAGGTAATAACTGTCTCTTCACAGTGCTTCATATATAAGTCTGTAGTGCTTTATATATAAGTGGATGTTCAGTAAGTTTAAATGACCAGTTCTGTAAATATGAATGTGCTGTATAATCTAGAAGTATAATCGTAGCATCCAAGAAGTAAAAGCATTCAGACCAGGAAATTTTACAATCTGCATGGATATGGCAGCAAAGGACAGTTTTACAATGGTTACTGGCATTGCCTTAGCCAGTTCTGGATCAAGCAGAGCACACCTCACATGTTTCAAAGAAACTGTATACTGGTTAAGGAAATAATAAATTATGTAAATTTACACTGATTGGGCAATAGACAAGGTCTACAAGATTTTACTATTTTATATTGGATGTATTTTATTTTATTATTTATTTATTTTCATTTTTGATATGATATTTGAGCTGGCGCAGGTTTATGGTGTCCAGGGTCAAGTAATTCTACCACTGCATAGCATGCATCTGGCATTGCTGGGTTTGTTTCTCAGCAGCAAAGAAAAGAGTATGGTCATCATTTTGGTAAATTCTGTTAAAGAGGAACTGGATTTTAATAAATGATTGTGACATAATGTTGGTTCCCCATCATAAGCAACTAAACCATCAGTGACTACACCATCAGCTCTTAAGAACTGGAGCAGCCCGTAGCAGGTAAGTCATTCTCTTTTGAATATTAACCATATTTAGCTTTTACTTATATAAATGGATTTGTGTATAAAGCGTGCTATGTAAATAGACTTGCCCTGCCTATATGATGCCCAATGGCCAATTACAGTAGTGATAACATTGGGTACATATACACACAGAAATATACATAAATTAATTAAATGTTTATGTTGTATTTCTGCATTAAGAACACAGGTTGGACAACATCAGCTTCTATGTTCATCTCTGCACAGCTGAATTTGAGGTTTATCTGATTCAGTCATTAGACTTCAGCAGTACAGATTTCAGTAAATAGTGCAGTAATTCTGTATAATTCACATTATATGACTGTATATGTGGGTATATACAGTCATATGCAGAAGTCCCCCAGCACCCCTGATCTAATCACATTCTTTGATGAAAGTAAAAATAACACGCACTCTACAGCGAACACAATGCTGCACCTTTTAAAGGACAATTACTGCTTATTAATATGTTTATAAAATAGATTATATTACGTTATTGATAAAATATATGTTTTTTTATTACTTTTTTTCAATGGTTAAGTACATACCTACAAAAGGCCAAATTTAATTTACTTGCTTTCCTACCTCCTGATTTCTAATTATTTCGCTTGTTGCTTTCTTACCAGTACTCTACACAGCTGCACTTGCCTGTTAGTCTTTAACAGACAGAATCAAGAGGCATCATGAACTCAACCCCAGTGACAGGAATACAGAACTACACCACAAGTCGGACTACAGATTCATCATCTTACTGTGATGCGTTGTGTATTTTCTATGCCGTAACAAATGTGATCATCTTCTTCCTGGGACTTGCTGGAAATGGTCTGGTGATCTGGATTGCTGGCTTTAAGGTGAAGAAGTCGGTTATCACCACCTGGTACCTGAGCCTGGCTGTGTCAGACTTAATATTCTGCTTGAATTTGCCGTTTTATGTCATCTATAGGGTGACTAATAACTGGCCCTTTGGACTCTTCATGTGCAAGTTTAATTCTTTCATCATGTGGCTCAACATGTACAGCAGCATCTTCCTCCTCACCATCATCAGTGTGGACCGCTGTGTGGTGGTTATGTTTCCTGTGTGGGCTCAGAACCAGCGCAGTGTAAGAAGAGCCTCTGTGATAGTCATGGTAGCTTGGATCATCGCAGCAGCACTTAGTACACCATCACTTGTTTTGAAAATCATTCATCAAAATAATTATGAGCAGAAAGCACAGTGTAGCTACAGATTCAATTGGGAAAATTACATTGCCACTGTCGTATGTCGGTTCATCTTTTTATTTGTGATCCCGTTTCTGATCATTTTCATCTGTTATGTTGTCATCATGAAAAAGCTGTCCAATCAGACGTTAAAGTCCGGAAAGCCAATCAAGATCATGACGGTACTGACTGGTACGTTCTTGATCTGCTGGCTGCCTTTTCACACTGTTCTTCTGATTAGTCTATTCAAGATAAATAATATACTGGAAATTATGTACAGATTTACTTTCACTCTTTCCAATGTGAACAGCTGCCTGAACCCGTTTCTTTATGCGTTCATGGGAAAGGACATTAGGGAACAATGGTACGCTTTTCAGTCGAAGATTGAGAATGCATTTAAGGAGGAGCAGGACCAGGACACTGCCAGAGGGTCACTTACCCTGACCTCTGGGGAAGGAATACATTTAACCAGCATTTAAACAGACATTTTAACTCCTAATTATATACCAAAACATTAACTTTAGTTTATTCTTTGTTTATTGCTTCACTGAAACCCTTTATATGCTTCATTACTGAACAGTCAGCCTTTTCTGATTGCAGTGAGTTCTTTATTGTTCTATAAGTTCTATATCACAGTGAAGAGTTGCTGTTGCATGGCAGTTGAAGCACAGCAAAATCTGCCTTGCTATTGGTGAAGTTATTTTGCTTCTCAGACAAGTGTCCAATGGTCATCATCATGAACAATGAAACTTTCTTTTGGTGAAAATGTGAGGAATCAGCAGCTATTTTGCCCCTTCCTTGAATGCATGAGTTTAATATAGTGACGAAAATGACGGGATTTATACGGAACTGTTAACAATAAAATCTGAAAGGAAGACGTTTGATTAGATAAAGCACGGTTGTAGTGGGAAACAAAATTCCACTTATATAGAGCTCTAAGGTTACTAAATTAGCTAGCATGCTAGTGATGTACTGATTTACAGCTGAGCCAAATAACTTTCACTAGTCTCCTATATCCATATACCTTCTGTATAAACGTTCATGTCAAACAGAGATGCATAACCTCGCTTACCTGTATGTCTATCTGTGATATAAAACACATATTGAAAGCACCTTTATCTGTTTCTCTTTCATTGTTTTTATTTAATACCAATTTGAAGTCTAAAAATGGAGCTAAAATTCAATGTCATCTTGTTACCAACATAGCCCACATAGTGTAATTTAATTTCATTATGTAAAAGGAGCATCCAGGAAAGGTGCCATGAAGTCCTTTATGGTATCCTAATTAGGTAAGCCATTTAGACGTTTAGTTTTAAAATGTCAGACCTTCATGGTGTTCCATGAAGCATTAATCTAGACCACATCACCCCCAACCACGTCCCCTTTAGCCTGTATGGAGAAATTTAATTTTAAGTCAGGTACTCTGTTCTCATGAGATCTAATGTTTATACACGTATCATCAAAAGAACAGCTGCACCCAGAAGGAAGTGTGGGACTGCAGTGCTATTGGGAAGGAAGATAAAGGTTACCAGGTACAATAAATTATGATAAATTAAGACTGGTATGGGTAATATTTATTGAGCTACACATACAGAAGTGTCTCTGAGTATGGCGTCAAGCCACTTTGTAGGCTAACACATCCCTCGCAGCTTGATTATTCTCACACAGTTCCGGTAGATTTTGCAATAGGGGTGGAGGTGGAGTGACACCAGGCCTTCTGAACGTGTGACAATAAACTGTTTATTTTTGCGCTGACTACAGAGCCTCCATACACAGATTTGACTTGCACAGATCATACACCACTGTGCTGACCACCAACTACTTTGCAGCCTCCAACACACAGAAAATAAGTCGACATTTGCTCAATTAAGTATCCAACACTGCATCTGAAATTACAGATTGAACTAAGTAAGGCGTTGCCATAATGGCCATATATGAATTCATGACATACATCTTACAACGAAATCAGCTAGCTGCAGTAACAACACAAGTTTAAAATAAGTGGAAAATTTCTCTTTGAAACAAATGTAGTACAGACAAATTACAGATAACTACATAAGACATTTATTTGTCTTAATAGTCCAGATCATCTCAATGTATGCTATATGTATGGACTCAACTCAAGCTCTAGCAATGGCCTTTTGTTGTGGGAATGTGTGATTTTTTTTTTTTGTTACAGAAAATTTGAAATGTCTCCCTACCTCTGGATGCCTTTTATATGGAAATGACCAATTGACTCCCACCTTAAGGTGCTACTATCAGCCCCAACAACCCCCTCCTTCACACCGTGATCATCTTTATCTTTGTAATCACTTACCCTTCCTTTGCTTCCCCCCTGAACCTATCCTCCTAAAAACCATGTCAGACTGAATAAGACTGAGTCAGACTGGACCAGACTGGACAGGGTTGACAGCCTGAGCCTGGTGCCCATGCATGATTCTTCATGCATGTGAATAAGACTGCTGACCGATCGAGCTGTATCCATGAATCTCTGTATGTGTGAATAAACTCAACACAACGCTGAACCTCATCTCCAGTCTCCTGACTCCTGATTTTTCTTGAAGACCCGAATTTCTAACAGTACCCAGAAGGAAGATTTGACACTATGAGACAAGAACAATGATTTTAGTTTCATTCTCAGGTGCGCATGTGACATAAAAAAGGATGAACCTTATCACTGTACCTGACTGACTTTATAAGGTCGTTCTGTTGGGCATGCTTTCCATTCTGACTCATGTGTTGGTAGCATCATTTGCAAGCCAAGTGTGCCTCAGAGAAGAGTACGAAAACAGTTTGAACAGTTTAGAGTTTGAGAGGGGTCGGCACTGGGAAGTGGGATGGCCTTACTGATGTATTGCATGCCATACTGTTATGAGGATACTACCAGAGCACGCTGCTGGAGGCAGTGGATAGAAGAAGGTGAACAGACGAATTGTCTGACATGCACTGAGTGAACTAACAGTCACGATTGTGGGCATTCAGCAAGCACTTAGTTACAACCCTGAGTTACTATGTATAACCACACAATGCAGACATGATGACTTGCACAATCTACTGGTCAACACGGCAGGACCAACTGTACAGCGTTGCTCAGATCGGCTAGTAATTGTAAGTGTTAGTGTCTGTTATTACCAAAAATTACTGCACCAAGCTCTCTTTCTTTACTACAATTATATTATACTTTTATGGAAACTAAATGGCTATTAAATTAAAATGCATGTTTAGTAGGTATAAATACAAAAAGAAAAAAATCTAAGCTGTTTGACATTCTTCCTCACTGACAGGAATACAGCTAATACAGCTGTCCTCCATGATGCATCCTGTTGTTGGTGCATGTTGGTGTTGATGGCTGCACAATGCAGGACTACATGCATGCAGATTGCTACAACAGCTGCCCTGGACACCACATCAGGTTCGCCAAAGTTGACAATGGTTTGTTGTTACATGTCACATGTCCAGAAGGCCTGTTGCGACTTCATCTCTACCTCTACTGCAAAATCTGCAAAAGCTGTGTGAGACTTTTTTTTCTCCTTACAAATATCACTGCAATCCAACACTTCCTTCTGACTGCAACTATTTTTTATGTTAGAAAAGTTTTAAAAGTTTTTTAAAAGCATTTCCTGTTCAGACGCAGTGTAGGTAGTTCACTCTATTTCATGTGTAATTTAACTAACTGTGTACTTAAACTAAAGATGATACCCCTACATTTATATAAGGTCTACTGCTGTAATGCACCTGCACAAACACAGTACCAGTAGTTTCAGTGCAAATCTGATAAATAGCATGAATTAGCTACAAGATGTGCTCTTTATTAAGCACATAGCAGAAAAGGCACATTCAGACACCAGAAATTATGGGTTAGGTTATCATTAGCTACACACTTCACTCTAGGGTGACCAACCCCCAACACACCCACAAACCCACACAATGCTTCACATCCTGACAAAGACTAAGACATACACCATGCACACAACAACACTAAACAACCTACACCGTCCATTTTCTCTGGTATATGGTGGGGTACAGGAATGAGTTACTCTGTACAACCATGACTTGTACAGTCCACTGGTCAACACAGCAGGACCAATTTGTACAGTGTGGCTCATTTCAGCTGACTTGTACAACTCAAAGTGGGTCACAAAAATTAAGCAGTGCCACAAAAGAGAAGTGGCTACATACACTAGTAATCGTGTTAGTTACAGTCTTTCCCACGCACTTACTGCACCAAGCTTTCTTTCTGTACTACAGTCATATTATAGAAACTACAAGGTTGTTAAATTTACATGCATGTTTAGTAGCTATAATTACAAGAAGCAAAAATCAAATCTGTTTCACATTCTACCTCACTGACAAGAATACAGCTCAATGCTAATCCTGGATAGCAGGCTAGGCTAGCTTAAAATGGCTAAAAGTACAATGACCAAGAATCATCATATGTTTCATCTAGTTAACATCTTCCCCTCTATTTCCATATACAGTGGAGGAAATAAGTATTTGATCCCCCACTGACTTTAAAAGTTTTAATACAAACAAATAAATGAAACGTCTAATTTTATGCCAGCTTTATTTTAACTGTGACACATAGAATATCAAAAGAAAACTGAGAAAATTACATGAAATGAGAAATAAAAATTAAGTTGAATTTCATTGAAGGAAATAGGTATTTGACCCCCTAGTAAGACATCATTTAATACTTGGTAGCAAAACCCTTGTTGGCAAGCACGGCAGTCAGACGTTTCTTGTAGTTTTTTTTATATGGTTTGCACACACTTCAGGAGTAATTTTGGCCTTTAGAAGAGAAACACACCAAAACATAATACTTGTTTGACGGTGGGGATGGTGTTCTTAGAGTCATATTCTGTATTTTTCTTCCTCCAAACATGTAGAGTTGAGTTAAGGCCAAAGAGCTCAGTTTTGGTCTCATCTGACCATAGCACCTTCTCCCAGTCTCTCTTGGCAGATTTTTAGCCTTTCTCATGATCAATGAGACTCCACGAGGTGATATCTTGCATGGAGCTCCAGGCCTAGGTCGATTGACAGTAATGTCACTTCCGAGTAAGCAACAACAGTTGTCACCTTCTCATCCAGCTTCTTTACAACAAGCCTTGTTGGTCACCTTTTGTCCCACATCTTTAGACAGCTCTCATTTTGCTGGTTGTTGGGGTCACTTGTCATTTGTTTTGCCCCTTTTACTTACAGGTAACAGTTTGGGGACAATGATGTAATTCTCATGCATCACTTCACAATTTTGTGTCAGTGGTCTGTATTTAGCCAACAGCATGGTTTTTAGGGGATTAAATGTTGGAGATGTTTTTGCAAATTCTTTTTTATTTAAATAATGGCCTTTTTTCTAGATTTTCTTTTTGATTTGGGACTCTCACTGTTAAATTGAAGCTACCATAAATATCTTAGACTGGAAGGATGCTGTATATACAGCAAGACAATAATAAACCATATTCTGCATGTTCTACAGCAACAAGGGTCTGTAGTACAAGAGTCTGAGCACTAAACTGGCCTGCCTGTCGTCCACACCCATCACCCATTGAAAACTTTGGGTGCATTTTACGCTTACAGAGTGTTGTTAAACAAAAAGGAGATATAACACAATGGTAAATCTGCCCCTGCTACATCAGATGTGCCCCTTTTCCAAATTGTGCATACTACTTTTAGGCAGATTTACTAAGCGAATAGTTTGTAGTATGCTCTTTTGAATATAGTCACTGTTTACGTGTGGATTTATGGCTGCAATTGACCATAGGCTTCTGCTAACCAGCTAAAAGACTACAAGCTGGTATGCTTGCTGAGGCTGATTTCTCAGCAGAAAGCACTGTGTGGTTTTCAGCTTGTGTAATTCTTAGAACTAAAGTTACCACAAAGAAATTATCATGGTAGATCGCTTGTTCCGCATCATACGCAAAACTATTAGCTCTGCAGATCTGAACTGAAGCAGTCATTGGCAGGTGAGCCATTTCTAATATTAACCCAACATTCTTTATGCCGATTTTATTTGATTTTTTTTTATATAAAGTGGACTAGTGTATGAAATATGCCATGTGATTAGACTTGCATTGCTTTACCTATGTGATGTTCAATGGCCAGTTAGAGTAGTGGTGTTTACCATTCAAACTGAAGACTCAAAAATTGCCTTGAGTATCAAAACCTTACAGAGAATACAAAATACAGTTATATGCATATGTCTCTCTATTGGGGACATCAAATAGACATCAGCTTCTCTGCACAGTTGAATTTGACTTGTTTATTTAATTTATTCAGACATGAGAGTTTTAAAGCACAGATGTCCAGCCGTTTGGGCATGACTTATCAAATTTGATGTTTTACCCAACCTTATCAGAGAACTGTTCACAATTGCTGATTATTTGCAGAATTTAACATACAGAAAAGAACATATGAAAAAACAGCATACATTTTTTAAAACTGAAAGTTCAGCATGTTTTAGATTTTATCTACATACACAAAAAAGTAAAAAATTGCCAAAAAACAAAAAAAAAAAAAATATTTAATATGTTTCTTGTAGAGAATGTGTTAATTTAGTGTTCATCAGAACCACACTTGTCCATTACTGTTTGCTGTACAGAGTCAAGAGGCATCATGAACTTAACAGAACCAGAATTTCCTCTCTACTTGAACCACAACACAAATCAGACTAGGGATTCATCATCTTGCCATGCAAAGTGCATTTTCTACATAGTAACTACTGTGATCATCTTCTTCCTGGGTGGAAATGGTCTGGTGATCTGGATTGCTGGCTTTAAAGTGAAGAAGTCGGTCGTCACCACCTGGTACCTGAGTGGGCGTGTCCGACTTCATATACTGCCCTACAATGTGGTCTATGTGGTAAATAGGAGTGGATCTTTGGGAGCTTTATGTCCAAGTTCATCTCTTTCTTCTTTTTCCTCAACATGTACAGCAGCGTCTTACTCTTTGTCATCAGTGTGGACCGCTGTGTGGTGGTTATGTTTAGATATCACACTAAGATAACTGTTTTAGGAATTAATAGGGACCATTACTGAATATTAGTTAATTAATGAATTAATTAATAATAATAATGAAGAACAAAAAATCTGTGTCATACTATTTCATAACAGGCCTAACCTGGGGACGTCTTCATATTAGCAAGAAGAGAGTTTATCTGGCCTGTTGTCAGCACAAAGTTAGTAAAAAAAAAAATTAGTCACTGTGCATGTTCAAGGTGGTACTAATTTGGTGTTGGAAAAAGATAATCAGGTATGTATAGGATTCATAGATTGAGAAGAGGTGGTACAGTGCAGTGAATGTCTCAATCCATGTGTGAAAAATAGGTCCAAAGGAGATGCTAATGATTGACTAAAAGGAGTGTCTGCATTTGGGCGTGCCAAAGACCATACTGTGAAGGAAATATCTAAAACTGTAGGTGTTTAGAAGTGTACGGTCATATGGGTCTACCAGCAGTGGCTAAAATCCCAGTCTCTGGCTAAAATCCCAGTCTCAAATCTTTGGTGCAATAGTGTCTGAACATTGAAGTTTATGCCAAATTGAATTACAACTGTTATTGGTGCTTTTGGAGGTATTACATACTATTAAATATGTTTCAGCCACAAGTGACTAATTGTTTTTCTGGTGAGCTTACTTGATTTATTTCTGAGATTCTTGTAAAAGATTGTTTATAAACAGTTTGTGTTTACTGAATTTTGCAATCCAAAAACCATACACCTTCGCAAATAGCGGGGTTTCCACTTTCTCTGTAGGAATACGGGGATTGGGGGAATTGCTTTTTCTTTTTTGAACCTAATAATGAAAATGAGGTTTTATACAGGATTTTTGACAGCCAAGACTTTAAAAGGAAGGTGTTCCAATTACATAAAATTACATGCCTCAAGCGAGAACTATAACTGAACTGTATTCTGAATTACAGTCTCTTAATGTTGTATTAAAAAAACAACAAAATTCTGCTTAATACAGTAGTACAGGCTACAGGGTTCCCATCTGCCTACTGCTAATATCTCTTATTCTAAAGTACAGTTTCTTAGTATTGCAATATTTTTTTTTCATCCATGACTGCTTCCTAAGTATAGAACATATGACATGACTAAATAGAGGCTAAATTGAACAATCACAAGAATATGGTTAAAAGAAAAGGACGGCATGTATTCATTTGGTTCTTATTAAATTAAATGACAACACAACAGTAAAAACACTCAGTGAGTTGTCAGAATAAGCTGACAATCAATTCATACTGATTTTCATTCATGTAGTTTGAACTTGCAGTTTACATTTCCAAATGTGTTAGGCAACTACAATATTCTTACAAAAAAAAATAAATAAATAAAAAAAACAAAAATGTAGCAAAAAACTAAAAAGAAAATGGTGACAAGACCTTTTAAAAACTTTTTTTTAGAAAATACAGTTTATAGCATAATTTCAAATTGTGATGATGACTACTCAGCTATTAAAGACCCGCCAAAAACTGCAAACATGGCTCCTAATAAGTTACCAATTTAAATAAGGAATAACACTAACAAAGTAGCTCTCACATTCCAATCTACAGTGTAAAAATTACAGCAATCCACTGGAAATCTTGCTGCCAGTAGTTTGTATGTCTAAGATTACCTGAACCTAAGCACTTTCACTAATCTCTGGAACAAGAGCTCCATTCCGCATAAACGTTCATGTCAAGACTATACTGAATTTGTTCAGCTTTTAAACAAAAACAGAGATTCAGTGGTGCAAAAAACCTTCACTGCAACAGGAATCCATGAGCTGTGTATAATAATATATATATATACACACACATACACACACAGTGGTGAAAAAAGTATTTAATCAGCCACTGATTGAGCAAGTTCTCCTACTTAGAAAGACGAGAGAGGTCTGTAATTTTCATCATAGGTAATTTGGTACTTCTGTCTCAGCTCTCTGCAGGTCATTCATCAGGTACCTACGCTTAGTTCTGGGATTTCTGCTCACCGGTCTCATGATCACCCCACGGGATGAGATCTTGAGTCGGGGGCCCAGATCGAGGGAGATTACCAATGGTCTTGTATGTCATTTTCTTACAATTGCTCCCACAGTTAATTTATTCACACCAACCTGCTTACCTATTGTAGATTCACTCTTCCCAGCCTGGTGCAGGTCTACAATTTTCTTTCTGGTGTCTTTTGACAGCTCTTTGGTCTTGGCCATGGTTGAGTTTGGAGTCTGACTGTTTGAGGCTGTGGACAGGTGTCTTTTATACAGATAACGAGGTCAAACAGGTGCCATTTATAATACTAACGAGTGGAGGACAGAGGAGCTTCTTAAAGAAGAAGTTACAGGTCTGTGAGAGTCAGAAATCCTGCTGGTTTGTGAGTGAACAAATACATATTTTCCACCATAATTTACAAATAAATTGTTTTATTTACAATCAGTGGCTAACTAACTACTTTTTTGCCCCACTGTATGTATGTATGTATATATATATATATATATATATATATATATATATATATATATATATATATATATATATATATATATATATATATATATATATATATATATATATACAGCTCATGGATTCCTGTTGCAGTGATTTGAGCAAGAAGATTCTGTCTTAGCAACGTACAACGTTGAAACATACTAGCCGGGAAACATTACCCAACAGAACACTAAGCACGGTGGTCAGTCGCTCTGGATAAGCGCGTCTGCTGAATGGCTTAAATGTAAATGTACAATGTGTAAGCAGCTGGGATTGAAAAAGTCTGGACAATCTCTATAGGACATGGTCTACAGTTATGACATTTCCTAATTGAGGTTTATGATACAACAAGCCATGTCAAAAACCCAACCCTACATTGCCTCTTAACCCGTGCACCACGGCTGGAAGATAAAGGTAACCCATGCTTTACTGAACTAAACAGAATCCAGTAAAAAGTCACAAGACAAATATTTAGAAAGCTAATGAATAAAACATTGGGCTTGCCCACACAAACTGGTGAAAATGAGTTGGAGGAACCAAAAACGCTTGATGATCCGTTCCACATGTTTGTATTGTTCGGCTCTGTCTCAACCCCCGTCAGACTCTTTGCTGTCAGCATGTTGCCACAGGGGACGCTTCTGCCATTTAACGAGTTCGCCCCCTGCTCCTCGTCTTGCTGTCAGATGTTCTATGCTTAGAATACCTTCTTTGATTCCTTTGGGTCTAGAAAACAGAAGCATGCACATGTTTTAGCTGATAAATTAAAACTGCTCAAATATCTACATGACGATTATATCATGATTGTGAGCGTTGTTATAATTCCCAATGAGGTTCATTATGTTTGTGTACAATGTACTTTCACACCTGTTTTGGATCCATATGCTCTCTGGCAAACTTCAGACGGGCCTGGAAACGCCTGGCACTGCAGGATTTGAGCCCCTCTCTGCGTAGTGTGTTACTGATGGTAGTCTTTGTTACTTTGATCCCAGTTCTCTGCAGGTCATTCATCAGGTCCCTCCGTGTACTTCTGGGATTTTTGCTCAGCATTCTCATGATCATTTTGACCCCGCGGGATGAGATCTTGCGTGGTGCCCCAGATCGAGGGAGATTATCAATGGTCTTGTATGTCGTCCATTTTCTTACAATTGCCCCCACAGTTGATTTATTCACACCAACCTGCTTACCTATTGTAGACTGACTCTTCCCAGCCTGGTGCAGGTCTACAATTTTCTTCCTGATGTCTTTCGACAGCTCTTGGGTCTTGGCCATGGTTGAGTTTTGAGTCTGACTGTTTGAGGCTGTGGACAGGTGTCTTTTATACAGAAAACAAGGTCAAACAGGTGCTATTTCTTTAAAATACTAATTATTAAAGACTACTTTAAATAAATGTATCTGTTCACCTCACACAAGAAGGCTTTCACCAATTAATGTGCTGTTTTTCTTGAATTTCCCTCTGGGATCAATAAAGTATCTATCTATCTATCTATCTATCTATCTACTGTTTGGACCTCAAAGGTCTACAGGACGAATTACTTCATCGTCAATATTACGACTAACGGAGAGAGTAAAGGTTAAAGAACCACCAGTTTTCAGGAGGTTTACACAACTAGCCCACAGCAGTCACATCCCCAGAGACCCCAGCACACATGTTTGTTAAGAATATGCAGAGTGTGTGTTTTTCAGGACTTGGTTTGGGAACTAGACCATCAAGCTCCTAAGTGGTTCTCTCTCACACACTACACTACGCTACACTACACTACACTCCCACTGACCAACAACGCCCTTGTAAATAAGTGCTTAGTATAATTTAAAATTTAGGAGAAAAAGCTAATTTCATTAATACAGGCTTACACTGAATCATGTACATCTGGTTCTGACCAGGAATGAACAACAGTATTTGATCTTACCTTATGGCCTGCAGACTGCTTGTGAATCTCTGGAGGGCTCATTAGATGAACACTGCATCCATGTCCTTCTTCTGCAGCTGCTGGTACAACACTTCAACATGAGGCAAGGTTTGATGAAACAGCTGAAGGAAAAACTGGAACCATAGTAACCTTGTAAATCAGAAATAAATCAGCCAAGTGTTCTGGTACAGCAGCTCACATTACCCAGCCAAATTAGAATGAAGATGCTCCTGTGTTGGCTAATCTCATCAAGTCTTATTTTTGAGAAATCAGATGTGTCTCCAGCTTTTTGTCTCAGCTCTTGTTTCTGTTCCTTCAACAACACTGTATAAATTTGGAGGCGTGAGCTACTGCTCACAGCACCATCTGCTTCTCCGGTTTAGTGCAGTTGGAGAAAGTAATAGTTACACCATTAGCGCCACCACCTGGTCTGGAGCGGCTTCACGCTGGAAACAATCGCTGACTGATATTTTTAAATCCCACCCATATTCAATCAAGCCCCGCCCCCAGCCTTTTGATTGGGTAATAGCTCATATGAGCCAGCAGTATCCAGACACTAGAAAACGAATACTTTAAATTACAACAATAAATCTCAGTGAATGATGTTACCTATGAGATTCTACAGACTGTTTGATCATGTAGACTTTGGTCTTCAGGACATGTTCACAGACATGTTTGTGTTTTTACACTTTACCTAGAATAAATGTGAAGACAGCAAACTATAAAAACCGTCTTAAAAACAATTCCAAAATCAAACTTTACAGGAGGATAAAACTAAAGCTTTCTTATCCTGCAGTGGATGTTGATATATGGTTTTCTTCTAAGCAGTTTTGGACCAATTCTATTGGTCTGTCCATCATGAATATTCCCTAAATTAAACGGGTAACTAGAGCTTTTAAATACTGTGCACTGATTTAAAAAAAAAAATAATCTTATCTTTTTTTTTGATTGAACATCTGTGGTGGTCATCTTCTGTTTTCCATTCATATCATTCAGACAGTCTCTGGAGGGCTCGCTAAAATGGGACAGTTACCTAGGCTGTCCTAGGTAAATAAAAAAACAGCTAGCTAACCAACTGAAATGTAACTTTTTCTTTACATTACATACTGTACAGTATTTGTGCACTGATTTATCCTGAAGTAAATATAATCTTGAATAAAATTTAGGTTCTACAATGACTGAACAACCAGCTGTGGTCATCTCTCAGTTTGCCCTCACAAACTGTATTTGATCTTCCCTTATGAAGGAAAAACTGGAAGTCATCATCCTGTAGCATCCTCAAAAAGCCAGAAGCCTACCAAATGAGCTGGCTGTCCCGATTGATTCAAAACACTGTATGAGGTCATCTAGGTTCTCATAGACAGTGTTTACAATTCTGCTGTTGAAGTTCCATCTTGTGGAAGATGCTCTTGGCACCCTTTGCGCCACAATCTGGTCAAGAATGCTAGTGCGTTTGGGCGACTGGCTAAAAAACTGGTAATGCCATCCAAATCAGAAATGAAAACTTTCACTCCTGTAATGTGAGAAGTGGCTTGCTGCATAATCAAATTCAACTGGTGTGCATAATTTTTTTTGCTGCCCTACTTTTTCTTTAGGATGCGTGTGATGCAAGCACGTAAGTTATAGGCCTCGCCGAAACCACATAGATTATGTTGCAGTGCCTACAGTTAAAAAAAAAAACATTAATATGAGTCTACCAGAGCTACCTGGGCAATTTGAGTCTGACTGAAATTCGCCTAAAATGGGTGGTACTGCGAATACACCTCGACGCTGATTGGACAATGACATTGGGAGGAAAGAAGACCTGTCCAGCGGAGTCATGGCTAAGTGAAGGCTGTGGTAGCATGTGATAAAAATTCATACCTTTCGTCCTTTGGTGGTTTGTTACCTGATTGCCCTAATTAACAGATCGCTACACCCCCGCCCCCCACCGCCGAAAGCCATCTGCACCAATAATGGCAAGTGCGAAAACTCTTACAAGATGAAAACAATAGATGGAAGACTTTCACAATAGATATTAATTGCCAAGACACTTTTATTGATGTTGGCTACACAAAGGAACCTTTAGTGTTAGAAATTTAAATCAGATAGGGCCCAAGCCTGACACAGACATCAGTAACATTAGAATAGATGTTTTTTTAAGATTCTGAGGAAGTGGAGGTCAGTTGATATGCCAGCACTAAGAAAAAGAGTGTGTAAACAAGAGTGCAATCACACAGTGTCGCTAATAACACATGTCAGTACAATATGCTTAATGCTTAAGAGTATTCAATAAAGACTGCAGCCTAACACAGAAAGTTAAATAGAACTGTTCTAGTTCTATTGCATATACATTTCTAGTTATATGTTACATTAGATATTGTATTTCATTATTCAGTGTTCATTGTTCCTAAGTACTGTAATCCCTTTTTATGTTTACATTTAATTGAATTCTGTTATGTAGGTAACATTCTGAACTGCTTTGTGATTGGCCACTCCTCTCATGCTTTATAAAATATGTTATATCATGTTTTATATAATATTTAGTTGAAGAGTGCATTAACTCCTGTAATGAGAGTGATGCATTAGAAATTCCATTACAGCACATTGTTTTATCATTATTGGTATTTGTGTGATAATATGTAAAATGACACTTTACAACAATTGTATATTGTATGTCATTTATAGATAAAAAATCAAATAAAGAAAGAAAGTAATAGGAAAAAAATTAAACATTGACTGTGGTAAATGCCACAATTTAGCACCCTGGACAGTTCTAGGAACGTGAACAGCCAATATAATATAATATAATATAATATAATAGATGTAATAATGCATGTTTTGTTCTTCTTGAACAGCAGTCTTGCAGTAGGTCAGTAGATGAGACTATAGTTGCTTATAACTTTCTAACCCAGCAGCTGCCACTCTGGGGGTCTTAGCATTCTATTAATTATTTTATTTAATAATTTCACATTCATTTAGATGCTAATTATCTTATTTTAATAAGAATAATCCTATTTACCTCTCCTATCCTATTTTTCTCTGTTTATCTCTTACTCTGTCTTCCTTCCTCTTTCTTACTGTCTGTGTGTCTCTCTCTCACTCTCTGTCTCTCTGAGGGATTCTGGCCGTGAGTGGAGGTCTTTGTGTCTCTTTTTGGCTCTCTACCAATTCTTACTACTTCTACAAATGTAATAATTCTACACCATTTCCCCCTCTTTATTAGTTCTGATTGTATACTAGTATTTTTTATAGTGGTTACTGAGCGTTGAGCATGTGGGCAAACAGGTAGGCTCTGAAAACATCTACTCGGCCTTGCGAATGAATTTTCTTGAAGAACAATAGTTTGGTGGGTAGGATTACTGACAGTGGTATCTGGGTGAAAGAAGTAATGGTGGTTATGTGGGGGGCCACAAAAGCAGTAAAGTGAGAATGGCTAGTGTGTCTGAATACACAGTATTCAACATTACATGTCCTATAGGCAATAAATAACATGAGTTTATTATACATTCTTATATTTCATTAAAATTACTGATACTCACAGTGAGGCTACCAATGCTGCTGAGTGGTGCCGAATGGGTGGAGCTGACAGGATGTTTGCTCTGGTGTGGCTGCCTGTATGTGATGCCTGTAAGAGATGCTAGAGAGCTATGACTGGTGTGATATCCGGAACAACTGTCAAGGTGGGCAAAGACAGTACACATGGGCCCCTTTCTAGGATAATGCATAGTTTCGTGGTCTGTCTTTTTTTCCCCTAGATTATTTTTCAGTTGGTATTTCAGACCACTGTATGGTCCAGCGCAGAGTGTACAATAATATGAAGCCAGGAAGTGCACACTAGCATTTTAACACTTTGCTTTTAGACGGTTGCAGTCTTATCGAGTCTTTTAAGCTCACAGAAAACAGCTTTTACCTCACTTCTGTGGTGGTGGGACATGGATACAAATTAAGATATTCTGTCAGCAGTACACGCTCAATCTCACTGGGGACAGATCTCATAAATAATATCAGAATATCAGAGACACTCTTATAAAGGGGAACTGTCCCATTAACAGAGTTTTATAGTAGAATTATAGTAGTCACACATGAATTCAATTGTACGTACATTATTTAATACACAGATTCATCATTACAAATCTGATCTATTATAATGTAGACACAGATCAGGACCGAGATCAGTAACATAACTGAAAACAGTGGCAAACAACAAGTGGTTTCACCCCGCAACAGTTTGAAATTTGCCAGGAAGCACCATCGCCTGGAGAGTTTTTCCTCCCAGGATGTCCTATGGTTACTATTATTACTGCTCACTTGCACCACTGCTCTTAGTGCACTTGTGTATCTTAACAGTCTTCAAATGTCTGAAACTCCTCCCACATTCTGAGCAGTGATATGGCTTCTTTCCTGTGTGAATAAGCTGGTGTTGTCGGAGAGAGCTCTTCAAAGAAAAACTGCTCCCACAGTCTGAGCACTGATACGGCTTCTCTCCTGTGTGAGTGCGCTGGTGTTGCTGGAGAGTGCTCTGTACAGTAAAGCTTTTCCCACAGTCTGTGCAGTGATACGGCTTCTCTCCTGTGTGAATGCGCTGGTGTAGATAGAGAGACCTCTTAACGGTAAAGCTCTTCCCACATTCTGAGCAGTAGTAGGCTTTCTCTCCTGTGTGAATGCGCTCGTGTGTTCTGAGATTAGCCTGTAGAATAAAACTCTTCCCACACTCCGAGCACTGATATAGCTCTTCTCCTGTGTGAATGCGTTGGTGCTGTTGGAGATGACTCTCACGATTAAACCCCTTTCCACATTCTGAGCAAGAATATGGCTTCTGTCCTGTGTGAATGAGTTGGTGTTTGTGGAAATTACTCAGATGATTGAAACTCCTCCCACACTCGGAACACTGATACGGCTTCTCTCCAGTGTGAATGCGCTGGTGTAGTTTGACAGAACTCTGTCGAGTAAAACTTCTTCCACACTCCAAGCAGTAGTGAGTTCCCTTCTTGTTGTGTTTCTGTGTTCGTCTGCAAGATGTGTTCTTCTGGAGGATACCAGATGACATCTGCTGGACGTCTGCTGAACGTTTTCGTCTTCTGGACACCATATTCATATAAATAACCTGTTTTAGCAGCTTACAACTTATCTTGGTGGAAAGCTGTGACGTGTTTATGGAAACACACTTAAGCTGGGTAGGAAAATGCAGGAGAAAACTTGAAACTGGACATCATCGAATTCTGAAAGAAGAAAAAAGAAAACTGAATAAATGTGCAATGTAGCAAAATGTAGTTTAACCAAACCATTAATGTTTTACTTTGAAGGGAAAGAATAAACTTCCATCTGGTATGACCCATTGGGCATATTTTATGATGGCTCAAAGTGTGAAAGAGTGGTTCAGTGAGCATGACCAGAGAGTACAAACCTGAACCCCAGTGATAATCTTTGGGATGTGCTGGAGACTTTGCGCAGTGGTCCAAATCTTCCATCATCAATACAAGATCTTGGGGGGAAAATTAATGCGACTGTGGACAGAAATAAATGCTGTGATATGGCAGAAATTAATGTCAGAGTGAATGTGTGCCGTGATCAAAGCCGAAGGCGCTTCAACAAGATATTAGTGTGTGTTTAGTGGTTTTGGTCAGGCAGTGTGTGTGTATATATATACAACCGAATGTGCGAAAACATTGTCACATGCTTCCTGAACCACTCTTTCACACTTTGAGCCATCTTGGAATATGCCCGAGCCATTAGCAAAGAAAAAAAACATTGATGGACCTGACCAACTGCAGCAATCTCAGATCATAGCACTGCCCCCACAGGCACTAGGCATGATGGGTAAATCACTTCAGTTGCCTCTCTTCTTACCGAGATGCACCCATCACTCTGGAACAGGGCAAATCTGGACTCATCAGACCACATGACCTTCTTCTTTTGCTCCAGAGTCCAATCTTTATGCTTCTTAACAAATAGAAGTCGTTTTTACAGCTTAGCCTCACTGACAAGTGGTTTTCTTAAGGCTACACAGCTGTTTAGTCCCTTGAGCTCCCTTCACATTGTGTGAGTGGGAATGCTATTACTTTCATTTAAACAGATCCCAGAAATCCTTACTGCTGTTTTCCTACAATTCGTCATGGCCAATAATTTTTCAAGAGCATTATCAACATGAAAGTTATATAAGTAGTCTCTAAGTTGTGTACATACAAATATCACTACCACACACCAAATATTACGCTGGTACAGCAGCTCATATTACCCAGCCACGTTAGAGTAAAGCTGCTTCTGTGTTGGCTAATCTATTTTAGATTTAAAGTTGTTAAAGTGTCGGACAGCTTCCTACCTTCAATACTTCAGCTCGTTTCCTCGATAGACTCCAGCTGCTGCTAAAGAACCAATCAAATTGCGCAGGAACCAAAGACGTCACCTCCGGTTATCAGCTGTCAAAATAAAAGTCTCCTCCAGCACATTTCCTATCCATCCATCCTTCATATTCAAGGCACATTTACATATTTCTGTTTATTATTATTATTATTATTATTATTCCTTAGAGACAGCTCTCTTAATTATCTAGAACAGAATGTGTCAGGGGCTTCATCTCTTATATCAATTTTAATTCAATGTCAGAATTTGAACACTAATTGATGTCTGTTTTTTCCATCATCAGCATAATATGGCAGACTTTCGCAGGGTCAGGCCACTCACACAGCCAGTCTCTATTGAGGGGATTGAAGTAGAGATGGTTAAGACCTACAGGTGTCTCGGACTGCACCTGGAGGATATTTTTGATTGGTCAGTCAACACTTTCTGAGAGGCTGGGGTCCTTTAACATCAGTAGGACACTCCTGCAGATGTTCTATCAAACTGTGGTGGCAGCTGTCTTTTTTACATGAGGTAAAAAAAAGTCAATAATACAGGGAAATGGGACGTAACTGGTCAGGCAAGTAGGGTCAGTTGTTGGTGCAGAGCTGGAATCTGTGGTGAAGGTGGCAGAGAGAAGGACACTGCACACTGAAATGCTGTTCATTATGGGTGATATGGGCACCCACTGCACATCATCATTATGGACAAAGTTCAGTGGTAGCTTAATGTTAAATCATAGGTTTATTTATAGGCACTATTTACACTTTACTGCATATCCTGTACACCTGCACCCCTGGACACTCTAGACACTTTGCTTAAATACCACTATATGCAAATGTTTATTATGTTTATTCAGTATTGTCATTATCTGCTGTGCCCCTTGCACATTTTATTATTCTATAGCTGACGGTATTATTTTGTACTTAATCATTTTTTTGCTGAGCCTGTACTTACTCACACTATAAAGTAAAGCCAAAAGTTTTCACTTACCCATCCAAACAATCAAATTCAGGTGTTCCAATCACTTCCATCCCCACAGATGTATGTCACTCAAGATCATATGCGTGCGAAGGCAGACGAGTGAATACTTTCGGCAATTTAGTATTTGCTGATACGATACAATCTTTATGTTGCACTGTATTACTGTGCTGTATTGTCAATTCTTAGTTTCCATTTACACAACACAATCGAGGGATATAAAACAGTATGTACAACCCTTTCACTTACATTAACTTATTGTGAACAGCAATATACGACATATACTGGTGTATACACTGTTTTCAAATACTGAGAAGAAATTTAAAAATAAAGAAGGTTGAAGGTCAGTGAGATGACTGTTAGAACGACATAGTTCATAAAAAGGATTAAAAGGTTGATGTCTCATTGCTTTTGTGAGTTGAGGCAGAGATAAAGAAGCTAAAGAAGGTAGGTAGTTGTAGGTAGTCTCCCCATGATGAAAAATTTGGGGCCATTAAAAGAAAAATCCTGTAAGACCATGCCCCAAAACACCCTAGTACAGTTCTGCCATACTAAAAGTGAAAAACTGTGATGCCCAGCCTGGTCTTGTTTAATCTCAGAAACCAAAGAAAGTGCCGGAATGAAATACCAAAGTTTTACCAACAAACATTTATAAATATTTTAACACCTATTCATAATTTCTGTGACATGATATAACCCATAAAATAAAAAGACCCAAAGAACAAATCAAAAAGAGATCAGATAGCTTGGTGTTTTGAGAATATAGTTTGGCATCTTGGAGTCCTTCTTACTCAAGCCATAACAAAAGTTCATTCAGTTCTGCTGAGGATAAAAATAACCTGCAGTCCTGTAGGGTCATACACACTTTTGTACCAAAATTGTTGGTACCCCTCGGTTAATGAAAGAAAAACCCACAATGGTAACAAAAATAACTTTATAATAATATAGTAATAATAAATAACAATTCTATGAAAATGAACAAATGAATGTCAGATATTACTTTTCAACCATGCTTCAACAGAATTATTGAAACAAATAAACTCATGAAACAGGCCTGGACAGAAATTATGGTACCCCTGAAAAATGGGGGAAATGTTAAATCAGAGTGTGTTCACTAATTAGCACCACAGGTGTCTACAATCTTGTAATCAGTCAGTGGGCCTATATATAAGGCTACAGGTCGTCACTGTGCTGTTTGGTGACAAGGTGTGTACCACACTCAACATGGACCAGAGGAAGCAAATGAAAGAGTTGTCTCAGGACGTTAGAAAGAAAATTATAGAGAAGCATGTTAAAGGTAAAGGTTATAAAACAATTTCCAAGCAGCTTGATGTTCCTGTGACTACAGTTGCCTATATTATTCATAATTTAAGATTCGTGGGATTGTAGCCAACCTCCCTGGACGTGGACGCAGGAGGAAAATTGATGACAAATCAAAGAGACGGATAATACGAATGGTAACGAAGGAGCCAAGAAAAACTTCTAAAGAGATTAAAGGTGAACTTCAAGCTCAAGTAACATTAGTGTCAGATTGCACCATCCATAGATGCTAGAAAGTGGACTTAATGGGCGACGACCAAGGGGGACACCATTGTTAAAAACAAAACATAAAAAAGCCAGACTGGAATTTGCCAAACTACATGTTGGCAAGCCATAAAGCTTCTGGGAGAACGTCCTATGGACAGATGAGACAAGAATGGAACTTTTTGGCAAGGCACATCAGCTCTATGTTCACAGACGGAAAAATTAAGCACATCAAGAAAAGAACACTGTCCCTACTGTGAAACATAGAGGAGGCTCTGTTATGTTCTGGGGCTGCTTTGCTGTATCTGGCACAGGGTGTCTTGAATCTGTGCAGGTTGCAATGAAATCTCCAGACCTTCAAGGAACTCTAGAGAGAAATGTGCTGCTCTGTGTCAGAAAGCTTGGTCTCAGTCGCAGGTCATGGGTCTTGCAACAGGATAATGACCCAAAACACACATCTAAAAACACCCAAGAATGGCTAAGAGGAAAACACTGGACTATTCTGAAGTGGCCTTCTATGAGCCCTGACCTAAATCCTACAGAGCATCGTTGGAAGGAGCTGAAACATGTAGTCTGGAAAAGGCACCCTTCAAACCTGAGACAACTGGAGCAGTTTGCTCATGAGGAGTGGGCCAAAATACCCGCTGAGAGGTGCAGAAGTCTCATTGACAGATACAAGAATCGTTTGATTGCAGTGGTTGCCTCAAAAGGTTGTGCAACAAAATATTAAGTTAAGGGTACCATCATTACTGTCCAGGCCTGTTTCAGGAGTTTATTTTTTTAAATAATTCTGTTGAAGCAGGATTTAAAAGCAATGTCTGACTTTCATTTGTTCATTTTTATAGAATGCTTATTTATTATTACTTTTGTCAGATTAAAGTTTTTTTGTTACCATTGTGGGTTTTTCTTTCATTAACCGAGGGGTACCAACAAATTTGACCATCTCCTTTATAGCGGTCCTCAAAAAAACATACAGAAAACGTCTCCTAAATGTCAAATGGAAAGCATTTTCATCGCATCGCAACAAGTATTAAATAGTTACTGTGTAGGAATCATAGGCGCAAATGAGGGACTCAAGGAACCAAGCAACTCCATGACTGCATCGGAATCCTACCAGCTCTAATACACTAAATTAAAAAACTTGAAAACATTTTTCAATTTGGAACTTCCTGAAAGTTCTCAACATATATTTGAAAAAGGGTTAGGAAGTATTTGAATACAAGCATTAGGAACAGTAAATTAGGAGTAAAAAAAAATTTGATTCAATTAAAGTGAAATTCTTTTTATACTATATTTTCAAAGAAAATGTAATATTTTCCCACTAAATAATAAAAAAAAACAAGATTTGTTTATTAAATACAGTATTTTAAATCAGTACAAAACATGCTAGACAAACTCTAAAGAAGAAAGCAACATCTCAACAATTAACAGAGCAGACAATTATTAATCTGTGTTATTGAGCTCTGGTAAAGGCTAAACATCACATAAATCAATAGAAAAAATTTTACTGTGCTCTTTTGACGAATGACAAAACTCCTGCTATAGGAATTGTGGAAGTAGCAGTGAACTACAGCAGTAAGTAACTTCACTGATATGTTGATTTTATACGCATAATTAACAAAGCAATTACAAGAAGAAAAAAAACTTCAAACCAATTATACTGAAAAAACAGCGTAAAGGTAAATATTCCACATTGAAAAGGTATTTTGAATGTGTTACTTTGTTTTTGATTAGTTACATGAAGCAATACATTGACAATGGGTAACTAATGTTGTGTAAATGTTACGTGTTTACTTGTGGTTGTTCAAACATGTGGTTATGTTTGTTGCGCATAAGCAAGTTGTAACCATTGTTAATGAATGACTTCATTTTAACTAATTCACTATTTCATGTTACTTAGTCAACACTTAATGTAAGGTGTTACCTAGTGTACTTAGTATTCAGCTATCGCTCCACTAATTACAAATAAAACTGTGTTTGTGGAAAGTATATACAGTACCACACCTTCTCTTTGTGTATAAGCTGTAGGCCTGAAGGGTTTAGCATGGAAAATAAAAACTTAAATTGCAAAAAAGTTGTGAAGCCGTGTAAAACGTAAATAAATGTAAAAATAAAACAGAATGCAATGATTTGAAATTCTCATAGCTCCTCTGTTTTTTCATTAGTCCCACTTAATTGTCCAGCCTTTTGTTTCCAACTTTTTTGAGATGGTAAAATGTCTCACTTTAAACATCTGATATGTGTTCTCTGTTCTATTGTAAAATGTGGGTTTATGATATATGTAAATTGTTACACTCTGTTTTTATTTCCAGTCATCATAATTATAAGTAAAAAAAAAAATAAATAAAGTGTTGTTTTCATAAAATTCCCAAACTGTGTTAGACATCATTGCCAATTTTCACCAATGCTTTAGTACACTTGTGAGTTTTCACAGTCTTTAAATATTTGAAATTCTTCCCACAATCTGAACAGTGATATGGCTTCCCTGCTGTGTGAACGTGTTGGTGTCGCTGGAGATGACCCTGTGCAGCAAAACTCCTCCCACACTCTGAGCAGTAATATGGCTTCTCTCCTGTGTGAATACGCTTATGCTGTTGTAGATTGCGCTGGTGATTAAAACTCTTTCCACACTCTGAGCATTGATATGGCTTCTCTCTTGTGTGAATGCGCTGGTGTTCTCGGAGATGACCCTGACAATAAAAATTCTTCCCACAGTCTAAGCAGTGATAGGGCTTCTCTCCTGTGTGAATACGCTGGTGTTGTTGAAGATGACTCTGACAATTAAAACTCTTCCCACATTCTGAGCAGTGATATGGCTTCTCCCCTGTGTGAACGCGCTGGTGGTACTGGAGAGTACTTGGACGACTAAAACACTTCCCACACTCTGAGCAGTAATAGGGTTTCTCTCCTGTGTGAACGCGCTGGTGGTCTTGGAGAGTACTTTGACGACTAAAACTCTTCCCACACTCTGAGCAGTGATATGGCTTCTCTCCTGTGTGAATGCGCTGGTGTTCTTTGAGATGACTCGGACGATTAAAATTCTTCCCACAGTCTGAGCAGTAATACGGCTTCTCTCCTGTGTGAATGTACCGATGTGCTTTGAGATGACTCGGACGACTAAAATTCTTCCCACAGTCTGAGCAGTAATACGGCTTCTCTCCTGTGTGAATGCGCCGGTGTGCTTTGAAAGTACCCTGTCGAGCAAAACTCTTTCCACAGTCCAGGCAGTAGTGAGTCCTTTCCTTGCTGCATATCTGAGTTTGAGTCTGAGATGTGTTCATGTGGAAGGTACAAGATGATGTCTGCTGAGTACTGGAATGTCTTTTGGACACCACTTTCTTATAGGTAACCCGTTTCAGTGGCTCACTATTCATGTGTTTACAGAAGCATGTTTAAGCTGGATAGGAAAGTGCAGGAGAAGACTTAAAACAGGACATTCATTTCTGAAAAAGGGAAAAAGAGAAAAGACAAATTTAATGTGCAATGCAGCAAAGCAGTAGTCCAATCCAAATCATGAATGCTCCACATACCTCAATTGGAAGAACATATACAGAAAAGATATCCAGTTGATATAGAAAAGCCAGTAACCCTCACATTTTTAATTACTTACATTCTTTATATATACATAGTCATTCTTTAGGTAGAGTTACGCTCATATTGGAAACTCTGGGGCTAAGCTGGATTCTCCATGGCAAAAATGACTAATTATTTGAAAAACTGCTACCATCAAGCATTGTGTGTAAATAAAGTGGAGTAGATGGGGATGCCATGACATCTGATGACAAATTAGGGATATTAAAAAAACTAAACCAGGACGAGTGGCAATATGAATGTATTACTGAGCCTTAATCCCATAGAGTGCAGATTATAGGTCTTAATGTGGATTCTGTGGAGGCATTTATGTTGTATTGTAACTGACGTTTTGAATTACTGATTATAGAGATTAAGTCATTGTGCATGTTTTACAAGGTAGGTTAATTTGATTGTTCTATATTCAGTCTAATTTTCAATTGGTCTAGAGGTTTATGGCTGTGTTTTTAAGTAGAAGGAATGTGATTGCAAGCACCTCTAACATTGTTATAATAACTCCTTTGATTCTGTACATATCACATGTACGTTGTATTCTTCCTTGATAATGCTAAAGGTCATATTAGTGTAAACTGTTTAAAGTTCTCGGTTGCTTACTCTTCTATAAAATATATATATATGGGGCTGGCTGTCCTACTTCAGGCAAAATTATTTGTTGTATAAGGCATGAATATGTTTATTGAATATGCACTTATTAGATTTTATCAATTAATAATCAATAGCTAAAAATAAAAACTCAGTTCAGTCCGTAGCCAACTTATCTGGCTAGTCGGCTATCTGACATATCATATCTGTACTGTAGCATTTTCTGATGTTGGTGTTTGAAATAGTTGCGTGTGTGCTGGAAGGTCTGAATGACCATCCTTTTATAGTGTCCTCCGGAAACAAGTTTCGCTGTGCTGTGATTGGCTTCACAAGCTAAAGGTGTTTTCTGTGCCCGCAGATCGTTCGCGAAACGTTATTATTTGCTGAGAATTTGTAAAGCGCAGTAAATACGCTATCATTTTTACAATAACCAAATAATTCGACACAGTCAATAACCAATTATTCAGACACCGCTCTCATGACTTAGAGAAGTTTGACTGAACCTGAAGGAAAGAACTTTAAACCCATCAAACCTTTTTTCCTGGTCTCCAGCACATTCACTCAGAGTGAATGAAGAACAATGAGTGTTAAAGTGTCGGGCAGGTTCCTACCTTCAACAGCTCGGCTCCTGTTTCTGTTCCTCCACCAACACTGCAGGAGCGCGGCGGCGTGAACTGAACAACCTGCTTCTCCGGTTTAGTGCAGTTGGAGACAGTAATAGTTACACCATTAGCGCCACCACCTGGCCTGGAGCGGCTTCACGCTGGAACCATGCGATCACGGAAACAGGCGGAACTGTCGTTAATTTAAACCCCACCCGTATTCAATCAAACAGTTAAAACAGTTTACAAAAAAGTTAATAAAATAAGACAATCAGCGAAAGATACACATTTCTCAAAACGCTACCATCATTTAGGCAGGATGGTGTAAAATTTACTACATATTTTATCAAGACTAACTTTGCATGTATGCAAACTTCAGAGGGTCACAGAAAATACAGTCAATATGTATCACAATGACAATATAGTCCCCTACCAGTCTGTGTGTTTTGGTCCACTGTTATGTCAGAATCAACAGACTATTTCATAATGTAGAAACAAAACTTCAAAAAGTCAGCAGAAGGAAAGGTAAGTTCTCAGTTCTCAAATACCAAGTTCATAGGGTCAGAATGGAAAGACATTGCTGTAATATTTTATGTAATTCACATGAAACAACAATTGTGATGGTCTATTAAACAAATTTTCCTAATTTGATGTCAGATTCAACAGATTATCATCATCTAGGAAATAGAAATCTAAGAGGAACAGTGTTTGAGCATAAAAACTGTGTGCCACAGCATTCAAATGTCACTGTGAACTTTCCAACACATCCAGAGTACCTTTATATGGGATATTATAGTGTATAGTCACCCTTGGGTTTGTGCAGTAAAGCTGATGTGTCATAGTAAAAACACTGTACCTCCAGCTTTATGTGTCAGATTTTCTTATCGGATTCAAGGGATTCGACTGTTGGATCATATACAGAAAAACATTTCACATATTATTTATTGTCTTGTGCCTCTTCACAGAGTTAAATCAATGGAAAGTACTTATGACAAGCCATACTTTCAGTGGTCTGTTGTTTTTTATTTATTTATTCATCTTCTAAGCTCCTTATCCTTCTGGGTTGCTAAGGACTGCCGGAGCCTATCCCAGTGTTCACTGGGCCTAAGGCTGGAAATACCCCAGACAGGCCCCACTTCATTGCAGGGTCAGTTCATTACAGTTTTCCTGCTTGCAAACAAGCAACAATATTTTGTGAGAAAGACTTCTTCAAAACTGTTGCTGTTCAAAGAAAAATAGATGTCTTAAAATGGCAACTTCAGTGGGTAAAGCAAAAACCTTCTCTACTTTCAGTGCATGTTAATATGAAAAAGATTTTATTCTAATCGATTTCTGAGGATTTCTGTTGGTTCAATCATCAAACTCACATATTGTAAATAGCAAAAAATAATCTCTGCTGAACAGTGTCAGTGTTCAAAAGGCAAGTATTAATCCCTTTGCATGCACAATTTGAAAGTTAATAAAGAAAGAAATCCAAATATGCAGATATATGAGTATTCGTTGTGATTATCACAGGAATATAAATCAAGAAAGAAAATCAAAACAGGAAAAATTGCTGTTGTGGCTGAAATGTAGAAATACACTATTTACATGTCAACTTTTTCATAGAATTTAAAGGCTGTCAATAAAATCTTTATAGCCAGTATACACTGGGATTCCAATTACATTCTAAATTAGGAAGGCATATAATTAATTTAACTCTTAATCAAATATTTTTTAAACAGCAAACCTAAAAACAAACTAATTAAACAGTAACAAACTCTGCAGAGCCTTTCAGTGTTTCCAAACTACTTTATTGCTTATTGGAAACAGATAAGGAAGCCTCACATGATCATTGAATCTAGTTTCCAATCTAGTCTCTTGTCTAGTAAAGTATAAGCATCTAATTTCATATTAGAAATGTTGAAAATGGGACAGCTGATTTCTTTTAAAATCATTCGAATATGAGCCTGTCACAACATTTGCATTTAGATATGCTCTTAACACGTCCATATTCAATCACAGCCGCATCACAGAACCAGACAAATTCACAATTGTGTGGTTTGCCACTCTTTCTTTCTTTTTATAACACTGTTACACTAATTACAAAATACACAATGCAGAGGATATATAACACACAGTAAACAAAGTATCATTGGAGTGCACCAAGTTTGTCTGTCCTCTGGTCGTGCTTGCTGCGATGCTAAAATCTGCACAATGCTTCATTGGTACTCTCTCACTTGGGACACCATGATGCAAACCTCTACAGCAGGTGTACCTGAACAGATGGTAAAAAGACCTCATGACATCATTTTCCAGGTCAAGAAGAAGGGGTACATAAAAAGTACTGATTCAACCTAGATTTCAGGAAAGTCCATGGTGCCCGTTTTTGGTGCAGTAGAGCAGCTCCTCCCGAAGGAGGGAAGAGACTTTACAGAGCCAGAATTCACAGATCAGCACCCCAGCCCCTTAATTTCAGCCCTTCCTGGAGGAGTTGTAGGATCACCATGTTGTTGCAGACCTTAAAGTGCCTACAGGGAAGATATGTGACTTTGGTTGGGCCCAGATATGGTTTTAAACTGGCATGTACAACTCTGTGATTTGGTTGTTAAATGAAACAAACTGTTTCGCCTTATTTATTGGATTAACATACTTTAATTAAATCTGCTTACAGGCATGGTTAGATCTCACACAGAAGCAACATTTAACAAACACAGGCAGGAAGGTAAAGTGAACCTCTTAGCGTGTCATCACACTATCTGGTTAGCTATACTAGTTACTTGGAGATTGGTAGTAACTAATATTACCTATACTAGCTGCTTGAAAAATGAATAAATTGAAGCTGTTTGCTCACTATGAAACTTGCGATTTAAGAGGGTCTAGCTTTAACTCTCAAAAAGTGGATAAACTCACACATCAACAGTTTGCTGTGTTAAACACTGAGTGAACCCTGCTCAATACTGTCCAAGCTTTGAGAAACTGAACCTAATGAAATGTGCAGAGCAAACATACAACTTTATATTAAGGTTGTCCGGGATCCTACGTGGGAACTTCAGCCTTATTCAAATATCATCAACCAAGGCTGTTGACAGTTTCGTTTTAATGATAAGGGTATGAAAAGGGCCTGGAAATTTAGATTTCTACACATACAGTGTCATGCAAATGTTTCCAACACATTTGTTATTTTAAGCAAGATTACTTACTTATTTCTGTCTTTTACAGGTTTAAACTAATAAAAATAAATAAATAAATAAAAAAAATAAAAGGTCCTGCTACTTAGAGAAGCCCATGTGTGCCGATTGCTTATTTTGAACAGATGCCCAAACTTTGCATGCCACCATGCGCTGACATTTTTATTGCTTGTTCTTTACAAAATCTGCTAGGCTACAACATGGGCACAGATATTAATGAGTCCAGACTATTATGTAACAGTTTCAAATTTTAGTATTGGCCCCTTGTACAGTCTTTGCATGAAAATGATCAAATACAGGATTGTATTTGAAGTAAGTGTGTTACAGTGGAGCACACACACAACAGTGTTAGCTGTTCATGGTATGTCAGTTCCTTATCTCAAACTCTTCTTATTCAACTATGCTGGTGTAAATGCTATGCTAGTCTCCCACTATATTAGTTCATTTAATAATGAAGAGAAAGAGAGGGAGAAAGAGAGAAATATCTTTTAGATCATGTTCTCATGTTAAAAACAATCATGATAGCACATATGCAGACATCAATTAATAAAAGATTGTCCTGATTGTGAAAAGTCTATAGAATTTAAAGCTAAACTCCTTGTCTTATGTAGGGCTGGACTTCAGCACAGAAAGTTATAGGGGGCTGGAAGTAGATTTCCTACAGACTCCTGTCTTGGTTACATTTTATATTATTGACTATTCCCACCACTACTCGTACATTTGTGTGTCTTCACAGTATTAGAATGCCTGAAGCTCTTCCCACACTCTGAGCAGTGATACGGTTTCTCTCCTGTGTGAATGCGTTGGTGTTTTTGGAGAGTGCTCTGTACACTAAAACACTTTCCACACTCTGAGCAGTGATATGGCTTCTCTCCTGTGTGAATGCGCTGGTGCTGTTGGAGATGACAGTGTACAGTAAAACTCCTCCCACACTCCGTGCAGTGATACGGCTTTTCTCCTGTGTGGATGCGCCGGTGTTGTTGGAGAGTACTCAGCTGAGCAAAAGTTTTCCCACACTCTGAGCAATGATATGGCTTCTCTCCTGTGTGAATGTTCTTGTGTTTTTTCAGAGTACTCTGTAGAGTAAACCTCTTCCCACACTCCAAGCAGTGAAAAGGTTTCTCTCCTGTGTGAATGCGCTGGTGCTGTTGGAGATGAATCTGTTGATTAAAGCTTTTCCCACACTCTGAGCAGTGAAATGGCTTCTCTCCTGTGTGGATGCGCTGGTGTTGTTGGAGAGAATTCTGCTGAGTAAAACTTTTTCCACATTCCGAGCAATAATATGGTTTAACTCCAGAGTGAATGCGCTGGTGTATTTTGAGATGACTCTGTCGATTAAAACTCTTTCCACACTCTAAGCAGCAGTGAGATCTCTCCTTGCTGGATTTCTGTGTTTGTCTGAGAGATGTATTTGTGTGGAGTATACCAGATGTTGTTCGCTGAATACAGCCTTTTCTGGAAGCCATATTGTAATTTTTTTTTATTAAGTTTTACCCGTTACACCTTACTTTAACTGTAATGTGATTACAGGAAGTACTGAGCAGTTGTAGTAAAGTGTACTCTAGCAAAAGAAGTGAAATCGGACGTCATTCATTTCTGGAAAAAAAGAAAAAACAAAATTAGAGTGAAATGCATTGACAAGATTTTTGTACGGCCACATTTCCCTATACATACAAATCCTCCAATCAAAATGAAGGATGCTGAATAATTGTTAGATGCTAGAGATAGCCAAACAAGACCATATCAACACCATGCCACCAGGTGCAGCCGGAGTCAGAACAAAATGTAAGAGTTTAGTTTCGAGTCATAAGAATCAAAAGAAAAGAACAGCAGTGAGCGCCTCAAGACAAGTTCAACAATTAGAACCCTAAGTAACGCGCCTGACTAGAAATAGTTTATAATACCTTGTGCTTTTTTTCAGTTAAATAAAGGTGCAAATTAATTAGTAAATTCGCAGCCTGGCTTATTTGGTACATTTCAATCCTCGAAATAGGCTAATGTTAAGCTGCACCCTGTCACAATAAGCTTCAGGACAAACTTGCTCTGTACCAGGCTACTAGACAATCCATGTGATGATTAAAACACTACTCTAGAACAACATACATGTCAATACTGTCTAACTGGTTTGCAGAATGTACTGTTTAACAGTTTATGTTGAATATGCTGTGTTACCAAAAAAACACTTGATATTAGAAAAATATTAACTTTGATATTTATAACCATATAAAAAATAAGTATTGGTTTAGGTTTAGAGAAGTACATAATGTGTATGTATATTATTTATGTATTTTATACATATTATTTTCACTAAGAGCATACATTTTGTTATTTAATGTAATATTCAGCATTTATTTTTATACATATAGACTCTTAGTGGATTATCCAGGTTTACACTGTACATTTCTACTGTCCTCCTCATATTCCATCCATACATGCTGCCTCCAACTTAATAATTTCAATGGAGCAATAGACATCATTATATTTATATGAAATATTGTCGCTTTAAATTGTTTAGTCTAACTAGAATTCATTTTTCTGTTCTGTAAATTGTAAATAATCTGCCCAGAACACACATAGTGTTAAGACACGCATTGTATTATAATGTCTTTAATAATAAGGTATTAAGTAAGTATGCTTAATTTGTATTTTGCGTTTGTGTTCCTAATCGATGTATCCGTGCTCGACTCTCTGGACTGCTTAAATATCCCCTCCACGCGCGCGAGCCTCGATTAAACGGAACCGATTTCCCCGGGATTGTATTAGCGGAGCCCAACAAGCCCGGAATTCACAATGCTCCTAAATCTCACGATAATTAATTAATCAGCACTTCAGTTAGAAACTCGCTTTATGGATTAACCCCCAAATATTCTAGCACAATAGCAGGTCATATTACTCATCAGCCATATTTGAATGAAGCTGCTTCTGTGTTGGCTAATCTGTTTTAAACCCATTAGATCTTGTTCCAGAAATCAAATGTGACTCCAGCTGTTTGTCTCAGAGTAAATGAAGAGCAATGAGTGTGGAAGTGTAGCACAGCATCCTACCTTCAATAGTTCAGCTCTTGTTACTCCAGCAACAGTACCGAATGAGCGCGGAGGCGTGAACTGCAGATCACAACACAACCTGCTTCTCCGCTTTAGTGCAGCTGGACACAGTAATAGTTACACTATTTGCGCCACCACCTGGCCTGGAGCGGCTCGAACCATGCGGTCAAGGAAACAGGCGAAACGTTCTTAGTTTAAAACCCGCCCGTATTAAGTCATGCCCCGCTCTTACTGTTCCTGTTGCTTAGCTTAGATGAGTTTGATCAAATACAGCATCCAGAAACAGATTAGAAAACAAATACTGTTCATTATAAAGTGCAAAAAAAAAGCTTTCATATAACAAGACAGGCATCAACAGACACACGTGTTTAAAAACTGTACTGTCTGATCTGGACAAGCATCAACATATTCAATCAATCAATCAATCAACATTTATTTTTATAGCACTTTTTACAACAGATGTTGTCACAAAGCAGCTTTACAAAGAACCTTTACAAAGAATCTGGTGTTCGAGCCCCCAATGAGCCCCAAAGGTCAATAAGGTCATAAATATTAACTTGCAAGTGTTCTTTATTCTTTAATTAAACAACAACAACAACAAAAAACATTTTATAACAAATATATTTGATTAAAGTTAGCAGCACAGATATAAATAAAAAAGAGAACTCGTATCACTCCCTTTTGAAAAAGCTACCCTGGCTACCTCAGTCTTTTAGATTCAGTCATGTTTTTTTTTGTTTTGTATTTGCATTCTAATAAAGTTAATCTTGTTCTTGAACTTGTTATATATATATATATATATATATATATATATATATATATATATATACATACATACATACATACATACATACACACACACACACACACACACACACACACACACACACACACACACACACACAACGTACCAAGTGCGTTCGTAATGCTTTATGAATACCTTCTTACTTCACCATATTCAATCTCCCCTCCATGTAAACTGGGAGGTCCTAATCTTGTGTAACACCTGCATAGACATTTGGCTGAAAGTTACTGCTTTTTCAACTGATCCTTCATGAGCCAGAATTTTAGACTGTAGGAAAAAATATCCAATGCACAAAAATAGCATGTCACACACGCATAATTTTATTTTCACTGCCCTCATTTTCTACTACTGCTTACACATGGGATGGAATAAGGTCAACAAACTAAGGTAGCTATGCACATGAAACACTTAGTGACATAGGGGCTGCATCATCAGGGCTGCATGCTTACATTTTTAAGCACTTTGCACTTCTGAAGGAAACATTTACGTATTTATTTTTGCAGTCTTAACATTCTGAATACTGTTTAACTTAACATATGCCAAACACAAAAACGCAGGGAACAAGTAATCAATGTAGAACGGTGCCGTACATTGGATCCAATTCGATATAGTTAAAACTATACTGCCCTCCTGAGACTCTTTCTTACTTGTCATATTAAAGAAACATCCTGTTGTTGATCACATCTTAAAGAAAATCACAAATCAACCTGGTACAAAACCACTTATGAAACCCATATATGAACAGGAAACAACAGTTAATGGTTAATATAAAAATTTGGACATCACAAATATTCACAAAGTTCTTTATATCTAATCTCTTACTATGTATTCTATATATTTTATCTATTTTAGTATACCATATAGTGTGTCCACTCACTATGACAGATTTCTTGTATGTGTAACAGTTTTATAGAAAATAAAGCGATTCTGCTTTTGAAATAGATCGACATTATGGAACAAAAAAAGAAGTCTGAATATATTAGGTTAGGCAGGGTACAGCTTATCCAGTGTTTGGAATACACTATGTTATGTGATACTTCAAAAACTAAGAACCGAAGACCACACAGTAAACTGTAAAAGTAGAATAGCATATAAAATATAAGAGATTTTTTTCAGGTTTACAGTAACCTGTAGGTACCTTCCTCACCTAACACAGACTTGGACAAATGAGTTATGCAGTTCATCATGTGTATCCTAATAACATCAGCAAGTTTCACCTTGAAGGCCTTGAACGTCCCCAAATTATTACTGTTCACCAAGTTCTACAATGATGGAGACTGTTACAACTTCTGTATGGTAGGCTGCTACCACATGTGGTAGAATAGAGTTGGGGTGGACATAAAAGTCCTAAGCTCATGTCACAGGAGCCTTCTCAAGGAACAGTCACTCTCAAAGTGTCACTAAGAACATCGACATGAGTCCTTAAAGTCTCTGGAAATAGTAATGCAAAGGTAATCAATAGGTTGGAGTCTGGCCTGTATACATACGTAGACCATACTGAGGAAAGGTCACTAAGTAGCTTGATGTCATACAGTAAATGAAAAACAGCTCTTATAGATTAAAAAAAGGAGCCCAGTGTGCCCTTTTTATTACAACAAGCAGAAGCTGTAGGCTTTACTTGGTGTTCAGCACAGCACAGCACAGGACATTACATTTCATTTTATGCTGAAGTTTTAGAACTGGCAGTAAACAACCTTAAGTGGGCTGGAAGAACCATTCCCTGGGGACGATGAACTCTATTGATGTGTAAGGATTACACTTATTACTGCCCATTTACACCACTGCTTTTAGTGCACTTGTGTGCTGTCAGAGTAGTTGAATGCCTGAAACTCCTCCCACACTCTGTACAGCAATATGGTTTCTCTCCTGTGTGAATGCGCTGGTGTCTATTGAGATGATTCTGTCGATTAAAACTCTTCCCACAGTCTGAGCAGAAATACGGCTTCACGCCTGTGTGAATGCGCTCGTGGCGACGGAGAGAACTCTGCTGAGTAAAACCCCTCCCGCACTCTGAGCAGTGATACGTCTTCTCTTCTATGTGAATGCACTGGTGTCGGTGCAGATGACTCTCATCAATAAAACTCTTTTCACACCGTGAGCAGTGATATGGTTTAACTCCTGTGTGAATGCGCTGGTGCCTTTGGAGATGACTGTGTTCAGTAAAATCTTTACCACACTCTGAGCAGTGATACGGCTTCTCTCCAGTGTGAATGCGCAAGTGTTTTTGGAGAGAGCTATGTACAGTAAAGCTTTTCCCACACTCTGAGCAGTGGTAAGGTTTCTCTCCTGTGTGGATGCGCTGGTGATTCTGAAGGGAGCTCTGTACAGCAAAACTCTTCCCACATTCTGAGCATTGATACGGCTTCTCTCCTGTGTGAATGCGCTGATGTTCTTGGAGATGACTCTGACGAATAAAACTCTTGCCACACTCTGAGCAGTGAAACGGCTTCTCTCCTGTATGAATGCGCTTGTGTTGTTGAAGAGTACTTTGATGATTGAAATTGTTTCCACACTCGGAACAGTGATATGGCTTCTCTCCTGTGTGAATGCGCAGGTGTATTTCAAGACTACTATATCGAGAAAAACACTTTCCACACTCTGAGCAGTAGTAAGTTTTCTCCTGGCTGCATTTCTGTGTTTGACTGTCAGATGTGTTCATGTGGAGAGTACCAAACGTATGCTGAATATCGGAGCTGCTTCTGGATGCCATATTCTTGTATTCCACCGGTTTTAACAGTTTAATGTTGTCACAGTGTCCTGACGTGTTTACATTAACACATTTAGGCTGGGTAGGAAAGTGCAGGAAAATACTTGACACAGGACATGATTTACTTCTGGAAGAAAAAAAAAAGAAAGTCTTAAATTTTTGTGGGTAATATAAGTTCATAATGTTTCATTTCACCAGTACTGCAACAACAATGTTTAACAACTGCATGCTTCATTACAAACAGAGCAAAATCAGGCCTTTATAGCTGAATTAACTGTGATGCAATGTGTGAAACATTAAGTACAATTCATTGTATTCACAGGTGTTTTACGTTCCAAAGGTTTTTAAATGCGACAATACCACTTCTTTCTTTAATGGTAAAAATTACTTGAATTATTTGAAAAGAATCACTGTCCCATTATAAAACAATATTTAAAATTTTCAAACTCATTTCACGGGCTCAGGAACACTTCCAAAATCCATCATGTTTGTACAGATTGTTGCTGCTTCCATAAATGTGAGATAAAACTCTACCATGCAAAGAAGAAACCAGATATAAACACGATCCAGAAACCGTGCTGCCTTCACTGGATGGACTGAGGTAAAGAGGAAAAGTGTCCGTTTTAAAAGTGTCTACTGTGTATGTGCAATCACTTTTGACCAAGAAAATCTGATGCTTACTCTAATTCATCTTTTGTCTGGGATGTTGATTTGTAAGAAACACTGAGGCATCAAATCTGACATTACTACATCAAAATCTTGTTATTGTGGTTGGTGTGGCACAACAGATAACACCACTACTCACCAGGAAGCTACCGTCCCATGTGGGAGACTGGGGTTCGATTCCCGTTCTGGGTGACTGTGCTGTGCTACACCAATAAGAGTCCTTGGGCAAGACTCCTAACACTGCACTGGCCTACCTGTAATATGATTAACCTTGTAAGTCGCTCTGGATAAGAGCGTCAGCTAAATGCCGTAGATGTTATCCATCCAACATAAACTCACATGGCCGCATGCACATAATCTTTAGCAAAGTTTTATCAAATCATCAGCTCCAATTCTCAGTTTCTGAATCAGACAGTCTAAGTCACAGAAACTGTCTATGGACAATAAAAATGATATACCATTTGTAAGTCTATATAAATCCATTTTCATTTAGCTCTTAACATAGTTTTGGCTAACAGATTGTATGACGCTGATACACTGCACTGTAAAACTACTTCACCTCTTGGTCTCATCTGAGCATGTCATTTGACATGTCATCTCATTTAACTTATTATCAGTGATCAAAACCTACCGCTATCTGAGTGCATCCGGAGTAAAGAGGCTGGGCAGGGCAGAGGCTTATGCTGTGGACACCCAAAAGCTCTTTATTTCTGAGGTGCTTTTAAACTTCTAAGATTGTGATTTTATCATAAAATTAATCTAGTGCAATACAAAAACATTTAAATAATAACGTGTAATGAATAACGTAGACATCACAACACAATTACAGCGTCCATTCAATAAACCGGAGGCTAGTTCAACATCCATAATGGCTTATAAACAGAACTAAAGTGTTGTAGAGGGGTTCGACTCCCCACCCGGGCAGCCAGCCTACACCAGGGTTTCTCATCCCTGGTTCATGAGGCACACTGCCCTGCGTGTTTTAGTGCTTTCCCTCCTCCCAACACACCTCAATCAACTTACCAGCTCATTAATAAGTCCTTCCAAAGTTACATGGGAGTCCTTAGGCAAGACTCCTAAAACTACCTTCACCCACCTGCTTACATGTAAAGCTGTATTTTGCTATGGATATAAATAAGTCTGGCAGATGCTCTAAATGTAAATGTTACTATACGAACTCTATAACACTTCACCCACAGGCTAACCCATATTTCTAAACATTACCGTAATATACCAGTTCACAGCTTTTTCAAGTGACATATATTATAATAAATACATTAATCAGAAACAAACTGCTCTACATGCGTTTGTTAAACCCAACTAAAACCAGCATTACCGACCATATTTTCTGGCCCAGCAGCTCACACTACTCACCCGAGTTAAATGCTGCTCTTGTGTTTTCAGAAATCAAATATATGTTTCCAGCTGTTTGTCTCAAAATGAGTGTTAAAGTGTTGGACTATCTTCAATAGTTCAGGTCTCGTTTCTGTGCCTCCAGCAACAACACACTAGCGCGGAGGCGTGAACTGCTGATCACAACAATATCTGCTTCACCGCTGTAGTCCAGTTGGAGACAGTAATAGTTACATCATTAGCGCCACCACCTGGTCTGGAGCATCTTCACGCTGGAACCACGTGATCACGGAAACAGGCGGAACCGTCGTTGTTTAAAAACCCATCCGTATTCAGTCAAGCCCCGCCCCCAGTGCACTGATTGGCTGATTTCAGGCTCCGGAAAGAAGACTCATGATTTACCAAAAGATCATACTTAGTGTCTGATTTTATGTTATGATGTGTGTTATGATACTTTACATACAAGATTTGGACCCAGGTTTGTTCAAGGCAGAGAGCTGCAGGGCGTTCTAGGACAACTCTAATTAAATTACCATTTTAACACAAATGCTGCTGGCTATGATGTCAGGCGGTTCAGTGTTTCCCACTTGTGCTACATTACTCAGACAGAAGGAGGTGTATTTGTAACTATTTTGTATAGTAACTTTATGAGATGGCGATTAGTATTAAACATGCAATCTGTGTAGTCAAGGTTCCACTAATCAGTCATATCTCTGTGTTGTTTTTCTATTGGAACTGCAGCAGAACCTTCCCCTTTGAGAAAATGGATGAAGTGGGAATCACCATAGAGGAGAAACACCACGAGGAGACCTCAGCTACATTTACATAAGATGATGGTGAGAGATGGTGGAAGAGAAAGAACAAGGCAATGAAGCAAGTAGCTACAAAATGTTAAAGTAAGAAAACTGTTGGGAGTTTTACAGGAGAAGTAAATGTATGTAAAATGTATATTAAAAACACTTTATTCCGCATAATTTAAAACTTTAGGGTCAACTGTTAAATCTTCTCTCCCCAAGGTGGAAGCATTAGAAAAAGGTTTGCAAACAGAAAAGGAAAAAAATCCACATTAGCAAAGGTCACTTTTATTCAGGCACAAGGCCTTTTACCTAGTTCTACAATGATGGAGATCCATTTCAGCATCTGTACCACAGGCCACTACCAGACTAAAGACGGTCCTTATCTCATGTCACAGTGCCATTCTCAAGGAACATCTCCAACTTTTTTAGTTCTTTAAAACTGGGTTTATATCAAATAATGTATTACTGAACACAGGAGGACACAGAGACAAAGAAGCTGAGAGAGACTGACAGGGCTAAAGGAGCAGATCTGATGGGGTTAGTGATGGAGAATACAGCAAAGGAGAAGAAGGAGCTAAAGGAGACTGCCAGGACTGAAAAAGCAAATCTGATGGAGGTTTAAGTTCACTTCATAGTGAGAATAAGAAAGTGTGATGTCACTGAACAGTGACTCCTGAATATTTAATAATTTACTGTTAAGTAAATTAATGCCAGTGAAAAATTATATATAACGTTGATTATAACACAATCATTTAAATCATTAAATTCCTTAAAAAGAAAGTGGAAACTGAGTCAACGATAGTCAGTCAGATAACACCTAGAACAATATAGTTAACCCATATAAAACAATAAATAGGTCAATCTCATTAATTTCCTAAATTCTTGTAAATCTGAGTTTATAATAAATAATGTATTACTGAACACAGGACAAGATGGAGAACAACAAGCTGAAGGAGGCTGCCAAGGCTGAAGAAGCAGATCTGAAAAAGGTTAGTGATGAAGAAGAAACTGAGAAAGAAAGAGCCTGGTGAGTCATTCCGCAGGGCTGAAGGAGACGATTGGATGGTAGAACAAAAAAGTGGTAAAGAAGAAAGTCTCCTAGCTGCTCCTTCTGTCTCCTAGCTTATTAACCGTGCATACAGACTAAAATCTCACTGGTGAGATTCTGGTGGCATAAACTGATAGAGAACTGATCTATGATATATGTATTTGAATAGTATATTTAGGACCTGTATCTTATCTGGGAGAGAGAAGATGGCATTGGTTGACTTTACCTTTGCTTGATTTGTGTCTAAGTGGATATAGTATTTAAGTCACAATAGCTCTGTGCTTTATATACGTAATACAAAGAGAGATTAATCAATTTGACCAAATCCACACACCTCTAGTGATGCGTCTGGTATGAACACAAACAAATCACTGAATTTATAGTGGGATTACTCCACCTTGTCTGTCCATAGTGAGGTCACTCTGAAATCTATACAGAGTCTTATTGGGTAGCATGCTCTTATTTATTCCCCACTGAAAACCACTTTGGAGGATATGTTGTATCTCTCCCCTCCTCTAGTATTCTGAGAGCCGGTAATATGAGCTCGCAAAATCAGTTCTGGGTCATGGAGGATTGGACGGAAAAAGCAGTAACCTTTAGGGTCTCTGGACGCAGCCTAGAAAGTGTTGTGGATCCACTCCTCACTGCCCATTTCCATCACTGCTCTTAGTGCACTTGTGTGTCGTCACTGTCTTTGAATGCCTGAAACTCTTCCCACACTCTGAGCAGTAATACGGCTTCTCTCCTGTGTGAATGCGCTGATGCTGTTGGAGAGAGCTCTGCCGATTAAAACTCTTCCCACACTCCGAGCAGCGATAAGGCTTCTCTCCTGTGTGGATGCGCTTGTGCTCTTGGAGAGAGCTTTGCTGATTAAAACTCTTGCCGCACTCTGAGCAGTGATACGGCCTCTCCCCTGTGTGAGTGCGCTGGTGCTGTTGGAGATGACTCTGTACAGTAAAACTCCTCCCACAGTCCGAGCAGTGATACGGCTTCTCTCCTGTGTGAATGCGCTGGTGTTGCTGGAAAGTGCTGTGATGATTAAAACTCTTTCCACACTCTGAGCAGCGATACGGCTTCTCTCCCGTGTGAATGCGCTGGTGTCGATGAAGAGAACACTGTACAGTAAAGCTCTTCCCACACTCTGAACAGTGATAAGGTTTAAGTCCTGTGTGAATGCGCTGGTGCTGTTGGAACGTACTCTGTACAGTAAAACTCTTCCCACACTCCGAGCAGTAATACGGCCTCTCCCCTGTGTGAATGCGCTGGTGCTCTTGGAGAGTACTCTGGCGATTAAAGCTCTTCTCGCACTCCGAGCAGTGATACGGCCTCTCTCCCGTGTGAATGCGCTTATGGGTTTTGAGATGACTCTGATGGTTAAAACTCTTCCCACACTCTGAGCAGTGGTAAGTTCTCTTCTTGCTGCATTTCTGTGTTTGAATATGAGACGTGTTCATGTGGACGGTAACAGATGACATTTGCTGAGTGCTGGAACATCTTCTGGAGGCCATATTCTTATATGTAACAGTTTTAGAGATTAACATTCCTCTTGATGGAATGTTCTGACATGTTTACAGATGCACACTTAAACTGGATAGGAAAGTGCAAGAGAAGATTTGAAAAAAGTCATCATTCATTCCTGGAAGAAAGAAAAGAACATTTAAATGCAAATTCTGCAACATGCAAAAATCTGGACTGTGTCACACGTTGTCAGATAAGGTAAGAAAACACTTTATTGATCCCTAGGAAAATTGCAGTGCCACAGTACTACACGTACTGCACAGAACAAGACATACATTACTAGAATATATAGATGAAGTGTTACAGAACAGCTACTGACAACCAACAGTAACAGTGAGCAGGGAACTAGAAAAGTATGTACATGTATGAATCAGAATAAATGGAGTGGGCTTTTAGAAGAGCTATGGACCAGGTTATAACAGTGAAAAGAGGTAGATATATGAAGTATGTAATGTACTAGATTTATAGCAAGTGTTCTACATATTATTCCACAGTGTATAGTGTATTGTATTGCACATGTGTTTTTCTATTGCAGCATAGTCCTGGAGGAATGCTGTTTGTTTCATGTATATATATATATATATATGTGTGTGTGTGTGTGTGTGTGTGTGTGTGTGTGTGTGTGTGTGTGTGTGGCTAAAATGACAATACAGCCTTATAAATTTCAACTTTATCTATCAGTTATTATGTGTCTTTGATATATTTGGCTCTAACTTGGTAAATAAATTACAGACACACTTATTTAAGTGTGCTAACCTCGTACGATTACACTACCCAGTCAAGTTAGAATGAAGCTGCTTCTGTGTTCTATTTCAAACCCATCACATATTATTTTCAGAAATCAGATGTGTCTCCAGCTGCTTGTAACAGCGTGACTGAAGAACAATGAGTGTTAAAGTGTCGGGCAGCTTCCTACCTTTCAATAGTTCATCTCCTGTTTCTGTTCCTCCAACAACACTGCATGAGTGTAGAGGCGTGAACTGCAGATCACAACACAACCTGCTTCCCCGTTTTAGTGCAGTTAGAGAAAGTAATAGTTACACCTCTAGCGCCACCACCTGGTCTGGAGCGGCTTCACGCTGGAACCACGTGATCACGGAAACAGATGGAATGGTCTTTATTTTGAATCCCACTCGTATTTGGTTTTCTAGCGCTTTGATTGCCTGGTATCATATTTTTGCTGACTTCAGAGAGGATTCATGATTTACACATATGATCATATACCTCATGATCCTGTTTTGTAAATAATAATGTTCCTGCATTACTCAAAAAGTACTCAAAATGCTCTTATACAATCCAGACATTTTGAAAAGTCAGTGATATTGTGCTTTAAAAATTAACATCATATCCTTGCTGTACACAAGTAAGGGATGGCACACTGTGGTTGGTTAGATAACAACTGGAGAATAAAGCCTGTAACGCAGTTTTTAGTAAGTTCATACAATACGTTTATATTAGTAAGTGGGTTATTCATCCTCGTCAGTTCCTTATTAATGTTGTACAGCCTTTGTCCATCCATCACTGTAAAAAGTTATGTTTGACTTTTCAACTAAGTGATTGCCTGAAAATTCTGCAAATATGTTTAGAAGACTAAGCTACTATGCTGTACGTATGATATGCAGATGTTTGGTAAGACATTCAGTGCTAGATGAATTAAAGTTTTGGCAGTTAATATATAATTAAAAATTACAATATTTTATATATGAAATAAAAATGGGGACAATTACAGTTCAATGTATTTTGACCAACGTGATAACTGTTGTAAAATATAATGAAGGCTGAATGAAAACATTGGGTAGTAAACAAAGTAACTTTGTAAGCCATGAAAATCATACTGTAATCCACCATGTAGAGTGAAGTTATGGTAATCAATGGAACACTCAATGGAACAATACAAAATAATAATAAAATATTTATTATTATTGCTTATTTTCCGTCTTCTCACCCCTTAGACAGGGATATATTTACCACAAAAGGTTTAGTGGCTGTATGAGCATGTCATAGATAGACATTTATAGATAATGTTCTATTATCATTTCTGGAGATTCTGAAGATTCTCAACTAATTTTAGGTGAGAGGACACTTTTGGCTCACTAATCGTTTAACAGAATGTTATTAAACAGTCTGACACTGATGATTTGTATAATACTGTAAATAAAAGTTTACTTTCTCAGATGCTATACCTATACATATTCATTTCTTTTGCTCCTTTAACATTAGCCATCAAATGTATAATTTCTTATTAATTCTTTAAACTGCACATTCATGCATTTCTCACTACTTTACTGTATATTGTTGTGTGTTACATGTCATGCATGTGTGGACTCACTATGACAGATGCATTGTATGAGTAACATACTTACAAAAACAGACATTCTAACTCTGAAGTCAGTGATATTAACCAAACCAGAAACCAGAACCCTTAATTCACTATGCTATGTAGCAGGACAGAATACTTTAAACAGCTATATTGCAAGTCAGTTTGTGTCAGTCAGAGTGAGAAGACCTGGTTCTATTGGATCTCTGAAGCTAAATCATGATTAAGCTGATCTAGTGGTGGATGATTTAGCACAGCATAACTAAGATAAAACTTGAAAATCAATAAAAAAAAACATCACTTCAGTGGTGCAATACACCCCCAAAACTAAAAAGAGGAGACCTAAAACAGACCATCTCAACAGGTTAAGACAAAAATATGACCAATGCCTAGGAGGTTCCACTATAATCACCTTTCATCCAGTTATACAATGATGGAAAAAAACAGATATAACTCCTGTACCATAGGCTGCCACCATGTCTGGTAGGATAGATTGGGGATGGGTAAAAACATGTCTTCTCTCATGTCACAACGTCCTTCTCAGGCACACAATCACTTTCCAAGAATCACCAAGAACAAGTCTATGAACACAGTACTGGAAATTTCCTTGATAAGCTGTAGTCTGGACTGTTTGTACAGACCAGGCCTGTGGAAGCCATACTGAGGAGAGTTCACCAGTACGTCATTCAGACATATTGATGTCTTGCAGTCCTTCATACAAAGCTGCTCAGTTCTGTCCACAACAGCAAAAACTTTACTGTTGCAGTCTTCAGGGTTAAATCTCCTTCACAGATGTCATTCAGATTATACAGAATACAGAAAACATCTGTTTAAGGTTAAAGGACAAGACACTTTCATTGCAACAAGCACTTTAATTGCAACAGGAATGAACTAGTTAGCATGTAGGGATAAGCATACTCTAAAATAGTTGTCAAAATATCCATCATTATATACTACATATTACACATACTACATTAGAAAGCACGCATCGTTATTACTAAACCATCTCTTGGCTGTTTTTATGATGTGTTGCAAAATGAATATGCAGTAAACATCTTGTGCATAGCTGAAGGCTTGACATGGTGTTCAGCACAAGGAAATTATATTTGATTTTCTGCATATGCTTTAGAATAAGGATGAAAGAACCATAGTTGTTTAAAACCTGTGCTGGAAACAGTAATGTTTAACTCCCAGACTTTAACTCCCAAAACATGTTGAGCTTACCCGGATTACTGCCCATTTCCATCATTGCTCTTATTGCACTTGTGTGTCATTGCAGTCTTTGAATGCCTGAAACTCCTCCCACAATCTGAGCAGTAATACGGCTTCTCTCCTGTGTGAATGCGCAGGTGTTGTTGGAGATGACTGTGACAATTAAAACTCTTCCCACACTCTGAGCAGTGATACGGCCTCTCTCCCGTGTGAATACGCTGGTGTCGAAGAAGAGAACTTTGCAGAGTAAAATTCTTCCCGCAGTCTGAGCAGTGATACGATTTAACCCTTGTGTGAATGAGCTGGTGTGTTTTAAGATTGCTCTGCTGAGCAAAACTCCTCCCACACTCCGAGCAGTGATACGGCTTCTCTCCCGTGTGAATACGCTGGTGTTCTTTGAGATGACTCTGCCGATTAAAACTCTTCCCACACTCTGAGCAGCAGTACGGCTTCTCTCCCGTGTGAATATGCTGATGTTCTTGTAGAGTACTCTGTTGGGTAAAATCTCTCCCACACTCTGAGCAGCGATACGGCTTCTCTCCGGTGTGAATGCGCTGGTGTTGATGGAGAGAACTCTGACGATTAAAACTCTTTCCACACTCTAAGCAGTGATATGGCTTCTCTCCTGTGTGAATGCGCTGGTGTACTTTGAGAGTACTCTGTAGAGTAAACCTCTTCCCACACTCGGAGCAGTGATACTGCTTTTCTCCTGTGTGAAGGCGAAGGTGTATTTTCAAAGTACTTTGTAGAGTAAAACTCTTTCCACACTCCAGACAGTAGTGAGTTCTCTCCTTGCTGTCTTTCTGTCTTAGTCTATGAGATGTGTTTGTGTAGGTACCAGATGACATTTGCTGTATCCTGGAACGTCTTTTGCATGCCATATTTTTTGTATGTCACCCGTTTTCAGTCCACCTCTTGGTGTCTTGTCCTGGTGTGTTTATGGAAGCATATTTAGGCTGGGTAGGAAATTGCAGAGGAACAGGACATCACTCATTTCTGGACGAAAAAAAAAAAATCTAAACTCAATGTGCAATAGAAGTAGTCCGAGTCAAGTCCAAGGGTACATCAAGGGTCCACTTACTGTACATTAACAGACAAAAAGTGTAAAGAATGAATAAACATCTTTCCAAAATGGAAAGCCAATCATCTATTTACTTAAACTCTTCAAACAGACATAAAGACCACTGAAGTCATGTCACCACTAGTTGTCACTAGTCACTAGTTAGTTGGAGTCACGTCCATATTGGAAACTCCACGCAAAAATAAATATCTCCATGGCAAAAACTACTTATTCAAAAATGCCACCGTAATATCCTGTGGTAGACAAAACGATACTATACTAGGCTATATATGGTTTCCAATTAATTGTACTGGATTACCTGCTTGACAAGGTTGTTTATGAGCTAATATGAAATTTCCCATGTCAGTGTGAAGGACTAGAGGATGACCAATATAAACTGTGAAACAACAGGTGAGCTATCATCTCTGACTTTACACCTACAAGGTGGACATAGTGTCAGTGTGATTGCAGTGCTGTGAAAGATTTACCACCCCCTATAATACCTGCTGTGTGTTGGTCCTATGGGTGTCACACATATATGGTCTAGTCTTCTTTAATATTAAAGTGTCAACAATTCATTACTTGCATAAACATTACGTCTGTAAACAAATAATTTTGTATTTACATGTCTGCAAGAGGAATGATTTAATTGTGAATATTACTAGCTGCTTCATAACACAACCTATTCACACTGATGCTGAAACCAAACCACCCCCCTCTAATACATCTCAGAACACCCACCTTAGACACTCCTGCCAGCTCCTATTCTACCAGCCACTGACCAGTAACCCCTGCTTTTATGAGGAAAGAGCACAACTCTACACACATCTTCATATGAAGGGCACATAACTGTATCACCAAGACTAGAAATAGGACTGAAACCACCACCAGAAATATATGGGAACACAGTCGTCTTTTCAGAGGGCTCAATACTGTGTAAATCATAAACTAATAATAAAAATAACCCATGATTCTTATACAGCAACTTACATTACTCTGTCAAAATAGAACGGAGCTGCTCCGGTGTTTTCAGAAATCAAATGTGACTCCAGCTGTTTGTTTCAGAGTGAATGAAGGAGAATGAGTGTTAAAGTGTAAGACAGCATCCTACCTTCAATACTTCAGCTCCTGTTCCTCCAGCAACAGTACCGTATGAGCGCGGAGGCGTGAACTGCAGATCACAACACAACCGGCTTCTCCGCTTTAGGGCAGCTGGAGACAGTAATGCTTACACCATTAGCGCCACCACCTGGCCTGGAGCGGCTTCACGTTAGATGCATCCGGTCACGGAAGCAGACGGAACGGTCGTTATTTTAAACCACCCCTATTCAGTAAAGCACCGCCCCCAGCACTCTGACTGTGTGCATGTGTATGTGTGTGTGTGACTAAGTGCATTTTACCCTCTTATTAAACAACTAAATATTTTAAATCACAGTACAAAGTAATAGTTGGATTGGAAATATATCATGATATATTTATCAAATAATCATCACAATATTTAACAGTCTATACGGTGTCTCTTCCCAGTGGGTTACCATAAAGATAGGTTAGATCAGTTTTAAACAAACATTGGGCCTCAGTGACAAGTCATTTCTAAAAAATAAGTTTTTTTCCTAAAACCCACTTATGCAGTTTCACAAGGATTATATAATTAACCAGTGTGTTCTTAGTGTGTTTTTTGGTTTTGTTTTTGGCAAAAAACTGAATCTACACACACTCAAAAGCACAGAGGTGCAAACAATTCTGTGATTTAAGAACACATCATGATATTAGACTTAGGACCTTTCTTAAGAACAAATGTTTGAATAGAACTCAGGGACCTATTGGTGAATGAGAGACATCTCTAGAGGCAGTACAGATACATAGGCTAGACAGTGGAATTTTCTTAATAACGGTAGGACATGTTTAAAATCTTAAAACACATGAAACATAACTATGCCCAATACCAAATTCATTTAAGAGGGCTGTATAACCCTCAGCATTGGGACTTGGAGGAGTGGAACTGCATTTTTTGTTAGTGGTGAAGCTCTAGTGTCTTGACCTGGTGTGGTGTTAATGGTCTAGATCTCATTAGCCAACATCAGTACCTGAACATACTTCTGAATATATGGTGTGTGTTATTTTAGATTTTTTATTTATGCTGTTCTATCAACAAAAGTAGTCATTGTGTGCATTCTAATGATGTCAGCAGGATGTCATTGTATAATCTATAATGCCATGTAGAGGTCACCAGTATGTCATTCAGATTTATGTTTTGCAGTCCATCATAGATATTCAGGACGTAGTTATTCAGTACCTTGGTGTTTAGCACAGGAAATTATATACCAACTGGCCAGTTTCTTATGTATGCCAGTTTGTAAACTATGTGTAAATTTTAGCAGCTTCACTTCCCATACACGTGAGCTTTGTAGTTACACAACTATAGACTGTAGTCCGCCTGTTTCTCTGAATAAAATGTTACCCACTTTGGGCTGCAGAGGTGGTGGTAATGTGCAAGTGTGTGTTGTGATAGTATTTGTGGATCAGACACAGCAGTGTTGCTGGAGTGTTTAAACACTGTGTCCGCTCACTGTCCACTCTATTAAACACTCCTATCTATGGTCATAGTGGTCATAGAATCTAAACTTGCTAGAATTACAAGCTGTCTGTCAGATATTTCTCAATTAATGTCACTGAGAACCATTTCTGCAAGAAAATGAGTCTTTGTACTAAAACTAAACTGCTTTATAAGAGACTGGGCTGTTTAGTTGCGAATACCAAACCTGAAGTATGAAACCTGAGGGTGATCTTAGAGCTCCAAGCTCTGTTTAATCTATGTTTTATTTTTCTGAGGGCAGTCGTGGGCTGGAGGTTAGGGAACCAGCCTTGTGACCGGAGGGTCGCCGGTTAGATTTCCTGAGCCTACAGTAACAACCTAACCCCCAACTGCTCCCCGGGCGCCGTGGATAGGGCTGCCCACCGCTCCTGGTAAGTGTGCTCACTGCGCCCTAGTGTGTGTATTCACTAGTGAGTGTGTTTGTGGTGTTTCACTTCACGGATGGGTTAAATTGGGGAGACCAAAATTTCCCCACTATGGGATCAACAGGGGATTTAAATCTTAATCTTAGAAGCCGCATTGTCTGACTTTTATTATAAAACACTGGAACTCATTGAGGTTACACTCAATGTTGTCCATTTCCACCAGTACGTTTAATGCACTTGTGTGTCGTCTCAGTCTTTAAATGCCTGAAGTTCTTCCCACACTCTGAGCAGTGATACGGTTTCTCTCCTGTGTGAATGCGCTCGTGTTGTTTGAGATGACTCTTATGATTAAAACTCTTCCCACATTCTGTGCAGCGATATGGCTTCTCCCCTGTGTGAATGCGCTGGTGTGCTTGGAAAGTACTCTGGCGAGAAAAATTCTTCCCGCACTCTGAGCAGTAACATGGCTTCTCTCCCGTGTGGATGCGCTGGTGTTGTTGGAGAGATTTTTGTGCAGTAAAACTTTTCCCACACTCTAAGCATTGATAAGGCTTATCTCCTGTGTGAATGCGCTGGTGGTCCTGAAGCCGACCCTGTTGTTTAAAACTTTTCCCACACTCTGAGCAGTGATACGGCTTCTCTACTGTGTGGATGAGTTGGTGTCGTTGAAGAGTACTCTTTTGAGTAAAACTCTTCCCACACTCCAAGCAGTGATATGGCCTCTCTCCTGTGTGAATGCGCTGATGTTCTTGGAGATGACTCTGACGATTAAAGCTCTTTCCACACTCTGAGCAGTAATGCGGTTTCTCTCCAGTGTGAATACGCTGATGCTGCTGGAGATTACTCCTACGATTAAAACTCTTTCCACACTTCAAACAGTAGTGAATTTTCTCCATGCTGCATTTCTGTGTTTGTCCATGAGATGTGTTCATTTGAAGTGTCGCAGATGATGTTTGATGAATACCAGAACCTCTTCTGAACACCATATTGTTACATTTAGCTTGTTTCATCAGCTTATTGTTCCTCTTGGTGGAATCTCCTGATGTCAATACAGAAACATCATTTAAGTTGAGTAGGAAACTGCAGGAGACGTCTTGACACATGGCATCATTCAGTTCTGTAGGAAGAAAAAAAAGAACGTCAAAACTCAATATAAAATGCCATAAAGTAGTCTGATCCAAATTATATCTTATGTATCTCACTTACATTAACTAGCAGAAAACTGCTGCACCATTTAAGGTGGAACGGGAAACACGAATAAAGAACCAACTTCAGCCGCGTACAGTTTTATACATTCCCTAATCTAGTACTCCTCACCAGACACTCCAGTTATCAGCTCTTAATCTACCAAGCAATCAACCCCCTACCCAGACATTCACAAAACGATTCTGCTCATAAATCTTATTTTTAGAAAGTAAACGTGTCTCTTGTTTCAGTACCTCCAACAACACTGTACTGAGCGCAGAGGCATGCACTGCTGATCACAACACAACCTGCTTCTCCAGTTTAGTGCAGTTGGAGACAGTAATACTTACACTATTAGCGCCACCTCCTGGTCTGGAGCGGCCTGAAACTGTAACCACGCGATCACGGAAAACCCACCCGTATTCCCTGAAGCCCCGCCCCCATCGCAACAATTACATCCTGTTAAGCACCCCGGCCTCCCTCAATGCCTCAGCTTGTTGCACAGGTGGCATCCTATCACAGTAGCTCCTGAGAATGAACCATTGTCTTACTAATGTGTGTAGAAGCAGTCTGCATTACTAGATGCTTGGTTTTATACACCTGTGGCCATTGAAGTGATTGAAACACTTGAATTCAATGATTTGGATGGTGAGTGAATACATTTGGCAGTACAGTGTGCGTTCTGATAACCTGGACAGTCAAGGTAGTACAAATTCAGATTTAGATAAACCTTTTTGTAATAATATTCTTAAAATTTTGTTATAATAAAATCGTAAAACCTACAACCTTAACCTAAGCAGCCCTCAAGTCCAAGTTATTGGTTTGATCATATATAGTTTAGTGGTGGCTGTATGACTTGTACCAGGCTCAATACCTTCTATCACTGACTGAACAAAAATGACTGCTCAAGTGTCCTTTTAATACTAAAACATTAATAACATAAGAACATTTCCTACTCAGAACAGGTAAGGATCATTTTTAACATGTGCAGCATAATATTCATGAAATATTCATGAGCATCTCTGAAAAAGATGACTTCCTAAAGGCTGCATATGTTAGTCTAAGACGTCAATGTACTTTTCTGCATTAAAGCTGCATCACAGAAGTGTGAGTGACCTTTGCCATGTATACTTTGGGCTTCTGGAGTTGTTAACAGTCTGCTGTTAACAGTCTGGATGGTCCTTTTTGTGTTTGGTCTGGAACCCACAGCTTTCATTTCTTGCCAAAAAAACAAACAAACAAACAAAAAAAAATTACATATATATATATATGTGCCCAGTTATTTAGACCATTACATGATAATTCATTATCAGTTATTTATTATTGTAAATTAGGCCCCCGTTGCTAGGTTAGTTTAAACCTAGCAACAGACAGATTTCCGATTTCCACACTCTTGTGGTACATCTCCACTAGAAGTGCGTAAAGTAATCATAGATCAAAGATGTTATGCAGCAGGATGTTTTTACTTTCTGCAGTCAATCAAGAGTGGTACCTGGTGCAAAAAAGAGAACCTTTATAAGAATTAACATGCAGTAAAATTAGGAGATTGTGCTTTACAATAGTGGTTTCCACATAACGTCCATCTTTTGTATGTGTGTTTATTCTGCTCTGCTGTACAATTGTTCAAAGGGGTGGGATGCGTTCTGCGGAATGGCTTGCTGATGCAAACTGAGAGACTATTCATTTTCTTGCAAATGCCCATTGATCAAATCTACCAGACAGTTTAATTTTTGTTTTGTTTAGGTTGTTAAAGTCAAACTCATTACTTCCCATTCCTGCTCCTAATGCACTTGTGTTTCTTGAAAAGACCAAAAGTCATGAAACACTTTCCACATGCCAAGCAGTGAAACGACTTGTCTCATGTGTGAATGAGCTGGTGTATGTTAATATGACTTAACTTTTTCCACACTCTGCGCAGCAGTGAGTTCTATTCTCATGTTGCTTCTGTATTTGTTTGGGAGATGTCTTCACCAGATGATGTTTGCTGACTACTACAGCTTCTTCTGGAAGCCATATTAACATAGAACTTGTGCTGGAATGTTCTGATCGTTCTGTTCTGAGGTTCTGACAGTTGACACTAGATGAAGGAGCCAGCTTTAAACTGGATGCAAGTCATTGCTGGAGGAAGAAAACAAAAACAACATGAGTTTAATGTGACATCAGACAAAAACAGTCAGATCCAAATCATAACATACCCTACTGACACCAACTGGCAGAAACTGTAAAGAAACAATACATCATTCTCTGATGTGAAAGAGGCAATCATATAATAACTCTATCCAAACACATCATCGCTGTCCAATGAAAAACATGTATCTCCACTTTTGTCCATTTTTACTTTTATGCATCATTTGAACCCATCAGCTGCTGTTTACACTGAGCGAGACACTCAAGATTAATGGACCAACTTAAATGGCCCAAGACTGTTTGGAAAGATGTCTGGTTCCATTGACTTCCATTCAAATTCAATAAGGTTTTTGGCCTCTCCCGTAAAGTTGCCATTTTGGAGATACTTGTTTTTCTTTGGACAGCGACGATATAATAACTATATTTAAACTCAGTTTAGGCTTGATATTTTTACACTGGTTTGTAAAACAGTGAAACTGCTGCGAATGTTTATAAAGAATAAAATATATTATTATTTGTGGTCACCATTAGTTCACTGGCTTATATTTATAAACAATTATCATCAAAAAAATAGCTGCACTCAGCAGGAATATCTGATAGGAATGAAACTTGGTGGGTAGGTTTGACATTGTGAGACATGCTAATGATTCAAGTTTGACATATGTAACGGTCACTTTAAGGCAGGTGCAGTGCGCATGTGCACGGTGGAGAGCCGGAGCGAATAATGGAGAGTGTGGAGGAAAGTGCGGGAGAGAATGTGCGTGTGGTGAACTGTACTAGGTTGTAGCCTGGGTTCTCCAACTGGTGTTATCTGGGAACTTGTGACAAGTGAAGTCTCGGTGCTCTCGTTGTTCATTAAACTGGCTCCGAAACCCCTTCACCACGTGTTCCCTGCGTGTCTCTTCATGGAAGCCAAGTATCCATCTCTCTACGAGAGCATCCACCCAACACCTTACTTCCATTCGTTACACACTCAACGTTATTGCTTTACCTGACTGACTATTGTAATGGAAATTATGTAATTATTGTCAAAGTGATTTATAATCAATGAGTGTATTCATGTGTTTTCTCTTTGTGTGCGAATAGTACCTGTTAGTAGGCCAGTGTTTTTCCGACATAGCTTCTATGAACTCTTACAAATATGCAAGCTTGTTATTTTCCTCCCTACACAAGATAACAGGGAGACCTTGGGCGGATGACACTGGGAGACTCCTCATTTTGATGTACCAAGGTCTGCAGGTACCCAGATTTACAACTTGGGCCTGAACTCAGTGAGCTCCTGCATGATTACGTAACTGTAAAACCAGCTTGGGCGGGTATGGTATATATGGGATATGTTTTCCTTGGCTAAGCAGAACGAGCTTCCAACTCGCGCCAATAAACTTGCTACTCACTTTGATGCAGACTCAGAGACTCTTAATTGTCTGTCACCTAGAAATTTCTACCACACTATATAAGGTAGTTCTGTTGCATGTGATTTCCATTCTAGCTCATGTTGTTTTTGTAGCATCCTTTGTAAGTGACGTATGCCTCAGAATTCAAAAAGTAATTGAGCAGTTGAAAGAGTTTGAGAGGGGTCGCACTGTAGGGCTATAGGAAGCAGGATTGTCTTACTGACCTATTTCACATCACACCAATTGTGCAGATATTACCATAGCATGCTGTTGGTGGCAATGGATACTAAATATGAGTTGGGTCTGGAAAATGTCATTTAATGAGTCATTAAAAGGGTCTCATTCATGTCATTTGTCAGGTGGGCATTCTTTCCAGCACCTAAAGCTGTGTTAGCTAATTTATCACAAACAGCCTATCACAGCTCGTCTTTTCCTTTTCTGTCCACAGAAGTGCTACAGTTTGTATTTAAGGCTTTTAACCACATGCATGAACCACAATGCTTTTTGGAACCGCAAGGTTTATTTGCACAAGTGTACAAATTAGTTATCCTGTATTTTTCTGTGAACAAATTTACATCCTCAGACTTTCTATTTTATACCTTAGTTTTATTGATTTTTCTCTGCATTGTTTTCTTTTTTTTTATTTCTTATGGTCTGTTTAGTATGTTACATGTCACACATGTGCTCACTGTGACATAATATTTATATTTATAGCAAACTGAGCTACATAAGCTGGGACTCTGAATAAAAGGTAAATAATAAATGTAAATAAAAATGGCATGATTTGCAAATCTCATAGATGCATGTATTATTTACAATATATATAGAATACATATCAGATGATAAAAGTGAGGCATGATTAACTCTAAATGATTATCTAAATGAATTTGGCAGCTTCACATCTCAAACAAGTTGTGACAGGGACATTTCAATCCTTGTGTAGGATCCCCTTTAACAACAGTCTGTAAAAGTCTGGGAAGTGAGACCAGTTGCTGGAGTTTTAGCAGAGGAATGTTGTTCCATTTTTGTCTGATGTAGAATTCTAGCTGTTAAACAGTCCTGGGTCTTCTTTGCCACATTTTTTGTTTCATGACACGCCAAATGTTTTCTATTGGTGAAAGGTCTGGACTGCAGGCAGGCAACCAGACTCTTCTTCTGTAAAGCCATGCTGTTGTGATGGATGCAGTATGTGGTTTAGCATTGTCTTGCTGAAATATGCAAGGCCTTCCCTGAAAGAGACAGTGTTGGGATGGGGGCGTATATTAATCTAAAACCTTGATATACTGTTCAGCATTGATAGCCCTTCCCGGTGTGTAAGCTGCCCATGCTATAGGCACTAATGCAACCTCATACAATCAAAGATGCAGGCTTTGATTTGTGATAACAAACTAAATGGTTTCTCTGCTCGCAAGTCAGCAGAAAATGGCATCCATGGTTTCCAATAAGAATTTTACATTTTGATTCATCCGACCGCAGGACAGTTTTTCATTTTGTCTATATTTTAAATTAGCTTTGGCCCAGAGAAGACAGCAGCGTTTCTGGATCATGTTGACATATGGTTTCTCATTTGCATCAACCAGCTTTGACTTGCATTTGTGGATTGCATGGGGAACTGTGTTTACAGTTTCCTGTAAAGAACCATGCCTTTTTTTTTTTTGTGCTACCTGAGGGCCCAAAAATCCAGAACATCCAATACTGAGCATCAGTCTTATCCCTTGCGCAGAGGTATTTCTCCAGATTCTCTAAATCTTTTGATAATATTGTCTACTGTAGACGGTGTGATATCCAAAGTCTTTGCAATTTTACATTGAGTAACATTTTTCTGAAATTGTTCCACAACGTTTAGACAGTTATTCACAGATTGGTGAACCTCACCCCATCACTGCTTCCGACACGCTGCCTTTCTAAAATGCTCTTCTAAGTCTTTTTCTTCTTAGTCAGTCATATGCCTTAGTTGCAAATTGTTCCTCGAGGCTGTTTTAAATAGTACTTTTACTTTTGCAGTTTTTTGTTCCCCCTGTCCCCACTTTTCTGAGATGCACTGCTGCCACCAAGTTCTAAATTAGTTAATAATTTTTATAAAATGGTAAAATGACTCAATTTCAACAAGTAATATGTATTCTAGGTTCTATTGTAAATAAAATACGAGTCTATGACATTTGCCAAGGGCAAGGGCTTAACTAAACAAAAGCTTATAGAAATTCTAAAGTGTAAACTAGAGAAAAGCGGAATGAGTGACATTTGATGGTACACCCACTTCACACAGAGGTGGATGAAGTAGTTATATAGTTATTTAAATTATACTGACTTGCAAAAAGCCATTGGATAACAGAATGTACATTGGATATGAAGGGCCTTTACCTCAGGGGACGGACTATAAATATCCGCACGTTGTGGGGTGTTATCTTGTGAGCAAGGCTAAACTGGCCATCGTCCAGTCGACCTCACCTACCACAATGATGGAATGTTGCAACAGTGCCCGCACTATTGGGCCAAAGTTGTCCAGAATGTATTAAAGGAGCATTCTAAAGAGTTCCGCCAAATCATGTGACCTACATGCTCACCTGACATGAGCCCAATCAAGGCTTTTCACTGTTTTACCTCCCTCAAACTCATGTCGCCATGCAATGATCCCGCTCACCTGCGTTTAATTTCACTCACAAGATAACGCCTCACAAGTTAAACAGACGACAGGGATGCCCTGAGGTAATTCCACTTCATAAACGATTTACATGCTGTTATCTCATGACACTTGTGAATGTACCAGTGAATTTGTAAATCAGACAATCTACATACACATATTAGGTCATCATTACATATGAAAGTCATAAAATGGAAACTTAAAATGATTCAGACACATAGCTGAACATACTGCCATACTACAGTCAGCAAACGTAGTGTCCATCATGCAGATACTAATGACAAAGACTCTTACTCTTGAATATGGAGCTTTCAATTTTTTCAACATTTATTACAAATGAAACTCCTTTTCGTGAGAATGTGCAATACAACACTTTCTCACTGGGTTTATGAGCTGCAGGGCTGACTTGGTGTTAAGCACAAGGAATTAAATTTCATATTCACATTTTAGACACACCAAAACCAGGTGGTTTCCTTTAAAAAACATTTTGAAATCTGGATGGAGGGACCTATGCCTAAAGACTTTTACCTCAAATGTGCTAAGGTTACACTCATTACTGCTCATTTCCAGCACTGCTCTTAGTGCACTTATGTGTCATCACAGTATTCGAGTGCCTGAAGTTCTTCCCACACTCTGAGCAGTAATACGGCTTTTCTCCTGTGTGAATGCGTCGATGATCTTGAAGAGAACTCTGTCGATTAAAACTTTTACCACATGCTGAGCACTGATAAGGCTTCTCTCCGGTGTGAATGCGCTGGTGTTGCTGGAGAGAGCTCTGTCGATTAAATCTCTTTCCACACTCTAAGCAGTGATACGGCTTCTCTCCTGTGTGAATTCGCTGGTGTTCCTGGAGATGACTGTGTTGATTAAAACTCTTTCCACATTCTGAGCAGTGATACGGCTTCTCTCCTGTGTGAATGCGCTGGTGTCGTTGGAGGTGACTGTGTTCAGTAAAACTCTTCCCACACTCCGAGCAGTGATATGGCTTTTCTCCTGTGTGTATACGCTGGTGTCGCTGGAGATGACCGTGTTCAGTAAAACTCTTCCCACAATCTGAGCAGTAATACGGCTTCTCTCCTGTGTGAATGCGCTGGTGTTTTAGAAGATGCCCCTGCAGAGTAAAACTCTTCCCACACTCTGAGCAGTAATGCAGTTTCTCCCCTGTGTGGATGCGCTGGTGTCTTTGGAGATGACTCTGTTGAGTAAAACTCTTTCCACACTCCAAGCAGCTATGAGTTTTCTCTCTGCGTTTCTGTGTTAGCCTGTGAGAGGTGTTCATTTGCAGGGCACCGTATGAAATTTGCTGTGTACCAAAACGTCTTCTGGATGCCATATTCTATACTGAATGTGTCTCAGCCTCCTGGTAGAACGTTCTGATATGTGTATGGAAGCACATTTAAGCTGCATGGGAAATTGTAGAAGAAGACTTCAAACAGGACATCATTCATTTCTGGAAGAAAAAAAAAACACAATGTGCAATACAACAAAAGTACTCTATACTGTACTGTCAAATCATAATCACTCCATTTACAGTGACAAGAAAAAAGTGTAAAGAAAGAATGTTTTTTTCCGATGTGAAAAAGCCAATAACCTCATAATAATTTGAAGTTTTCATTCTGACATAGCGCACTGTCATAAAGTCATCATTCTGTAGTCATGATGATAATGGAAATTCTGGGGCCAAGATCAATTTCTACATGGCATAAAAGGTTGGGATTATTAGGAAACCACTACCATTATATATAATAGTTAATAAAATAACTGCCAAGCCAATAAATTTTTATCCTATATACATTTTTTTCCATTTGACAGCTTTGTGTCTGTTTATTAGAAGGAATAATTTAGCGTGGCTGACACAGCAGCTAAACTTAGGAAATAGAAACTGAAACTGGGAAGCAGTAAGACTGAAGCAGCAGGGTGTCACAATAATCTTAATCTCTATGTTTTTTTTTACATCAATAACAACAGCTGCCATTTAAAATTTGTTTATAAAAAATTTGATTATGTTTGCATTTCAGCTGTGTGCATGACCGGTTGCTTGATAACAGACCCAACAAATGATTATCAACTTAAAATGAGTAGTTAAGGATTGCATAACTGGGTTGGCGGGGTGGGTTGAATATTATACCAGTTGGTTGCCGGTAGAATAGCACTGTTAAATCAGAGCTTCATAATACCCCTTGTAGCAGAGACTAAGGTTTTCAAACTGCAGTTTGGTGTGGGGATGAGCGAGTTGTAGGAAAGCTGGATCAAGGCATATTTTTTTTCTTTAAGATCAAATGTTAATTAAAGTGTTTTAAATCTGAAGTGGTAACTATGCCTCAATCAGGTCTGTCCCTTCGGGCCTGTCAGTCTCTTTAAGCTTCCTTCAGTCCTGAATTAATATTCAACAGTGACCGGACTCCCAAGAATCTCCCAATAGTCACATCAGCAGCATCAACCAAGTCTTGAAACATTTTTACATTTTTTTTTACAGTTGATTCTGAAACTCAACGTTACTTATTACTAATCATAATATTTCAGCTAAGTCTGACAAGTTGAAAAAAGTGCTCTGTATTGCATAAGCTTAGTTATTTCAAACAGCCTTTATCCATTTATGGTTTTAGATTCTGTCCATGGAAAGTTTTCTAATAGTAGTTAAAGGACCATACTTGGGCATTAAAGTCTATTTTTATTCTGATTAGGCCAATCTGTTGGCTGAGGATGACATAAAATTAATACATATGCAGTTTTACACATTTACCCTTAATTAAAGCAATATCAAATTCTCTGCTGAATATCAGTTCCAGTATCAGAAAAGTCTCTGAATTTGCGTCTGTGGAAAATACATACCTTAAATTCAATGTACAATAAAATCCATATACATCCATTTCCATTAGCTCTCAACACATTTTACCTAAAACAGGGTTGTGTGAAAATGAGACGACACATAAAGCTGCAATCCACCTCCTATTATCTTTTTTTCTCTAGATTTTATTTACATTGATGTACTTTAATTTCTTTTCTTTTTTTTTAGACTTTTCTTTAAGACTAAACAGTTTCTAATTACTGTGTATAATTATCGCTCAGGGAAACAATACATTTATGATATACAAACACTTAAAGTTTGATCTGAATCAGAAATTTAATAAAATCTGAAAATATTACCCCAAGTGTGCATTGGACAAACATTAACACATGAATGAGCCCCATATTCAGACAACTCTTATTTTCCCTGTAATATATTATTAACCAAATATTCTGCTACTGCAGCTCACATCATTTAACCGACTTAGAATGAAGCTGCTTCTGTGTTCGCTAATCTATTTAAAACCCATCGAATCTTATTTTCAGAAATCAAATGTGTCTCCAGCTGTTTGTCTCAGAGTGACTGAAAAACAATGAGTGTTAAAGTGTCGGACAGCTTCTTACCCTTAGTAGTTCAGCTCCTGTTTCTGTTCCTCCAGCATCACTGTATGAGCGCGGAGGCGTGAACTGCAGATCACAACACAACCTGCTTCTCCGCTGTAGCCCAGTTAGTGACAGTAACAGTTCCACCATTAGCGCCACCACCTGGTCTGGAGCGCCTTCAAGCTTGAACCACGTGGTCACGGAAACAGGTCGTTATTTTAAATCCCACCCGTTTTCAGTCAAACCCCGTCCCCAGCGCTCTGATTGGGTAAAAGTTTATATATATATTATATGGGTTATATAAAGATTATAAAACTTAATATTTAATTAATCAGTGCTGAGAATGATCCACCACACACATAATACCCGTTCTGTAGGAGTCCTGTGGGAGTACTGAAACAGAATCACATCGAGCATGGTTCTAAGAACAGGCTTCTGGAGGTCATTAGTGATTTTCTAAATAAACAGATCTAATACAATATCTGATCTGGAATTTGGGGCACATGTTTCCAGTAGTGTATAGAATAAAACAAAAATGAGGAACACAAACCCAGAAACTGATCGTTTTAAGGTGGTCTCAAATTAGCTCGATGTCTTACATTCCTTCATACTCCATTGTCTCTATTAAGAAGTTGTTCAGTTCTGCCCAAGACAGTTTCACTATCACACTATCACATTCTTTGGGGTCATATCTCCATCTCAGCATAATATCTCCTGAAGATTAAAATGAGAGGCAAAGTGGTACTTTTATTGCTCATTTTCATGTTGGATCAGACGAGCAAGGATGTCAAAACATACAACATTGGAACAACAACAACAACGACAATAATACAGTATTAGAAAATACTGATACCACTGCATGTGGAGCGTCTCAATTGCTTTCAAATGATATTTAATTTTATGCTCAGGGTTCATAAACGTCATCAAACAACAATATATGGTATTCCCCTAATGGCATTTAGGGTGCATTTAGACTTTGATACCAGGAATGAGTTGTGATGATGCTCATTATGATCCATAGACACCACTGCTCTTTGTGCACTTGTGTGTCATCACAGTTTTTGAATGCCTGAAATTCTTCCCACAGTCTGAGCACTGATATGGCTTCTCTCCTGTGTGAATGTGCAGGTGTTGTTGCAAAGAGTTCTTTCTATTAAAACTCCTCCCACACTCCGAGCAGCGATAAGGCTTCTCTCCTGTGTGAATACGCTGGTGTTGATGCAAAGAGTTCTGGCGATAAAATCTCCTCCCACACTCTGAGCACTGATACAGCTTCTCTCCTGTGTGAATGCGCCGGTGTTCTCGGAGATGACCCTGTTGATTAAAACTCTTCCCACATTCTGAGCAAGGATATGGTTTTACTCCAGTGTGAATGCGCTGATGTCGATGGAGATGACCCTGTTCAGTAAAACTCTTCCCACACTCTGAACAGTGATACGGCTTCTCTCCCGTGTGAATGCGCTGGTGTTTTTGGAGATGACCCTGTTGACTGAAGAACTTCCCACACTCTGGGCAGTAATAGGGATTCTCTCCTGTGTGAATGCGCTGGTGTTTTTGAAGATGACCCTGTTTACTAAAACTCCTCCCACATTCTGAGCAATGAAAAGGCTTTTCTACTGTGTGAACATGCTGGTGTCTTTGCAGATTACACTGACGATTAAAACTCCTACCGCACTCTGTGCAGTGATACAGCTTTTCTCCTGTGTGAATGCGCTTGTGTCTTTGGAGATGACTCTGATGATTAAAATTCCTCCCACACTCTGAACAGTTATATGGTTTCTCTCCAGTGTGAATGCGCTGGTGTTGCTGGAGATTAGTCTGCCGAGTAAAACTTTTTCCACACTGCAAACAATAGTGAGTCCTCTCCTTGCTGTGTTTCTGTGTTTGTCGGTGAGACATGTTCATGGGGAGGGTACCAGATTATGTCTGCTAGGCACTGAAACATTTTCCGGTCCCATATTCTTATATTTAACCAATTTCAGGTCAACATTCCTTCTGGTGCAATGACTTGACATGATTGCTGAAGCAGATTTATCCATAGTAGGAAAATCTTCAGATAAGATTGGGATATCCGTTATTTCTGGAAGAAGAAAAAACACTTGTAAATATTAATTGTTTTTTTGTACTAGAACAACAGAATCAATGTTTTTAGTCCAGTAGATGGTACTATTTATTCATTTATTTTATTTTTTTGATGAGGTCAGCAGAGGTAAAAAATATGTTGTTTGCATTTAAACCAAAATACATGTAGGAAGGAAAAGAGGAGATGGATGTCCCATTGCTTAGAAGTATCATATGAAATGAAATGGTTTTTTTTTTACATATGCAGCCAGACTTGCCAAGAAACACACATAAGGGGTATTAATTTAAATCAAGCAATATACTCTTTTAAGAACTAGATATGAGTTTAAAACTGAACTAATCCCAACACCAGAATATTTCATCACTAAACAAAACAAGAATATAATACTAAAATGTATTTGTGCTTTTTATTATGTGCCTAAATGTACTTATACATTTATACATGTATTATGTAGTTTGTCTAGTATTTAAAAAAGCTAATTAGGTAATGTTGACTGTTTTTCGGCCTTTCTGTTGATGTAGGTATTATTTAATTTCTTATCTTACGTTTACCTCTTCTTATATTGCCATTGTAATATTTGACATCACAATCTTGTGGAGCCCTAACATCCATTTCTCTTTATTCGTAGATCACTCACTGCTTTCACTGATGCTGTTTCAGCGATTTGCTCTGAAAACAGACTTGAATCTTTCACAGACATCGTGGTCATCGTGCTGAGAAGACTTTTTAATAATGACAGGATACAGAGCAGTCTGTAATGGCTAAAACTGACTATTGGTCCTTTTGTAGTTGTGAAATTTGACCATTTAATTAATTTATTTGACTATTAATTTAGTAATTACTGTATTCCAAAGGCATTACATTCTGAGGTTGGAGCCGCGATGGTCACTCGTTTATTTAGGATGTAACAGTTCCCTACCTGTAGAGGACCAGCTCTCCTTCTGCTCCTCTATATGAGCGCGGAGGCGTGAACTGCAGATCACAACACAACCTGCTTCTCCGGTTTAGTGCAGCTGGACACAGTAATAGTTACACCATTATCGCCACCTCCTGGCCTGGAGCGACTGCACGCTGCGATAACGGAGATAACGGAGTATTTAACAGGCGGTTATTTTAAACTACCGGTATTTAGTCATAGCGTCGAAACTACAACACACATAAAAAAAATACTTTAAATTCCGCCGAAAAGTAACACCATCAACAACAGACACACATTTTTATATGTAATATGATATATATATAATCCCATCTGGACAGGATGATGTAAACATTTTCTACTATAAGTACACTCTAAAACAATGCTCCTTGAATATCACCCACAAAGAGTTTTATACTAACACTGAATTTATTATTAAACATTTAAAGTGAGACAAATTTGAAAGATTTGTGGAATTTAAATAGTGTATAAATGTGATTTTATCCAAAAACTAAGCAGCTTGTAAAAATATATGTTTTCTAGTAAATAATGTACTTATTTATAAGGGTTTGAAGCAGGCTATGTATTGATGCCAGTAAAACTCTGATTTGATATTTCACTTTGCTGCTATTTGTCTTCACAACAAAGTGTAAAATGTGTGTGAAATTTCTTCATTTCCACTAATTAATATATAGAACACGTATGCTTAGAAAATGTAGTCTACATTTGAATCAATACTGTTTGACAGTCTCTTTGATTTAAAATGAATACATGAACTGGTAATAAGTGATATTGCACTTTTTCTATGGTTTGTGGTTAAGCAGAAATTCACTGTTTAAATAATTTCATATTTTTGAAAAGTGAGAGATTTTTAAAGAGAAATAAAACTCTGAAATCTGAAATAAGCTATCCTCTATTAGTTATGGTGTTGCCGAGTGATTGCTATGATATAGCAAATGGTTGCTAGGGTGTTGCTAGGCGGTTGTTATGGTGCCCCAGATAGTTGCTGTGGTTTTACTACGCAGTTACTATGCTATCCTGTCTGGTTACAAGGGTGTTCGTAGGTAATTATTATGGTATCTAAGGTGGTTCCTAGAATGTTACAAGAAGGTTGCTGTGACATCCTTGGTGGTTCTAGGGTCTTGCTGGGGGGTCGGTACAGTATCCCAGGTGGTTGCTAAGGTTGCTATGATGTACCAGGCGACACCACCAACAACTGCAGCAAAAAAATGCAGGAGTGTAGCTGTTATTCATGCCTGTGGAGTCATCACACACTATAAGGTATGTTTCAGTCATAAGTGACTTGTTTTTTATCTGGTTCATTCATTCATAGGGTAATTTTAAGATTTCTACTAATAATTCCACATGTAAAGTTCTACAGAACATCTGTGACAAAATTATTTGTTATATTTTATACTTTTGCTTAGCAATGAATTTAAGAAGATTTGCACTGTTTTAGGGATCATATTATTACTGCCTCCTCTCCAGCTTTCTTTTATAGATTAGGTAGAAATGGTGAATAAAATTTCAGAATGTAAAGGAAATACAGAAGTACACAACAGCACAATGTATGAATAACACCCGTTCATAATTTCTGTAATGAGATACACTCAAAAAACTGCACATTTCAAAAGAAAAATAGATTATTCTAAAATTTAATAGAATTTTTTTTACAATAACATGAAAAAGAAAGATTAATAAAAGAGAGAGAGAGAAAAATGTGGTAGGGGATGAAAGCACCTGCAGGTATTGTCCCCACCCAGCACAAACTTGGTCAAGGTAGTGACACCTTTATGCAAATTACATGTAAACTGATCAATCTACATACATATACATATGGATTCATCCTTATAAAAATCATACACTGTCATTGGTGAGGTCCTGCCACAAAGACACAATGTGCTCATCCTAGTGACACTGCTTGCAATCAGGACCAAAGATCATCAATATTGGTCACTTTTTACTAAGTTTTACGATGATGTAGATCAGTTCCAACTGTACCACTGGCCACCAGTGTCTGGTAGGACAGACTAAACAAGTCTTTATCCCATGTTACAGTACATTTCACAAGGAACAATCACTCTCCGAGCATCTCAAACAAAAACACTCCAGACTTTGAAGAAAGTCTTGTAGCTTCTCTGTATGCAACTTTAGCCATGTGAAGTCAAACTGAGAAGAGGCCAACAGTACATCACACATAAATTGATCTTGGCCTTTCAGTCTCACACCAGTCTTATACCACATGTGTCTCCTTTACGTAGCTGTTCAGTTCTCTCCACCACAGCAAAAGCTTCACCATTGCAGTCTTCAGGGTTGTATCTCCTTCATAGCCGTACTCAACAAGCTCTGTACATACAGGACACAGAAAACATCTCTAAAAGGTTAAATAGAAAGAAGGTGCCACTTTTACTGCAACAAGCATTACTTGGTATATGTGCAGGAAGTTTCCATCACTTCAACTGAAACACTATACCAGCTTAGATATACTAACTAGCTTAGAAATCAAAGAACCTCTTATTGAATGTGGAGGTTTACAATTGTTTTCAACATACCGACAAATTAAAAACATATTTGTAATACCACCCCAGAAAAGGTTGGGACTGTACAGGAAATGCAAACCAACAAATGCAGTGTTTGTTACACTTACTGTGACTTTTATTTCATTGCAGACAGTATGAACCCAAGATAGTCTGTTTGGTCAGCTTCATTTCAATACTGTATACATTCGTTCGTGAAAGTTGGGATGGGGGGCAATTTAGGCCTAGTAATAAAAAAAAAAAGAAAGAAATAATGGTGTGATAATGGTGTGGATATCCAGTTTGTTACCAAATGTGTAAGAAAAATTGGATCAGATTTGCATACTTCTCCCTCTAGAGTACAGAATATCATTAAACGATTCAAGGAATCAGGGGGAATTTCAGTGCATACATGGCAAGGCCTTGCATCGAGAACCGTCATTCTGCAATAACTTATGGAACCACATTGGCATGGGAATACTCTGGCAAACCTTTGACAAGCACTACAATATGAAGTTACATACACAAATGGTATAAACTTTACTGTGTAAAACAGAAGCCTGACATTACCCATGTCCAGAAGCGGCATCGACTTTCTGGGCTCTGAGGCATTTGGGATGGACAATTACAAAGTGGAAACATTCATTGTGGTCAGACGAATCTGTATTCTGGATCATTTTTGAGAGAATGGACACTGTGTGCTCCGGACCAAAGTAAAAAAAAACAAGCCAGACTGTTATCAGCAGAAGGCTCAAAAGCCAGGGTCTGTCATTTTATTGGGCTGTGTCAGTGCCCTTGACAAAGGTCATTTACACTTGTGATGGCAGGATTGATGCACAAAAATACTTTGAGATCTATATTTTCCAGGGACATCCATGCAATTTTTAGCAAGCCAGTGCAAAACCCCATGCTGCTCACGTTAGAAACACATGGCTGTGGAAAAAAGACAGTACAGGTACTGGGCTGACCTGCCTGCAGTCTTCACCTGGCCCAAGCAGAAAAATCCCCTTACCGCTGCACACTGTAAGATGTGTTTGCATGAAAACTGGGACAAAATTCCACCTGAAAAACTTAACTGCTTGGAGCCCAAACATATCTTCTGTGCCACAAAATGTTGGGGAAAATTAGCAATATTACAAAGTGGTAAATGCGTTCCAACTATATAATATATATGCAACTACGGACATAGCTATATATCAAAAAATGAAGTGAAGTTGACCAGTCAAAACATTAATTATCTTGAGTTTATGTCTGTAATTAAATAAAATGTAGCTGTAGGCCTGACTTGGTGTTTGGACCATGAACATTTATTTTATATTATGCTCATATTTTACAAACAGTATAAAACAACAATATGTTTTTCCTTTAAAAACAGTTTGAAATTTAGGTTGGAAGACTGGAATGCATTAATGTTACTCACATTATTGCCCATTCCCATCACTGCTCTTAGCACACTTGTGTGTCGACACAGTGTTTGAATGCCTGAAACTCTTCCCACACTCTGAGCAGTAATAAGGTTTCTCTCCAGTGTGAATGAGTTGGTGTTGTTGGAGGTGACTCTGGCGATTAAAACTCTTCCCACACTCCGAGCAGTGATGCATCTTTTCTCCTGTGTGAATGAGCTGATGTTGTTGGAGATTACTCTGTTGATTAAAACTCTTCCCGCACTCTGAGCAGCGATACGGTTTCTCTCCCGTGTGAATGCGCTGGTGTTGTTGGAGATAACCCTGACGATTAAAACTCTTCCCACACTCAGAGCAGTAATACGGCTTCTCTCCTGTGTGAATGCGCTGGTGTTGTTGGAGATTACTGGGTTGATTAAAGCTCTTCCCACACTCTGAGCAGTGATATGGCTTTTCTCCTGTGTGAATAAGCTGGTGCATTATGAGAGTACTCTGTCGAGTAAAATTCTTCCCACACTCTGAGCAGTGATAAGGCTTCTCTCCGGTGTGAATGCGCTGGTGTTTGTGATAATTACTCTTCTGATTAAAGCTCTTCCCACACTCTGAGCAGTGATACGGTTTCTCTCCTGTGTGAATGCGCTGGTGTATTTTGAGAGTACTCTGCTGAGTAAAACTCTTTCCACACTCCAAGCAATAGTGAGCACTCACGCTACTGTGTTTCTGTGATTGTCTGTGAAGTGAGTCCATGTGGAGGGTACCAGATGATGTTTGCTGAGTACTAGAACGCCGTCTAGATGCCATAGTCTTATGTTTTAGCAGGTTAGCATTCCTCTTGGTGGAATGTCCTGGCGTGTTTGTGTAACCACATTTAAGCTGGGAAGGAAACTCAAGGCGAAGGTTTGAAACAGGACACCATTCAAATCTGGAAGAATAAAATAAAACTCAAATCTCAGTGTACAATGCAACAAAATAGTAGTTGCACTTATAAACACTTACATCAACCAAGAGACTAAGAGAGAGAGAGAGAGAGAGAGAGAGAAAGAAAGAAAGAAACACACCACCAGTTTTTAATTCCATCTAGATCAGATGTTCCCAGTCCCACTCATGGAAAACCCACGCTATACACATGGTTTTATGCTTTCCTAGTCACAAAAATATGCAGGACTGAAAGTGGAAACATCTAAACTAGGCCATACACAGCTCTCACACACTACACTCCCCTTTAAACAGATCCTCAAACACCCATCATAGACTCCTACCAGCACTTAATCTACCAGCCACTGACCTGCAACAGCTGTCAGGAAGTAGTTCAGAATGTACCACAACAAACTGTGATCTTCTTACCACATTTGTACATACCAATATAACTCTACCCACTTTGAGCAATATGAGAATATATAACTCACTATTTCTATATCTCTATTTATTACAGCTAAATGGTTTCTTTTTGTACATTAAGTTTATACGTGAATGGTTAATAAGATCTGCTTTATGTGTACACAAACTACTAAAGAAGGAGACGAAGTCATAAACAGCTTATCTTTACAGGTTTCCTCACTATGAAGGAGCTGACTTGATGACATTAACACACAAAAGAACAGAAACACGTGGAGTAATCCAAGAACCACAACAAAGTCTCAGAGGGGCGTGTGCAGAACTAACTGAGCAAAGTTAGCTCGAAAGCAAAACAGCATACTAATTGACCAGTTAAGAACACTGCTAATATAATAAACGTTGTAACATTGTGTAAATCATGAACAAACTAGAATTTTAAACATGAAAAATATTCTGAGACACATTAACTCATTACACATTTCTCAGCCATGTTTGAATGAATCACATTCGGTGTTCGCTAATCTGTTTTAAACCCATCAAATCCTTTTTTCAGAAACCAATTGTGTCTTTAGCTGTTTGTTTCAGAGTAAATGAAGAATAATGAGTGTTAAAGTGTCTGACAGCTTCTTACCCTCAATACTTCAGCTCGTTTCTATTCCTCCAACATCACTGTATGAGCGCGGAGGCGTGAACTGCTGATCACAACACGCTCTGCTTCTCCGGTTTAGTGCAGCTGGAGACAGCAATAGTTACACCATTAGCGCCACCAACTGATCTGGAGCGGCTTTACGCTGGAACCACGTTGTCACGAAAACGTTCATTCCCACCCGTATTCGGTCCTACAGACCCTTAGACATTACAAACATAAACCACAAAAACATAACAATAGTCAGGTTATGGGGATGTAAAATAACAATAATAATAATAATAAGCTAAAATAATAATCATGTCTTTTAGCTTTTTCAAATTACATTCTAAAAAACAGGAAAGAGAAGTTTGTTTACACTAAATTTATGAACATGGTATTTAACAAGTGAGACCAAAAAATAAAAAAACTATGTACTATAAAATATTTGCTTCATTATTTCTGTTCCCATAACTTAATAGATCAAATTAGCAAAAAATATATGAAATTAAATTCAATCAATTTATGAATATATATCAAGAAATCAAATCAAACATTGCTTGTGTGTGCACATATCAAATACACATTACAGAACAGATGAATAAAATAATTAGTTGCATTTATAAAGAAAGAACAATGTTTAAAAACAATGTTACAATGCCAGCCTTGTATCTCTAATAAGGAGAAAGTCTATAGAATTTACGGATTACTTTATGTGTAATCTTTCCCACTTGTTGAAAGTAGGTACCTAAGAGTCAAAGATCATACCGGGGAGTATTCACAACAAAACCATCCCAGTGCGGTATTATATAAATAATCATAACCATATCTTTCAGGAATAAGCAGTCTAATTTTGCTAGACTCTCTGGAAAAGCAAACACCTGTCAACAAAAGCATGCAATACAAAACAATTAATTCTGATTAATATTCCACAGTGATAATAAATTATTCAGAAACCTTGTAAGTGAATGTATTATTTAGGCTTGTATAGTTTAATCCCCCACAATGATTTGTGTTTATTATTGCTAAATGCTGAGTAATGTTTGTTATCTGTTTTCTTCAGTATCACCTCCAGAGACAGAGCAGCATAAGCAACTACGATCACACTCAACATTCATTGCGATTACTGAGTATGGGAACCCACTGCAATACGTTTACGAGTTGTCAAGTGCGCAAGTCTATCAAGCTCCTGAGGGGCTCCCACAAGGTGCGTAAGTCAAGCCCCGCCTCTAGCGCTCTGATTGGATAATAGCGTGCGTTATCTTTGACACTCAGGTTTGGTCTCAGGTCGATATTGCGTTAAACAGATACTAAACTGCTGCTAAACTAATGATAGAGTAAAAACTCGCCCCGTTAATTGATTTCCAATTACTTATTTAGAGCGATTGGGGCGTGGCTTTGGTGAGTACGGGCGGGACCTAAATAACGACCGTTCCACCTGTTTTCGTGGTCACGTGGTTTCAGCGTGAAGCCGCTCCAGACCAGCTGATGGCGCTAATGGTGTAACTATGACTTCTCCACCTGCACTACAGCGGAGAAGCAGGTTGTTTTGCCGTCAGCAGCGCACGTCTCTGCTTCATACATTGTTAGAGGAATAGGAACAACAGCTGACATGTAGAGGGTAAGAAGCTGTCCGACCCTTTAACACTCGTTGTTCTTAATTCACATTAAGACAAACAGCTGGAGACTCATTTGATTTTTAAAAATAAGATTTAATGGGTTTTAAATAGATGTGCTAACAGAAGCCGCTTCATTTAACTTGGCTGAGTAGTGTGAGCTGCTGCAGCAGAGGATTTGGTTGATGATATTTGCTTATTTGTGATTTTCTCAATACATAAGTTACTAGTACGACTAACTTTGTTTATGTCAGCGCCCTAATATGTAGTGGATTAGAGACACAACTGCAAGTTGGTTTCATACTTGCAAAGTCAGATTTTTTTCAAAAATGTATTTCAGTCGGTGTGTGCCATTGTTGTTATTGTTGTTGTTGTCGTCCAAGACTCTATAGATTGTTATATTAAAATTGAGCCTTGTGAGCCAAAGCAGGCTTTTAGCAGTTCACACATGAAGTCTCTATGTTTACAAAATAGCACTCCATGACATAACTTGGACTCACTTGAATTGTTTGACAGTCATTAAAAAAACATTTTAGGAATTTCCATACAGATAATGAATTGCATCAACTACTAAGTGAAAATCATGGTCAAATCTGTTGAGACTCACATACATGATATAAACTTGAATTCAGAAGTTTGGGTGAGCCGTGTTGATGGCTTTAAAAAAAATGCAATGCCAAGACCAAACCGCTTCACCTTAAGATATGGCTCTTTGCTGTCTTTACTGTGCTGAAAATTGTATGTGTCTTTGGGTTCTTAAATGCACTAAAGGAAAAAGTTGTTATTATTATTATTATTATTATTATTATTCGTTTCAAAATTAGGTTCTAGGATGGACACAAAAACTTACAATTACTTTAAACTCTCGTAACAGGTTTATGTGAATTAGATTGAATAACAGTTCATGATGTTTCTCTAAACTTGTACTTAAGCAAGTGCAATCCAAATGACATCTACACTGCTTATGTTGAATTGGGTATTTTGAGTAGGCTGATATTCAATAGATACTTGCCTCTCGCCTCTCCTATTACTCACAAACATCTTAAACAACTAAAACCTCTTATTTTTTCTACTTACAGAATTGAATGGTGTCCTGTTTAATGCCTTCTCTTGCACTTGCCTGCCTCCGTAAACACGTCAAGACATCCCTCCAAGAGTAACATTAAGCTGCTGAAGCAGGTGATAGGAGAATATGGCAACGAAAACACATTCTGGGACTCAGCAATCATCTGCAACGTCATCTTGTAGGCAAATGCAGGAATGCAACAAGGACAGAGGACACTACTGCTCGGTGTGTGGAAAGAGTTTTACTGAAATGAGTACTCTCAAAACACACCAACTCATTCACACAGGAGAGAAGCCATATCACTGCTTAGAGTGTGGGATTAGTTTTAATCAACTGAGTACACTTAAAAGACACCAGCGCATTCACACAGGAGAGAAGCCGTATTGCTGCTCAGAGTGTGGAAAGAGTTTTTCTGTCCGGTGTAATTTCCAGCAACACCAGCGCATTCACACAGGAGTTAAACCATTTCCCTGTTCGGAATGTGGAAAGAGTTTTAATCATCAGAGCCATCTCAAAATACATCAGCGCACTCACACAGGAGAGAAGCCGTATCACTGCTCAAAGTGCGGGAAAAGGTTTACTCATCAAAGCTCTCTCGATCACCACCGGCGCATTCACGCAGGAGTGAAGCCGTATTACTGCTCAGTGTGCGGGAAGAGTTTCAGTCGTCAGACTCGTCTCCAAGCACACTCCTCCCTTCACACAGGAGTAAAGCCTTATCACTGCTCAGAGTGTGGCTTGAGTTTTATTCAGCAGAGCTCCTTTCAGCAACACCAGTGCATCCAGACAGGAGAGAAGCCACATGAACACCAGTATGACGTCCTCTCATGACATGGGTTTTGCTGTACCATGGTTACAGTGATGGGCCCAAACACAGTGTGGTAGTCATATTCGCTACTCCGTGCTCAAAGAATCAACTCGATCAGTCAGCCTTAGGAATGTAGAAAAACACTCTTTAATCCTGCAGTGAATTAACGCCGGCGGAAGGTTTCAGAACTGCGTCTGACAAGAACCTTGTCGTACGGTGTCATGGTTACATTTTATACACCACGGATACATGATGAACGTGTGCTACGTGACTTTCACACATTGACCAAGCTGGTCTTTGATGTCCATTTGCCCAAAACGCGCTGCTTTCCATAACTTTTGATGTCCTGTGTTGATTGCTGATCTTCTGAGCCCCCTGTGATGAGGCTGGTGTGAAGTTGACAGACTCCATTGTTTCACAGTAACAAAGTCACCATTTGTCTGCTCCTATTCCCCAAACGGTTCCATATGCAAAAACATGTGGTAAAAACAAACTTAATGAAATGGAAAATAATCTATACCTATAATACTGATAAACCAGGTAAAAATTCCCCCACAACAGTGAATCACAAACTGCGTCGACCCTGAGACAAACTGCAGCTTAAATAACTCAAATAAAAAAGTGTTTCAGACAAAACTGCACCAACTAACTGCAGTGCCTCCAAGCCTGCACAGTGACTGTGCACCTCCTGAGTTTTTTTCCCTTTGCGTTTATCGTATGTGCAGCACTTTATTCACACTTTGATGAATTTAAGGGGGTTTCTTTTGCATGTCCATCTCTAACACACTGACACACAGGTTTCATAAAGACACTGCGATGATATAAAAATTTTGGGGAGATGCAAAGTAATGCATGTCTACTCAGAAGATGTATTGTTGGGCATGTGCTGTGTGCACAAAGCACCTTGAACATGTTCAGCTGATCAAGTCAGTTCAGTTCAGTGTTTGCACATGTGCAACTTTGCACAGCTCCTTTTGTTCTTTTCACTATGTTGGACAAAAAACACATTATTCACTCAGTGATGCCAAACTTGTGAATTTTTTTTGGTCTGAAAGCAGGTAGATAGTTATGAATGTTATATTTTTGTTTGTATCAGACTGTGATAGCTCACACACATAAAAGAAGAATGTACACATACACTTTTTCCAATCTAATCTGTCCCTTTCCTCTATTAAAATATAGTTTAGAAAAACAAGCACATGTGTTTATCCTGAACAGCTTTATGACTCGTAATAGAGTAATGTGGTAGACCAGGAAACCACAAAGAACCATCACATAGAGGAACTTATCCGCTCGTAAAACCTTCCAACTTGCATGTTTAAGTAAACTTAATATAATTTAACAAACGTAAGCTTAAACAAGTCTGGAGTAGGGAGCTATCTTTAATAGAACTAGCAAAAAGTTACTCCAAGTAGGAATAAAACATTAAAGTCAATAAGTTATCTGAGTGATGTACCGATGACCCATTTTCAGTCTCTCCTGTCATTGCCATTAGTATGTGCATGAGGGCCACTATCGTTGCTGATTCAGCCACACCAATGACTCTGTGTTCAGTTATGTTGCTAAAGCAATCCAAGACGGCTTTATAATATTTTGACCTGATGAATCAGTGTATTTATATATGTACATTGTCTTAACATAATATATCAACTTTGTCCAAATCTGTGTGGGATAGAGGGGAACACACCTGTGGGTGCTGTCAGCCCCACTCTCTTTTCTTTCTCTATCTGTCTAGCATTTACCTGCTGTTTTCCTTTTTTTTTGTTGTTTTTTTTTTAATTGTCTAATTGTTCTGTATTTATTATTAGTTTAAGAACAGTTCCTTTTATGTTTCTCTAAAATTGAAGAAATTATGTTACTTTTTTTAAAATTCACCTTATGGTCTTCTATTAAGTTTCTGGACTATGTTGCATCATGGGCAAACAAGCTTTCTCTTTGGCAAAACCTGGCTGGCAAGCATCCCGTCACGCTATGTAATCCAGTCACTTTATTTTGCTGAATATGTTACACATACAAGGAATCTCGAGTGCACACATGTGACATATATCAGACAAGCATTCAGATGATGAGGAATATTAAAAAGACAATGAATAAAATGTATCTTAGGAAGACATTTAGATATAAAAAAGATTTAATAGGATTGGAAGTATAGACGATGTAAATATCCAGATATGTGAATACGTGGCGACAACCCAGAATCAGATAAGGCTGTGATGAGAACTAAGATTTTGGAAGTTCTTTTTTTACCTGAATTACTTTGAAATCAGTACAATGTTGTAATTAAAACTTAACAAATCATAACAGTGCAACATAGAATTGCTTTACCTCTGCATTAATGCTCGCATCACAGAAGTGTATGTTATCTGATCCAAGGGCACTGACTCTGGACGTCTGCACTCACTCTATTCAGTCATCTGTCACATCCACCAAAACTGTGCAAAACTGTGATTATTGTCCACTCCTGCCTGCAAAACCTAACCTGGGGAGAGAAAATAAGCAAAGACCTTGTTATTCAGTTTGTTTGTTGCTTGTTTGTTCCCCATCATTGACAAATATAGGTCAATTGTGTCACTTTGGATTAATTTTTAGTTTTTGTGGCGTTGACCAATCGTGGATAACCTTCACATTGTAGTGTATGTGTAAATCACAGAAGAAGCACAGCGTTGAAGAAACTAAGTAATGAATAAACCCAGGCTTGGATTACCAGAGATCTGAAGAATACAGACCAACATCTGCAAATGCTGAGTAGACGGACAGTATTTCCACCAAGAGAGGCAGTGTTTTCACTGACCAAGTTAATTCTGTAATTTGTAAATTTAAATCACTTTAGAACTGCAGGCAGTCCAGTCAAGAACATGTTTATGAAACCAGGCAGCTCACTGAAATATCCATGGACTAGGACTGGTCAATATTATAATCGTTATCATGATTAATTATTTTCAGAACATATGGTTTAAATCACCACTAAGTAGATAGAAATGGCTCCAATTAACTGGTGCAACCATAGACGAGTCTTGTAAAACATTTTAACCTCAACATTAGTTCTGTCTGCTTCACTCCCATCATTGCATTGGGTGCCATCCTTATTAAAATCAGTGCACGAGTGCCCAGTTACGTTTTTGGTGAAGTGTATAGTATTAATGGATGCTAACCAGTTTCTAACTTTTATCTGACGTTCAAATTTAGCCCACTAACAGTAACCAGCTAAAGTCGTGAGACAATGGTGGATTTGTTTTGAGATGACAACTACGTAGAGGTCATTACTTGGGTGGGTAGGTGAACATAAATCTATGTTTGCTGAGTAATTTTGTTAATTTAAATGTATGACTACTTTGTTTGATCTCTTGATTCAATACACAGAGTCAGCAATAAGCAGGAGGAACAAAGAAAGTCAAAACATCTGAGAATTATGACAATAGAGATTACTACAGTATTTTCTGTGGCATCATGCAGGCTTAAAGCTGAGCAGGATGTTACTGACTATAGTGGGTTTTATATTCATTACATATGTGCTATTGTATTTAGGAAGCCGAGTGAGATCAGAAAGACAGTTACTGAGGTATACATATAAATGTGGCACCACTGTAGAATAAGCACCCTCATCATCAAAAGAATAGTTGCGCTCAGAAGGAAGTGTGGGTTTGCAACACTATTCTGACGGAAGACAAATCATGTAGCTTGAATATTCTTAAACAGCTCCTGCAGATTTTGGGGTAGGGGTGGAGGTGGGGTGATACCAGGTCTTCTAGACATATGACGCGTAACAATATACTCCACCAAGAGCAGGTGCTCTTGATTTTCAGACCACCACTTATACATACATACTGTAGAACTGATTTTCACTCCTTTCACATCATGTAGGGATAATGGTTCACATTACAGGCAGGCTTAGCTACATTGCTATGTTCATTTAAATGATAAACAACGACCTGAACTGTTTAGCAGCCAATGTCAAGGTCTTATGTCAAGGTCCTGCCAAACCAAACTTGCATTCATCATTTAACCTGGTTTGTGTTGTATACATTTTAATAGAATTGTTCAGGTTTACATGAACAAGACGGAGAAGTATTAGTACAAGAGATATTTAAAAAAAGCATCTTAGCAAGACACCCAAAAACCTTAAAGGTCCCACATTTCACCTAGTTATACAATGATGGAAAAACACAGTTGTAACTCCTGTACCATAGGCTGCCCCCATGTCTGGTAGTATAGATTGGAGATGGGCATAAACAAGCCTTATATCATGTCCCAGAGTCCTTCTCAAGGAACAGCCCTTCTCCAAGCATCACAAAAACACCAACATGAGTTCTTAAAGCCACTGGAAACAGTGATGGGAAGTTCATGGATGAGTTTGTACTCATACTGCACACAATGGTTCTTAAATAAGCAAAGACTTGACAAGATGGTGATCTCTCCTCTGCATGGCCTATGAGTGCCTGTTTTAGCTTGGTACTCAAAAGTTTGCAAACCCTTTAGAATGTTCTGTGTTTTAGAGACATACACAACTAAATATGAACTGTTGTACATCACCTTGGAGAATTTATTTGTCAAATGAACTGCTCCCTCGAGGTCCTTCCATGTCATTTCTATATGATTACGGTCAGGACTTTGATTTGAACTTTATTCATTTTTATCTTCATATTATTATTATTATTATTACTATTAATAAACATATTTTTCTGGCTTGTCAATGTGATGTTTAGCAAAATGCAGACAGGCAGCAATGTTCTTTTTGGACAGTCGTGCGTTGTTCCTTGGAACCCTGCCATGCACACCACTGCTTGGTGTTCTGTTGATGGTAGACACCTGGACACTAATATTAGCCAATATTAAAAACACCTTTAGTTCTTCAGAAGTGATCCTTGGTTCCTTTGTGACCTTACAGACTTTTACACACCTTGGACTGATCTTCGCTGGTCAGTTACTGCTGCAGAATATAACATGGTCTTGAAATTCTTCCATTTACACAAAAAAGTCTGTGGAGCTCAAATTAAATGTTTAATCTTTCCACAGCCTAATAAGCACCATTAGCTTCTCTGTATAAGTCATGATACATGTCCATTAACTTGTTATAAAGATCTAAGTTTGATCGATCCCTGTATTTTAAATGCAAGGTGAGCACTTGACATGATTGTCATCCAATTGTTGAAAACATCTGACTCTTAGTTTCATCTTGTCACTGCTCATCATAGAGGTCCTCATACTTTTGCTACTCACAGATATTACTACTGTAAAAAAAAATTCTCACTAAATAAATGGCCAAGTATACACAGATCAGGCATAACATTATGCCAACCCAATGTATCTACACTCCTTATCAAATCACTTTTATTCATATAGCGCTTTTAACAACTGATGTTGTCTCAAAGCAGCTTTACAGTAATCAGTAATAATTCATTAAGGAGAGAAAAGGAGGAAGCCCCCGGTGAGCAAGCCATAGGCGACAGCAGCAAGGAAAAACTCATTTAAGCAGAAGGAAGAAACCTTGGGAGGAACCAGACTCACACGGGGGGGACCCATCCTCCTCTGGTCCAAACTACAATTTGAAATTGTTCAAGTAACATCAATTGAGTATCTAATTATGCTGATCTAGTCATAGTGGTGACGATGAAGTCAAAGAGGTAATAACTGTGAAATAATAAGCCGGACCGGAGGGCAGCCATTAGCTCGGTAAGAGTAAAGAGGCACAGTTAGTTCTGTTTGGGACTAATTACGGAACACAGGAAGTATGAACATTTCTAGAGTGTGGCAGCAACCCCGGCATCTGACTATTACAGCTTGGCTAAAAGGACAGAACCAGAAGGTAACACAGACTTGAACCTGAACCCTGAAACACTGGCATCCATCCGCTTCATCAAACTGACTAATCGGTGCAGCGGTGGGACGACAGCACCAGCATCTCAGTTTACCATAAAACCCTCTGCCCATGAACCCCTGGATCTGCAGCCCTTTTTTAAAGGGGGGATATTAATGATATATAATAATATTAATGAAAGTACGTTTTTAACCTAGACTTAAAGATCCAGACTGTGTCCGAGTCCCGGACATTTTCTGGAAGGTCATCCATTTTATTAGCTCTGCTTACCATATAGGTGCACCTTGTAGTTCCATCTGTTTCTCTGTAAACTTTCTTAGTCCCCCCGCCATCACCTCCCATAACCCCACCACCGAATGGTCAGGACCCCACAGGGCCACCTCAGAGAAAGGAATTATGTGACAAAAACAAAGTGGCACTTTCATTGCATCAAGCAATAAAAGAAAACAACATCTTTTTGAATGCAGAACTTCTCTGATGTTTTCAACATAGATTACAAATCTAACTTATTTGGGGAGAATTCACAAGACAAAAATTCTCATTGGTGATTGAGCTGTAGGCTTGACGTGATGTACAGCACAAGAAATTCTATTTCATTTTCTGCACATCCTTTAGAAATCATAGAAGCAATTTGAAATCTAGACTTTAAGCACCTTTGTCCAGAGACATTAATTACCAGAATGTGTTTTGTTTACATTTATTGTTGCTCATCTCCAGCACTGCTCTTAGTACACTTGTGTGCTGTCACAGTCTTTAAATGCTTAAAACTCTTCCCACACTCTGAACAACGATAAGGCTTCTCTCCTGTGTGAATGCGCTGGTGTTCTTGGAGTTTACCAAGTCGATTAAAACTCTTCCCACACTCTGAGCAGTGAAACGTCTTTTCTCCGGTGTGAACACGCTGGTGTCGACAAAGAGAACTCTGTAGGGTAAACGTCTTCCCACACTCTGAGCAGCGATACGGTTTCTCTCCTGTGTGAATGAGCTGGTGTTGCTGGAGATTACCATATCGATTAAAGCTCTTTCCACACTCTAAGCAGCAATAAGGCTTCTCTCCTGTATGAGTGAGTTGGTGTTGCTGAAGATTACCATATCGATTAAAGCTCTTCCCACACTCTGAGCACTGATATGGCTTCTCTCCACTGTGAATACGCTGGTGTCTAAGGAGAGAACTCTGTAGAGTAAAATTTTTCCCACACTCCGAGCAGTGATACGACTTTTGTCCCGTGTGAATGTGCAGGTGTTTTTGGAGATGACTCTGTTGAGTGAAATTTTTTCCACATGCTGTACAGTAATAAGGCTTCTCTCCTGTGTGAACGCGCTGATGCAGTATAAGATGACCCCGTCGGTTAAATTTCTTATCGCACTCTGAGCAGTGATACGGTTTAACTCCGGTATGAATGCGCTGGTGTTCTTGGAAATAACCCAGACGATTAAAACTCTTTCCACAATCCGAGCAGTGATGCAGCTTCTCTCCACTGTGAATACACTGGTGTTGCTGGAGATTACTCTGTTGTGCAAAGCTCTTCCCACACTCTGAGCAGCGATACGGTTTCTCTCCTGTGTGAATGCGCTGGTGTTGTCGGAGAGATGTCTGATGATTAAAACTCTTTCCACAATCTGTGCAGTTGTAAGGCTTCTCTCCTGTGTGAATGCGCTGGTGTATTTTGAGATGACTCTTTAGAGTAAAACCCTTTCCACACTCCAAGCAGCAGTGAGTTCTCTCCTTGCTGAATTTCTGTGTTTGTCTGTGGGATGTATTTGTGTGAAGGTCCTCTGATGACTTTTGCTCAGTACTGGAATGTCTTCTGAATGCCATTGTTTTCATAAATCATCTGTTTCCAGCTCCTTTCCTTATGGTGGAATGTCCTGGAAAGTGGACAAAGAAGCCAGAGAAAACTTGAAACAGGTCATCATTTCAGGAAGAAGAAAAAATAATCTAAACTCAAAGTGCAATACAACAAAGTAGTCTGATCCAAATCATGAATGCTCCATCTATAACTAGCAGAAAGAAATAAACTTCCATCTGGCATGGAAAAAGCATAGCAGCATCCAAAAGACAACATATACTGGTGATAAGCCATGCTTGTCCATATTGGGTTTTCTAGCAGGGAACTTTAACAGCCGCTGCCCTGAGTAGTCTATTCTACCATGTCCAATAAAACCCAGTAATCTATTTCTATTCTACTATGTGCAATAAAACTACTAGCATAATCTTTTGTTCTGGATTTAAATGTTTAGTGTTTTATTTATATTTTTCTATACTTTTTGTATAAAGATCTTATGCATCATTTGTATATTTCCTGACACTTCTGTTATTTCCTCTGTGCTGCTATAACATTGCAAATTTCCCCACTGTGGGATTAATAAAGGATGATCCTATCTTATCAGCTCACAAACAACGGAAACACTCGAAACAGCCAGCAACCTTAGGACATTGCTACATCGTTGTTAAAATGGTCCTGTTTACAGTTTAGACCAAGGTTGTCACAACATTACTGTACCTGTGGGCAGGCCAAAAATCAAAGTTTGCTCCAATGCTTGAATTTCAGAAATGAAATATGTCTCCAGCTGTTTGTCTCAGAGTGAATGAAACACAATCCTTGTGTTAAAGTCTCGGACTACCTTAGTATTTCAGCTCCTGCTTCTGCTATAAACACAGATGCGTGAACTGCTGATCACAACACTCTGCTTCTCTCCCGTAGTGCAGTTGGAGAAAGTCATAGTTACACCATTAGCGCCATCACCTGGCCAAGAGCGACCTTGCGCTTGAACCACGTGATGACGGAAACGGTTCGTTATTCCCACCCGTTTTCAGTCAAATCTTTGTGATTCAGTTTCTTCCTGCAGACGTTTGCGGTAAAAACAGCACACAGTATCTCAGAGATGTAAATGTAAATGAATTGGTGACAGGCCTGTTGTTTGAAGTTAAAGGATTGCAGGGTGGGGGCAAACACTCTAGCATGAAAAGAAGAATAGGCCATGTATAGCGGTTTACTCGATATGGAATCGTCCTCTGTTTGGCAATGAAATGTACAATACACACGTCTGTCACACACACATGAACGCTAAATCTATACAATAATGATCCAAATTCCCCACCCCTCTCAAGTTTTTGTTCCAATCTCATCCTATGAGAACAGTGATCTATGTACTTCCTGAGGAAGCTGAAACAGGGTCGGCTCCCCCAAAAACTCCTACTGCAGTGACCGCATGGTATTCCAGCTGCACAATATCAAAGAGGAAGGATCTGTGTGGTCAGGGCGGCAGAATGGATCATTGAAATTTACCTCCTCAACCTGGACAGTGTATGCCAGCCGATTATAGAAGAAGGCCAACAGCATTAGTATAGACGCAACACACTCGGGACATGCAAGATGTCTGGCAGTATTTATTGTTTTCTGTACACTTGTTGTCTGCTATACCTATTTGTATGTTCTGCAAAAAGAAAAAAAAGCTTAAAGAAAGAAAACAGCATGCAATTACTAAGAAGGGGAGAAGAAGAGAGAGAAAATTTGACTTTGGTAGGGGTTGTGAGCACCCACAGGTGTGTTTCCCTCCATCCCACACAGACCTGGACAAAGTAGTTATACATTTATAAAAATTAGACAATGTACATTAAGAATTGCATTCGCATATGGATTAGTCATTACAGCTTAGTACTAGTTTAATAACTTGGATCCCTTTAGGAACATAACAGAATACAGATCCAACGGTGAGGATACATGATGCCCCTAATGCACATCCTAATGATATCTCAAGAGTCACACTGAGTCCTCTAAGGCTCACCAGCTGACACTGTGGACTTTCTCTTATCATAGAAGAAAGTAGAGTAGCACCTTCTAGGTAAAAGCTGTGACTGGAACACGTGTTCATGGCTGGATACTCAGACATCTGAGAAACTTGAAAGCTCAGAAACATGGAGTTGTGTTGATGAGGTACACCTAAAACGGGTTTGCTGGCTCAAATGGCTGCGGGACAAGGACAAGTACAGTGCCTTTTCAAGCAGGACTAAACTACAGCCTCAACTACAAATCACCGGAGCTACCGGAACTAGTTAAAACCCAAGACAGTCGCTGGTAAGACTGATCATGAAGATACATGGACCACATTACAGCAACATTGAGTTAATTATACATTGGCTCTGAGGATGAGAAAGATCAAACAGAGGATGGTGATGGCTCTTTGCGTGGTGTGAGCTGAATCATCTGCAGCTCAGTGTGACAAAGACAAAGGAGCTGGTGGTGGACCTGAGGAGGGACAAAGCACAGGTGACCCCTATTTCCATCAAGGGGGTCAGTGTGGACACTGTGGAGGACTATAAATACCTGGGTGTTCACATTGACAATAAACTGGACTGGGCTAAGAACACTGACGCTCTCTACAGGAAGGGCCAAAGTCGTCTCTATTTTCTGAGGCGTCTGAGGTCCTTCAACATCTGCAGGACTATGCTTAGGATCTTCTATGAGTCTGTGGTGGCGAGTGCAATCCTATACGCTGTTGCATGCTGGGGCAGCAGGCTGAGGGTGGCAGACGCCAACCGACTTAATAAACTGATCGGCAAAGCCAGTGATGTTGTGGGTGTGGAGCTGGACTTGCTGATGGCAGTGTCTGAGAGGAGGACGCTGTCTAAGCTGCAGACCATCATGGATAACGGCTCCCATCCTCTCTATCACACAGTGATGAGACACAGGAGCACATTCAGTGCAAGACTCATCCAGCCAAAATGCACTACAGAACGTCACAGGAGGTCATTCCTACCTGTGGCTATCAGACTTTATAACTCCTCCCTTAGAGCACAACACCATTCACATGTACAGTAATAACAGTAAAACAATAATTTAATTATGTGTGCGACAACTCAAAACGTGCAATAACTACTGAACACTTACTGCTGCTAACAGTATATCTGTACTTATTATTATTGCCACAGCCACTTTACTTTTATTTTATCTTTATTGTATTATAAGACTTTATATAGATGTACATATTGAAAATTTCTCTCTTGTTGTAAATTGTTATTTTTTATTCTAAATGGTTGCTACTGTAAAAACTGCAATTTCCCCCTGGGATTAATAAAGTATTTCTGATTCTGATTCTTTGGCCAGCCAGAGGAACTCTAGACAGATGGTTTTATGCAGAAGGAACTGCTGCCACCACCTCCTCCTCCTCCTGAGGAAATTCCAACATCCCACCTGGAAGACAGCTGCTGCCACCAGGAGGAGGAAAGGATTGCCACGTTGGAGGCAGTGTTCATTGCGGGCAGCTTCCTACCTAACGACCGTGTATGAGCGCAGAGGCGTGAACTGCTGATCGCGACAATATCTGCTCCTTCCCTTTAATGCGATTGGAGAAAGTAATAATTACGCCATTTGCGCCATCCCCTGGAGCGGCGTGGAGCGGCTTTTGCGCTCAGACTGGCTGATTTAATTAAGCAAAGAGTCCTTAGTGTCTGTGTAAAGTGTAAAGTATAGATGGAGGAAATGGTATACCGTTTGCTAAGCAAATTAAGAAGATGGCTGTTGTCAGCCATACAGACTGTACAGATTATCAGTGCAAAAAGTGTAAACAGTACAGAATGGAGTAGAATAATACAATATAAATAGATGTAGGGCATTTAGGAGGGCATTTAGGAGGGAGTGTGTGCAGAAAAAGGGGTGTGTCCATTGGAGGGACCGGAATGAAAGAGTGTTACAGAGTTTTTCATCTGCTGTACTGAGAGGAGTTTTTTTGCATATTTTTTAAAATATATTATATAATTATAGATTTTTTGCATATTGTAATTATATTTTTTATATCTGAATCTTGATGCTACGTAAAAAAGACGTCAGGGGGAAATTGTGAATAATCTCCATTATCTTTTTCTAATCCACTCATATTATCCAGTCAGAGTATTGAAAAGGGGTGGTATTTAACGACCTGAGAGTTCCTCCACATCCCGTGATCGCAGTGTTCCAGGGTAAGGCCGCTCCAGACCAGGTGGTGGCGCTAATGGTGTAACTATTACTGTCACTAGCTGCACTAAACCGGAGAAGCAGATACTGTTGTGATCAGTAGTTCACTCATCACTCATACAGTGTTGCTGGAGGAACAGAAACAAGAGCTGAATTATTGAAGGTAGGAAGCTGTCCGACACTCATTGTTCTATATTAATTTTGAGACAAACAGCTGGAGATTTCTGGAAAACATTTGATGTCTAAAAAAGCGGCTTCATTCTTACTAGGCTGAATATGAGCCCGCTAATCCGAATAATGTGAGTGGGTAACTTCTTTGTTAATGACCCATTGCACTACGCGTTTTGGACGCCTAGTGTAATGTTTAAGATGTAGATATTGTATGTGTAAACATGTTTAGTGTGTTTATATGTATTTGGGAGATAGTCGCTATCTTGTGAGAGAGGTTGAACGTTGTCCAGCGTACTCATGGCAAGGTGGCATACATGGCCAGAGTATGTACAAGGCATGACAGTGGAAAGCCTCACTTATGTCGGGTGAACTTTCAGACCACACCATTCAGTGGAACTCTCCAGAGTGCTCCTCCATCCAATTTGGAACTGATGGGACGGTGCTTCTTATTATGGAGTATTTAAAACCAATGAAGGGCTGCAAATGTTCACCAAGCAGTGTAATGTAGTGGACACTGGTTAAGGATGTGTGAACTCAGCGTCTGCCATGAGAACGCACCCCAAACCGGTATGAAACCACTACCAGCAGCCTGCACAATGCCTTGCTGGCACACGGGGGCCATGGCTTCATGGATCTGCCCATAACAATTGGTCCGGTAATAATTTATGTCAACTTGCCATTAGCACTGCAGTCAAATAAGATCAACAGCTTACTAATTTTATTTTTGGCTACCTAATGACTTTTTAAAGCAAGGTATTCTATAACATTCAATGAAAAACGTGTATATAGTGTCAGAATTGTACTTTTCCTTTCTATACGCTTTTTATAATCATAATTTGTGTCAGACTACTTTTGCTCCATTGGACATTGATATCATTTTTTTTCTTCTTCCAGAATTAAATGATGTCTTGAGATGTTTGAGGTTTTCTCCTGGACTTTCTGACCCAGCTTAAATGTGCTTCCTTAGACACGTCAGAACGTTCAACCAAGAGGAATGTTAAGCTGGTGACAGAGTATGGCATCCAGAACACTTTCTGATACTCAGCAAACGTCATCTGGTACCCTCCACATAAATACATCTCAGAGACAAACACAGAAATGCAGCGAGGAGAAAACTCACTACTGCTTGGAGTGTGGAAAGAGTTTTACTCGACAGCTCACTCTCAAAAGACACCAGCGTATTCATACAGGAGAGAAACCATATCACTGCACAGAATGTGGGAAGAGTTTTACTCTACAGAGTACTCTCAAAACACACCAGCGTATTCACACGGGAGAGAAGCCGTATCACTGCTCAGAGTGTGGAAAGAGTTTTCATCGCCTTGGTCATCTCGAGATACACCAGGTCATTCACAAAGGAGTTAAACCTTATCAGTGTTCGGAGTGTGAGAAGGGTTATACTCAGCTGAGCTCTCTCCATCGACACCAGCGCATTCATACAGGAGAGCAGCCGCATCACTGCACAGAATGTGGGAAGAGTTTTCAGTGTCGGAGTCATCTCCAAATACACCAGCTCATTCACACCGGAGAGAATCCTTATCGCTGCTCAGAGTGTGGGAAAAGTTTTGCTTGTAAAAGGAATCTCCAAAACCACCTGCGCATTCACACAGGAGAGAGGCCGTATCACTGCTTAGAGTGTGGGAGGAATTTTAATCATCAGAGTCATCTCAAACAGCACCAGCGCATTCACACAGGAGAAAAGCCGCATCACTGCTCAGAGTGTGGGAAGAGTTTTAGTCGACCAAGCTGTCTCCAAGAACATCAGCGCATTCACACGGGAGAAAAGCCCTATCAGTGCTCGGAGTGTGGAAAGAATTTTACTCTACAGAGTCATCTCCGACTACACCTGCGCATTCACACAGGAGAGAAGCCTTATTACTGCTCAGATTGTGGCAAGAATTTCAGGCATTCAAAGAATTTGAGGAAACACAGGTGCATCAAGAGAAGTGATGGAAATGGGCAGTAATGTGTAGAACACATTTGGGGAAGAAAAGGAATGGTGCTTCCAGACCAGATTTCCAACTGTTGTTTGGCAGTGTTTCTAAAATATGAGCATAAAATAAAATAATTCCCTGTGCTGAACACAAGCTCAGGGTGCGGCGCTGCATATGCCCCTTAAAATGTAATGTGTGTTAAAATGAATGGAGAAGCTCCACATTCAGTAATATGTTGTTTACTTTTTAATGTAGTATAGCTAAGCTAGAAAGTGTTGCTGTTGCAATGATGAATGTTTTGACAAACATCCGACAGTGTGCTAGGTTAGTCAACATACCCATTTTAAGGAGAGGTAAAGTTTTCTTTTCTTTTTTTTTTTTAAAGGATGGTGTTTGTGATATTTGGAGAGTAAGTGTTCTATGAGAAGGACTTGAGGTCCTTCCTGACATTAGGTAAGGACCTTACCTCAGGTTTATCCTACCAGTCATGACAGTAGCCCACAGTACTGCAGTCTCAATCTTTGTAGAACTGGGTAGAAGGTTACTGTTGCTTCAAATACAAATCTGGGGCCTTATTCTAAGTGGTATGTGTGCACAAAAATGAGTCTGGAATGTGCATAGGTAACATTTAACATTCAATACGTAAGCATTGTTTTGTTTGATGTTTTTATTGAAGCTTAATCTACTGTAATAATAACTTTGAACCTGTCGTTCTCCAGATTTTCTCATTGTGTCTTTGGTTCCGCCATTGTCACCACGATCATACTCATATCATTCATTGGGGTAATTGGCATGGGCCATTTATGGATAAGTGTGGGTGGTAACACAAGTTTAATTTACCAGTGCAAATGGGATTTTTTGAGTTTCATAGGTGCTTTGCCCATCAGGAAAAGGTAAAACATAATTACAGTTTCATGAATGTAATGATAGTAGTCCATGATCATAAGATAAAGAGAAGGTGAATGGTTTTGTCACTCCTTACAGTCCAAAGACCTGGTGTCACTCCAACCACATCTAGTACAAAAACTGTGTGAACTAAAGAGATATTCAAGTTGGGATGGATAATCACAGCACACTATTAGGAAACCTAAAACATTTACAGTAGAATAGTTGGAATCTTGATCTGACCTTTTGAGGTTCTGTGGTATGACCTGAAGAGAGCTGTGTAAGCAAGACATCCCAGAAATGTAATGAACTGGAACATATTTGCAGGGAGGAATGGTCCAAAATTCATTTGTTGTGCAAATTTTTATGGCAACTTTTCACCAAAAGAATTTAAGTGATTTCACTGTTGTGGACAAATTTCCAATGTCGGAATACAATCATGTGAGTCTTGTTAATGTTGCAGTGTGCTCCTGTTATCTTGATTGTTTGCCATAAGGTGGTCAGGAGAGCTGTTCTAACTCTTGTTCATGTCTTTTTTGTGTTGATGTTCCAATAAAAACAACCATGTTTAATATTATCACAAGTTTCTAGTCTTGGCTCATGCAGATAGTGACATCCAGACTGTAAATAACAACATGTAGATGAGCTCTCTTCAGCACCAAACAGAAAGCAGCTACAGTGGCTACAGGAACATCTCCGATGGAGGAGACTTCGAGGAGGCCTTGTAAAAAGTGATGGTTCTGCAGAACTGTACAAGAGGAAGGGAAACTGTTGTAGCTGTGGAGGGAGCGAGTGTGTTTTTGATACTTCTTATGTCAAATCGTTTGTATTCTGCTGTGTCTTTTTTTTACACACAGAGGCTAAAACCTTTGTGAGTAATGACAAACTGTCTCTAGATGTGAGAATGTCAGATTAGTCTTTTCAGAGGCTTCTATAGTGCATGGTTTATGCTTGATTTGCAGCTACAGGAAATATTTGGGGGATGTGATTGCTACTAAAGGGATATCAGCAGGTTATTACAGTCCAGGGTTCACTTAACTTTTCCGAGCCTGCCCTGTGGATGTTTTTCCCAATAAAAGGCACAAAAACTACAACGGTTTGTGTCATTTCTTGAACTGTGTTTGTCTATGATTGTGACTTCGATGACGATCGCACCACAGATGATCAATAATCAATACAGCAATTCAGTTAAATCCATTAAATATCATAAAGAATAACTACAGAGTCTACCATATTAGTGGACTGTAGTAGCCATGAGACTGGGTTTAGTTTTTAATAGTAAATAAACCAGCATATTGGGAGTATCCTCACCAATGTCTGTGTGGCTTAAGTGCATGTGCTAACTCCTTTCATCATCACTTTTTTTATTTAACAATATTGTTGCTTTGTAATTAAACAGAAATAAGAGTAGTTGTCATTTCCTTGTTTACATTACACATTTCATTTGTAATACTGCAGGTTTGGAAAGGCATTCCAAGTGTGAGTTCAAGCATGTGACTCTGTGAAGATGTTAAACCTGTGACGAAGGTTTCGGGTTTATGTGTGACTTGCTGGTAAGGTCTGCGAGGGTGAGTTGACCAATAAAATGAGCAAAACTAAAAGTAGAAGGCACGGACAAGTAGTTTATTTACACAATGTGGAAAAACAGAAAACAAAAACTGTACAAATGGAAAAAATAAAGTGTTTACAATACTGGCTTAATCATAAAATCGGAAGAAGCTATGGGGCTGTGCATCAACTCCCTTTACAACTTCCTCCGTACACTTATTCAAACACTACCGGCAGCTAGTGCTTGTGACAAATGGCGTCATGAGGGGAAGAAGCCCCTTTTCCTGGGAATCCCTCGAGTTTTAAATCAAAAGCCCAGCTTCCAGAGATCCCATTCCCCACCGTGACACTGGTTGTTTTGTGGTAGGTCTCTAATGTCAAATGTACTGCAGCTAGCATAACAAGAAATTGTAGTACAAGTTTGGGGCTCCAAAGATGTTTAGTCTTTTTGAGAGTGGATATATTTGACTTATGCTTCCAGTAAAACATTGGTGCTGCTCTGTTAAATTTTTTCCACATGTTTAGACTGTCTTATATCTTTCAGTAGAGGGACATATAGATATACAGTATATTTGCTTGCTTCACAAATGGACAATGAAGAAGATACAGGACTGACACATATATACATATACATATATATGCATGTACAGAGATGAAATGGGACTAAACAGCCCTGGTCTTAGCGAGGCCGTTCTGTAATTAAACATTTCTCATATTAATCAGTCTGGATAAATGAAATGATACTATTTTTATTATACATGTTTTATAAAAAATATTTTTTAAAATTTATTTAGAGGATATGCTGACTCTAGATATGTAGACTAAGTGGTGTCATGCAGGCTTATCGTGCAGACCTTGATAAGGGCTAACAGCAGTGAGAAAGTGTGCAATGGCAACATGAGTCTAAAATGCGGGCTCGCATCATGAGCCCGAGACGTCACAGACATAAATATATCCAAGAGTTCACTAATGCGCAGTAAACTGTCCGATTTGAAATCACGTTTCACGTTATTCTATCTTGTAACAAAGGGTAGTTATGTTTTCCCGTCTACAATATTTCAGAGGAACAATAATCTATGCCAAATGAACACTTACCACAGGAATATTAATCTTGAATTTTTCATCCTGTTTCCATACGAAGCGGAATGATGGGCTGTGGATGTCGAGCTGAAGCCATTCTAAATAAAGACAGCACAAGTACGTCAGATTTTTAATCCATTTCACTCAGCTCATATGCCCGTTTTCTAAAGGTTTTCTCCCCACTTTGAACAATGAAGTAGCGCACTACTAGGGTACAGTTAGCTTGAGGGACTCTCTTAGTACCGCCATTTTCCCACTGGACGTGGTCAGCTCTCCAGTCTTCTCTGTCCCGATCAGAGCCATATGAAAAAATGTACGTTTCTCCATTTTTAGGCTTTGTTGGCATTTTAAAGCTGAGTTTTTTGGAATCCACATTCCTAAGAACTTGAACAGCCTCAGACATTTTTAGACAGCGCTTCATAACAGTATACACTTGAACATCCCATGATGTGTCTGGCGTGTCTTCGGGTGGCTGGACTATTTCTGATAAGAAATTGTCTCATCACTGCAATTATCTGCATTAGCCATCTTATTTTGTTTTCCTACCAACATTAAGGAGGATTCTTCTGATACCAGCTTTGAGTGTGAACTCTGGTGTTCAGCAGCATTCTCCTGGCTTTCATGCTGGGTTTTCCAACTCCTCTTCTTCAAGCATCATAATATTGTCTTCTCCTTGTTTCGGTGTTGGCTTTTCCCGTTACCATGACGATTTTTCCCCACAAACCGTTCTTGTTCCGGTAACTCTCCTTCTCTCGTCTTTTTTGTTGATATGCAAAGCAGTTATAGCTGCTTTGATTTCCTCACATATCTCACATATCTCAGTTGTGTTGTTCGACATTGTTCTAGTAGTTGCTGTCAGAGAAATTCAGAGTTACTGCAGTTTAATTAGTTTTCATTCTAATCTGTGTATGTTAGTAGTTTGTGAATCAAAGGTCAATGTGTTCTCTATACATGATTCAGTGTTCTGTACAGCTCATGTTATTCTGTCTTCTGGACATTTGGTTCTTGAGACATACTGATACAGAGGTTTGTCTCCCTGTCTCTAGATAGCCATATTTTCTTGTCTTTACTCTTACGTTGGTGAACTAGCATCTCCCAAACTTGGGAGTAGCTTCCTGCTGCTACCATGCAACGGGCCTGGGACTTAGGGTACTTTACGCACTCAGGAGGGGAATGGGCAGAGCTCCTATATTCTATCCTCTTTGAATGCCGTAAACCTTCTTTTCCTTCAATAAATCCTTTTCTGCTATTTCTCAACAGGCAGTCCAGACCGAGTTTGTCAAACTTCCACAACATTGCCAAGGGCAAACCAACAATCAAAGTAAAAAAAAAGAAAAAAGAAAAAAAAAAAAAAAGGTCAACACAGCTGTTATGTCAGAAATTAATATTCAGTCTGACATCTCTATAAATGGATACGATATTATCAGCATAATTAATTTACAATTAACTAAAAGCTAGTTCTTATTACTTACTAGTTAATAATATTCAGGGAAACCTTTATCAGTCAGTGTATTTATTTACTATACCAAATAACATAAAACGTTTTCAACCAAATATCCTGTCGCAACGGAAATCAGATGTGTCCAGCTGTTGTCTCAGAGTGAATGAAGTACAATGAGTAGTAAAGTGTCGGACAGCATCCTACCTTCAACAATTCAGCTCCTGTTTCTGTTCCTCCAGCAACACCTGAGCGCAGAGGCGTGAACTGCAGATCACAGCACAACCTGCTTCTCCACTTTAGTGCAGTTAGTGACAGTTATAGTTATATCATTAGCGCCACCACCTGGTCTGGAATGGATATGGACGGAACCGGAATTTAGTCAAGGCCCGCCCCAAGGAATAACTTATAATGAGCCTTGAGATGAATGTAATAAAAAATTAAATGTGTTTTAATTATGATTAGAACTATAATGTGATAATAAATAATTATTTGTGTATCCCTATATAATCTGTATGTTTTATATTGTTTATTGTCTATAACATACACTACATGTTGAATCACGAACGTACACTCTTCAAAAGAATAGGAATATCATGGCACAAGAAAGTTAATGTATTTAGATTTTTTTTTCTAAAAGGAAATGTGTTTTTGTAATCAGTTGTAGTTTATATATTTATATATATGTGTATATTTGTGTATATATATATATATATGTATATATATATTGCAAGCCACCCAGTCATGCAATAGTCTGCACATGAATCCTAGCATCATCCCAAAACAATTGGTACTGAGAATTGTTAGACCATGCCACTCGTGCCAGTCCTCTAGGGTTCAATTAGCAACCATACAAGCCCAGGCACAGTGTGTGTAAGTCCCTTGTCTGTTGTAGTGACAATTTTAGGTGGATGCCATCTGTCAAAATCATTAAGCACCTGTGGGAAACCACTGCACTGTTCACTGTAGGTGGTAATGCTTTCTGTTACCTATTCCCAGTACATCTGTAACACTGTGGATCTAGAACTTGCAGGCAACACTACTTCATAATTAACTTACATACTGCTATCTTATTACTTTTGGCATATCAATGTAGTTAAGACATCATTTATTTTTGGAAAAAATGGTGGTGTGTGTGCAAAGGATTGGTCAGCCCACTACTCAGTCAGTGATTATTATAGACAAAGAGTTCAGACCACATTAGACCCCAGCACTGTTTCTGGTTTATCTTGGAGTTACTTTTTCAGTGCATCACTGTTCCTGTGCCAGCCAAATCTTCTTGCAGGTCTTGGCAGTGATATGTTGGGTTTTCTTTGCATACTTGACCAATCTACAATCAGTTTTTAGTATGTGTCTAGATCTAGATCTTCCCTTGACTTCAGTAGTTGTACAATTTTTATTAGCATTGAAAGGGACTGTAAATATTACATTATTCATTATGCTTTAAAATTAGCTATTATGCTATTATGATTTAAAAAGTTAGCTCCTTTAGGTCAGGAGCAGAGCTTTCCAGTGATTACCAGTGGACAATGTACATAGGATAAAACATTTTGTTTACCAACAACATGATGGTGGCAGTTTTTGAATAATCAGATCCATGTTTGCCATGGAGAAATCTGTTTTAACCCTTCAGTTCCTTCTTCATACTTACTGCTAGTTGATGTAAGTGGAGGATTCATGGATTTGCATTCTACATTTTAGATGTTCTTTTTTCTTCTTTTAGAAATAAATGCTGTCCTTCTTTAAATCTTTTCCTGCACAATCTACCCCACCAAGGAGGAATGTTAAGCTGTTAAATTTAGAAAAATATGAAAAATTTGTTTTACCAAAAGAATATGGCATCCCAACAAATTTCCAGTACTGAACAAAAGCCACCTGGGACCCTAAAAATGACTACATCATACTCAGAGACATGCAAAGACGTGGAACAAGGAGAAAACTCACTACTGCTTGAAGTGTGAAAAGAGTTTTATTCGAGAGCGTACTCTCAAAATACACCAGCATATTCACATCGGAGAGAAGCTGTATCACTGCTCAGAGTGTGGGAAGAGTTTTAATAGACAGAATAATCTCCAGCGACACCAGCACATTCACAGAGGAGGGAAGCCATATCATTGTGGGAGGAATTTTCCTCAGGAAAGTTCTCTCCTTTGTCACCAAAGCATGCACACAGGAAACAAGCCCTATTACTGCCTGTAAGGAGTTTCCGGCATTCAAAGACTGTGGTGACACTGGCAGTAGTGGTAGAAATGGACAGTAATGAGCATAGCCTGAACACATTCTGAAAGTAAAAGTTTGTAAAAAGCTATTGTTTTTATGCGGTTTCTAAAATGAGCATGAAATGAAGTATAATGTCCTGTGCTGAACACTAAGTCAAGCACATTCAATAATACATTTTTACTGTAGTACATCCAAGTTATTGTAGTGTTCCTGATGCATTGATGGATGTGTTGACAGACATTTGACTCTTAGATTTTTGAGATCCATTGATTCAAACACAGTAACTAGTTAATGCTTGTTCCAGTGAAAGTGTTGTTTGTCTTGGCTTTTAAACCTTTAGGACATGTTTTCTACATGCTGGTGTTTTGAGTGTTCTTGTTAGGTGATGTTAATGTAGATGGAGATGCTATGGTGGGTAGAAAAGAAACAGCTTTCTAGTGGAGACACTGGAATATGAAGGACTGCAAGACAACAAGCGGTCTGTGTGAAATAATGGTAACCTCTTTTAGTTCGGCCTATGCATGCTTGTTCTGCATAGCATACAGACCAATTTGTTCGTTTAGATACTTCAAGAGTACTCATTCCATCAGACAAGCCATTATCAGCATTCTGTCCTACCACACATAACAAACAGTGTTTGTAAACATTCTGTTTGTAAGTTTTAATAAATAGCAGCATTGGTAACAGGAAACACACCTCTGTCCTCATTGGAAACCTCCGGACTGGGTCAAACTACCAACACACTTCCCCATGTGAAAACTGGAAGCTCTGAGCTCTGGGTCTCAGCCTGGCTGCCTTAGAGCCAGCTTCAAAGGACAGAGCACATTTCCTGAAATGGTGTATATTGGGGATGTTGGGTTCCAGGCCTCAGCCTGGCTGCCTCAAAGCTACCACAGCCTATTGACTAACTGAAACTAGAAATGAATACCTAGCTATCTCAGTAATCACCAGTAATTTGGTAATCATTTAAGAAATATATTACTGTTAATATCTTAGACATAAGGGCAAGATTATATCCTTTGTAGTAAAGCTAGAATTAATTAATAATTAAAAAGTTCAGCATAAACAGGCACTGAACATCAAAGGAAGTGTTAATAATGCATAAGGCTGCAAATAACTGGCTAACAAAGGCACCTGATCACCTGAAGGACGTGTGTGATAAACCGTCTCTTAATCAATCACAGAACCAACAGGACCAAACTTACGTGACCCCACCGGGTCAACCCTAATAGATCTAATTTAATTTACTAGACTGAATAGACTCCAACCCATAGCCTAATAAACGAAAGTCAAATCACTAATGACACTAACTCAGGACTTTTCTCCATATGAACACCAAAATCTCTGCCACTACGCTCATTCTAGATAATCTCTTAACTACCATTGATAAATAGAAACATTTTGCATTTATCTTCATTATGCAGTGACTTCTCTAAGACTTTTCATATAGCTGATCAGTCAATCCGGTTTGACCATAATACTACAAAATTGGTTTTAGCATTTACCTCTTAAATAGACCTCTTAAATGTGTTGCAGTGGAGCAAATTAAATCCGATTTGTTATCAGTTACTAAGAGGATCTCTCAAGGATCAATTCTAGGGCCAGTATTATTTAATATCTACATTAATGATATCGCCACCTAAAACCCATTTATATGCTAATGACAAAATTCTGTACTTTTCAGTTGATCGCATGGGAAAGTCATGGGACAATCACACTTTTTTACAATCACAAACTAGTTTTAAATGATGCATACATCGAAAATCACACAAACCACAACATTTATAGAAAACAATACTTGCCAGACTAGTTCACTCAGTCATGTGGAACTCTTAGTCTCCACCATCTCCTTTCAGTCTGCCATTGTTGTACTGGATTTAAGTTAACCTTCTATATAACTTTATATATTTTAGTTGTGCTTTTACCTTTCACTCTGCTTTTTTAGTTATTGTATCTATTCTTTTAAGTTGCAGCTAAACTCATTTCTAATAACCCTTTTACTTTTTTATCACTATCTTTAAAATACTTTATCTTTTTTACCTCTCTTGATTTATAATATATTCACCCTTTATGTACTCCAAGTTTAAATAAAGAAATGATACTGGTATAGCTAATTATTGTGTATGAATATATGATACATGTAATAATAGAAAGGTTCAATTTAATATAGCTTTAGTAAACTGATAATGTAAAGAATGGTAGTCCAAACTGGGACAAAAAAAAAGGTTTGAAACCTCTTGTGGCAAGTACTAAAGAATCGACAAATTAAGTACTAATGAATCTAATGTGTGGCTGTGTTGTGGCAGTCGTTGTGTATTTTTCTGTTAGATATAGCTATAGTTTTTTTACACAATAATGAAAAATTATTATTTATATGTAATGTTCACTAATTTCCACTGAAAAATAAAAATAAAACACTTAAACACCAAAATCAGATCAAAAATATTTTATTTTCCCCCAGTGTTATTATGCTTTCCATCCAGCACTTTCTGGAGACCCTGCCATACACTCAAGAACGTATAACATCAACCCCAACCAATCAGACGATTTTAGGGTTGAGGCATCATTCGGTTCTTGTATGAGCAGAAACAGGGTTACATAAGTGCTGCCCTTTTAATCATACCACAGACATGCGTTTATGTGAATCAATTCAATAAATACACAAGCATGTGTACTGTAAACGCCTTTTTAAACTGAAAAATACAACAGATATGTGCCTTACACTAACCGAAAGCAACGAGGGTGAATTACTCAACTGATTCTTATGCAAATGGATTATAAATCTTTATGTGGTGAGTCTATCTCAGACTGGGGTTCCTCATCAGTTTTAGTCTGTGGAAGAGGGTGGGTTGTGTGAGGCTCTTTGAAGGGGCTGTCCTTAGCTGGCGAAAAACGAAACTCCTCGGGCACTTGGTCTTCAGGCTGGGCTTTTTTATAAAATCCAAGCTCAGCCAGGAGTTTGTTGATCTCTGTACGTGTCATATCTGACAACGGAATCCGCTACAATGGACAAATAGAGCATGAGTAAGAGTACAGCAGAGTTTTGATAAAAGACATAACCATTCCAACTCTGTTTAACAGCTAGAATGGAAATTTGCACATCATTTTAAAGTATGCGTAAGCAAAATAGCAAAATCTACCATGAAATTTCAAGACATCCAAGATATGATATATAGGATAATGGCACGATGGGCTCACATCTAATCAGCTACTTGCTTCGATGGAGTTGTTGTACAGTTTTCATTAGCAGTTGCTGTTATGATTCTTTAAAATGAATAATATCCATTATATATGCAAATTGTGATTTAATGTACAACAACAGCATCATGTTACCCACTTCTACATTTGTCCTTCTCTTCCCTTCTCTCTGAGTGGAATATCATATAGGTTTACAGTTGCTAAAATGTGCTTTTGTCCAGTAGACAACATAAGTAGGACACTGGCACACCCAAGAGCAAATGTTCAAAGAAGAGACTAGAGGGTATTACTACTGACACGTCACTAGATGCTACTGGCATAGATCTGTGGTTATCTATTATCAACTGATCAAAAGTGTACTTTCCCCCACTAGACACACATATTGTGGGGAAACAAGTCTTTTATTAGTCTTTTAACCTGCTGCTTTGTCATAACTTTAAAGCCCAGTACTGTACGTAACACAGTTAACTTACATCTAGCTCTTCATAGTAGTGGTTTAGGAGGACAAGTTCAGGGTCTGCCCCAGGAATGTGCTTCATCACCAAGTTATGACTGAAAAACGGGCAGGTCAAGGACAAATTAAGCATCAAAATGGAAAGACTTCAGGAGAGAGATGTGGACAGAGGACTGGAAAATAAAGAATATTATACCTGTCATTTAAATTACATCTCATTAAAAATGATCCACACCTCATCTCCAACTACATACAAGCATGCGGGCTAAAGAGAAATCCAATTTGAATGTCTGCTCATCCTATCTTCTATGCAAATCCATGAAGTTCTCTAACCGACAAAAGCGCCACAAACGAGAGAAACAAGCTTCAGGTTTCACAGTGGTTTTGGTCCTAGGAAGAATGATAGTTTGTTTTTTAGATAGATTATAGATTGATTTTTTTAAATGTATTGATACCGAATAAGCTAGATGAAATTAAATGAAATGTGATATGATTTCAAGTATTAAATATATAGTGCATTATATACAGAGAGAGCCTGATACTCTGTAATATTATACTTTAATAATTGGTCATTTAATTGATGTTTAATTCACTATAGTCTGAATGTCTTTGGTAAATGATATGGAAATATTAATCACATCTTCTGAACAGAATAGACAGTGCATACATGAGCATGATTCTGAAGCTGACGATGAAAGTTCTGTAAAATAATTGCTGTTATTAAGTCAGATGAAGGATACTAAAGAGGGATGTCCTGGTTCACAAACGCCTTGACCTGAGATAAGAGAGATAATTAACAATGTAGTCAGTATGGGTTAGTAAGATCAGTATGATGGCCAGAAGGAATACAAAAACTACATGGCACTATGAACCATCTATGCATCTTTTACTGAAATAATGAGAACCTACCTCCCTCAGCCTATTCAACTGTCATCCGCCACAGGTCTGAAAAGAAAGACATGAGAATTTAGATAGATAGATAGATAGATAGATAGATAGATAGATAGATAGATAGATAGATAGATAGATCATGATAAAAGTGACAACACACAGTGGGGAGTGGATATTCTATAATTAATAAACTGCATGATCACTACAGTTTGCAAACAATCTGTACCAACTCATTCCAGCACTTTCCCACCTCCCTGCTTTAAATGTGAAACAACATGACTGGAGTCATCCTCTGTTAATTTCCATTTGAATCAAAATATTATGCGAACAGCAACTTGTGAAGCCAGTATTATAAATCAAATCAAATCATGGGTGTATCATTACATCCCAGGTTGATGGATAACTAAATTATAAGATAATATAATAGATTTTAGACTCCAGACTAGATATCACTGCTTTTGTAACAAAATCTCTCATATTCTGTTATCTCTCAGATTTTATTATCTCACATCTCAAAAACATTATAGGAATTTTTATAACTATAGATAAAAGGGAGACGTCATTATTTTTGTGAAAATAAATGAAAAGTAAGCCTTTGTGCTAGCACTGACAGTATGTTTATGGTTTCATCAATCATTTTCTATATAGGTATCATAGACATAGTATGCCTATGTTTGAAATCTTTTGCTCATCCGATATTCACTTTGAAACAGTACACTGACTAAAACGAAGACGATTCAGCCTGCGTCTGAAATTCTGAGAATAAAAAGCAGACATCAGCCGCACTATAGATATTTGGGAGCATTTGAATAGCAAAACACACCTTTATATCGCAACACATCTCTGGACTGCTCTAAAAAGACTGAATAATCTGCATTCTGCATTGTTGGTAATTCGATCGGGAGTAAACTATTAGGACCCTACTGTATTTAGGCCAGCGGCAGCCCTCAGGGGTCTGTCGTTGCCTGCCTGAGAAAAGCTTAGGTCTTGAAAGGCTGACAATGCTCAGTATATCTAATTTCACATCACTATCATCCACCCATAAAGCCAGGAGGCCGTTTGTAAGAAAACACTGTCACCTGATCAAATTCAACTTTTGGGAGTAAAGTGACACCACTACTTTGTCTCATTGATATGACTGCACACTGCTACCATTCTTCTATCTGTAGTGGCTGCTTTTCAGAGCTGCATTTTAATCCCGTGTCTGAAAAGACCAGTAGTACCTACTGAAAGAAATATGGTTCGGGTAAATGTAATCTACATAATAAACAGCAGAAAAATAACGGCAAATATTGCGTCACAGCAGACCTTAAACGGTCATCATCTTCCGTGACGTGATTTAGGACTAGGCTACGGAACGTATATCGGAAATATATAGGTTCGGTTTCTTGTAAAGCCATTAACCTGTATTGATCGTTAAGAAGCTTGACCCACTTCCACTTTAGCCTTGGCCAGTCCATCGAGCTTTTTCAAATCCACTTCATACGTCAAGATGACAGAGGGAAGCAGCAGCGCAGCCAGAAAAATCGACCACATGATGCTTCATGCGGCTTTCGGAGGTGATGGAGGTGGTGGAGGTATTGTAGGTAGCCGCTGACTGAACTAACCGCGGTAAACCTGGAACGACTCGTAATATTCCTTACTCCACAATGACGTCCGGACTCTGCCACGTAAAACACTTCCTACTGATTTCAGATAAAGGAGGAGCTGAGTCTGAGTGCAGCATTAAAAACACATTGGCCATCTGTACGCATGCGCAGTGTGCATGCAGGCCGGTTCGTGATGTCTGATGTGGGGCGTGCTAACAATCGGCAGAAATCTTCTATGGGAGAAATGTGTCCTTATACAAGCAACCCTACGTTACAGAGATGTGACGAAACACACGCTGTGTGTCTACATCTAAACCGTAGCGTTGACTTCATGCAAACCTTTGGCCTCTAGAGGCAGACAAAGTGCAGAAAATGATTAATAATCTGATATAAATATACAGAAGTGGCGTTTATCTGATATAGAGCCCATATATGATTCTGCTATGATGATCCTTGCCCCCCAAAAATGATCAAAATCACTTTTGATTTCAAATTAGTTTTCATACATTCATGTGGTCATACAGGTTCAGGCTATGTAAAATGCACTGCTGAACCATGACTGAATTGGTTTCTGATGTACCCTGTATCTGTTTGTATCAGTCTGGCAGTTGCTTTATTATTGCTCTTGTTTAATGAAAAATCATATTATTTTGTAAACCTGAAGTAGTATTTATTTAACTAGTTAACAGCACTTACATTAAAAAAAAATCAGCATCACCAGCATAAACTAGCACAACAGACCCTGTTCACCAGCAAGACAAGCTTGTCTGCTAAAACAAATAAGCTACGGTATATGCCATGCTCACAAAACGGCTTGGCCAATCCGGACATGCTACCAAACCAGCTAAACCATTTAATTAACCTACCTTAATCCAACCTATTTTGGTTATCTACCACTGTGCTTCTCAACTTTGCCTCTCAAGGAGCCCTTGTCCTGAGCATTTTATTGTTTTCCGTGCTTACAACACACCTGATCCAACTAAGCTACTAGTAAACAAGCATTTTTATTAAAATGTGCAGGACAGGGGATCTTCCAGGATCAGGGTGAGGAACAACTAATATATAGATTCAACAGTACAAAGCAATTACACAATACATACTAGATGTTACACAGACTTGAGTAAGCAGGTAGGTGATGCATCGGTATATAATGAACAGTCTCTTGTGTAAGAAATGGTATGGATGTTCTAGGGATGTTAGCTAATCTAGATAAACAGGCATATCAGTTTATGTAGCTTGAGCTGGCAGAGCTATTTATTTCCAGTTAGGGTTCTGCTAAGACACTTATCCTTCCTAACAGACGTTTTTACATATTTTGTGACATGTTAAAACTGGAAACAGTATTTTGTAAAGGTTGGAAAAATGTTAAAAATATGAGAGATATCTCTATAACATTGAATAGAAACAGTTTCTGTCTCCTATTAAGAAACATAGCTATAGTATATATACACCTGCAATGTATTTTTGTATGTTGCATTATTCCTGTACCGCTTGCACATTACCTGGCCTTACCAGGTTTTAGTTTGTAGAAATACAAGGCTGACAGCTTGTCTGCTCTGTTTCTAATAGCAAAGATAAAGAAGACATCCAGAGCTGCCACCTGGCATGTACCTCATTCATTTTCTAAAGAGGTCTGTTAGATCCCCTGCTATTCAGGAAGACTCATGCAGTGTCAGGGATGTGGTTTCCTTAGTCACTGTTACTACTGTCAGAATGGCAGTTACATGCACTCACAGCTCCAAGCTTTAGGTTTTTCCAGGGACACTTTTTATACAGTGCAATGTGGTCAACAAAAATCAGCTACCCGGTTTGATTTTAAAACGCATTTCATTTAGTTAATTTCATTTTACAGCATCTTCACTGACAATAATGTCTTCACAAAGAAAGGTTTAGGAAGGGAGTTGTTCACAGCTGCTGTAGGCTTATTGGTGGCTGACCCAGGCCAGGATAAAGGAGGCAGATCTGGCTACAGCAGCTGTAAAGAAAAGTCTTGTCTGGGTTCAGTGCGGCAGTGTCACAATTCTTTCTCCATTTCCTTTTGTCCTCAAGACCAGCTCTGCTTGCATTCTCAAAAGAAGAGACAGCCCGTGAATGGTGTGTCTTCAGGGCTCATGATCAGAGGCTAGAGCAGACCACTCAGGATTTCTTTTCAAAGAGCTCCTCTTCCTTTCTCCCTCTACTGTAGTCCAAAGAGCTCGACAGTCTCTGCAAAGCAGGGTGTAATATGATGCAAAGCTGTTCCCTCATAGGAAACAAGGGCAGCATGATTGATGAATAGTAGCTCTCAGACAAGTGTGAGATGCCCATTCCACTGTCTTGGTGTGGGCATGCACAGGGTATCATCAGTACAATTTCGGATGTAGATGGCACCCTAATCATCAAGGTCAACTGTGGCCGCTTGAAGCACCATGCAGAAGAAAATCATGACAGCACAAGGATGCAGTCAAACTTGTAGCTTCATGTTCATGTTCTTGAACTTTGGGAGATACACTGTCGTTCACATTGTTGAACACTTTGGTGAGATTGACAAATATTACATACGTTTCTTGTTCTGTTCACTATGTTTCTCTTGGAACTGTCTGAGTTCAAATACCAAGTTGGTGGTGCTTCAGTTTGCTCTGGAGCAACTCTGGGTACCTGTTCAGAGAGATAGAGGGATAGATTCTTTATTGATCCCAGAGGAAAATTCTAGACGTCCAGTAGTACATATACAAAGTACACAGAAGTCACAAAAAAGAACGAGATAGAGATAGAGTGATACAGATAGACAAAGATACAATATAGAGTATGAAAATAGAGTCGTTCAGTGTCTGTGTAATGGAGGTAATGGTATACCATTTGTTGTGCATATTGAAAAGATGACTGATGTCAGCCATATAGACAGTAATATAAATAATTCAGCAGTGCAAAGGAGTAATTGGATTCTATTAACTCCTGCTCAACTTCTGATGTGATAGATAGCTGAGGAAGTCTGTTGGTTGGTGTGGCGCAACGGATAACACCCTTGTCATTGAGCTACCATACCATGTGGGAGATTGGGGTTCAAAGTCCTTGGACAAGACTTCTAACACTACATTGGCCTACCTGTAATATGATTAACCTTGTAAGTTGCTCTGGATAAGAGTGTCAGCTAAACGCCATAAATGATTCTTGGCTTTCCTGATTGTTTTCTTTGAACCAACCTTTGTTCCTCTTAGTGGAAAACCTAAGGACTTCCCCACAAATCTGCAGAATGCTGATTTTTAGATTTTGGATTAAGTGCCTCTGAGGAGGGAGTCAGCATTCACTTTAGCTAGCTGAAGCTTACCAAGTGGGTAAGGAGCAGGTAAGTCATTTCTAACTGTACAGCAATCCTTGATGGTAGACATTGGCACTATGTTACTTTTCCAAGCTACACACATTGTAGATTAACAACATCAACCTAATTACAAGACTTACAAGAACTCCCTTTTAATAAGTCCTGGGCTTCAGTTAGGATGTGGCCACTCCACAAGCCAATGCCTCCTATGTGTCTGTGGACAAATGAGCCAGTGGAAGCACTTTACAGTATGTGATTAAGACCACACTGATTATATATTCTTCTGCAAAATGTTTTAAACTTTAGCATGCAGTGTACCAAAAAATGTTATAGATATATAGCAGATCTTAGAACTTCAAAAATTTCATAGTGACATTTTGGCACAGTGTAAATGGTAACTAGTGATTTCAGTTTATGTTTTAGTTTGTTAGGTTCTAGTAGCAACAATATGAATGTTTAATCACAGGATCCCCACACCATTAGAGCAGATGATAAGCGTTAGTCATCCTCTACCCACTCATCAGTGACCAGTTACTGACAACAGAGCTGGTCTTGACTGGGTACATTTTGGTAAAAAGTATGTAATGTTGGTCCTGGGAGGAAAAATAGCATCATGAAAACTGCACTCAGACCAATATTAATAAATAATAATAACAACAACAACAACAATAATAATAATAATAATAATAATAATAATAATAATAATAATAATAATAATAATAATAATAATAATAACAACAACAAGTAGTAGTTTTAACAATAACAATTACAATAACAATTTCAATTAAGCTGTTATGCAAATAAGCTATATCTGCAAAAATCATCCCTAATGTTTAAAACGTGTTTAAAATCCTAAGATGAAGTAATTATAGTTTTTAAATTTGTTTTGCATGTGTATGAGGCTTTACAAATGCCTAGCTGTTTTATTTTAAAGATTTGCTCTTGCATTGCAAGTGTACATGTTACCATATCTCTAGCTGCAGCTGGAGACCAGAGACTTCAGTGTTTTGTGCAGCAGAGTGTGAAATGTTGCCTCAAGAAACCACTGGTCTGCTCTGGCCAGTGGCTGTTCCAGCTTACATATTAATATAACAAACAAGATGTTGCATATGCATGTGTTATGCTAATCTTCTGTGCTACTACCATGTATACCGCAAAGAATTATGAGCTATATGGAAATGAACACTATATGGAAATGACTGAAACCCTGAAGTAGATATCATTCTCTGTGGCCATCTTCATCAACCAGGAGGTACATTTACTAGTTTGTTTTATATGTATGTTTTCATTTATAGCAGGAAAACAAATGTTCATTCATTTGAAGATGAAAACAAATTGGGATTACTATTTTTTAGAAAAGATACACATGTTCACTATGCTCTTTGCCCCAATGGAGCCTCTTATTTGCTTCCATAAAATGGTGTCAGAATAACAGGAAAACAACCAGAGCATCTCAGTGATGCCTTTTAAAGGTCCAGCTTGGCTTGTTCCCCAGATAGAGCTCTGTTTGTTAGCTTTCAGATGTAAATAGCAGGGGACCTAAAACCAAGCCTTGGGGAACGCCTCTGATGACTCTTATCAATTAAAACTGAGGTCCAGCTACAGTCCTGTAAGGCAGTTAAACCAACTGCATGATTTACCATCTAATTTAGTGCTCTATAAACTTTACAGTCATCAGCAAATGCTCAAAAACTCAAAACAGCTAACTCATGTACATGTACATAATTCAAGGCCTTCATTTTAAGCAGTTTTACACAAGGCTGTCTGACTAAAGTCCTGATGGGCTGAAGCAATGCTGAGTTCTACTTCAATGTAAACATCATGTTTTATTTATTTTTTACAAACATTTTAATGCACACTTGCTGGTTATGTGCCAAATGTTACATATTTTGGGTAAAATAAACATAATTTTTATTTTTGCCATGTGGATCCTAAAAATTCCATGGACTGAATTTTTATTTTTCAAATAACCTTGGATCCTGTCGGTGTCCATTTTGACTTCAGACCACCATCTTTGGAAATAACCTTATGAAGATTCGTATGACATGTCCGATTGTTCTGACTGTCAACTGATCCACCATCAAAAAAAATAAAAATTTCAGGCAGTGATAAAAGATTGTCCATAATTGTACTATCGAATAAGGTAGTTTTTCCCTGGACATTGTGGCTCTGTTTCAACAAACATTAGGGGGGGGTAAAAAAGAATTTCTGTAAAATCACATGATGCACAAGACCCTTACATGAACAACATTAAAGCAGTTTTAGGTATTTGATTGAACCACTTGGAGCCTGGTCTGAGCCTTCCAAGGCTCCTGACAATGGCCCCAATAACCCAGTTGGAAGTGCATGCCTGGTATTAATAGATTGCTATGTGTTTTTTTTTTTTATTAAAGGTCTCGTTTCTTCTTAAAAGAACAAGACACAGGTAAAAAAAAAAAACATAGAGCCCTTTGAACATTTCTGTTGGTTCCTGGTGGTCAGTAATGTCATTTTGTGTTTCCCTAAGGCGTTGGAATCCTTGTATGAGTTTATTACCATGTGCTGTCCTTCAGGCTGTTATTAAAATCTTTAAGAGCTGAAGGAGCAAGCATCCGTTTCTTTTGCCGCATGGAGCGGCCTGTTTGATCACGGTGAGAATTGTAGCTGACCATGTGACCGAGCAGCGAGTCTGCGTGGAGAATGACGAAAGCCCGATCTTGGCAGCTCTGTGTTGACATTCGTGGAGGAAGCGTTGCGTTGAGAGGCTGGCGAGAGTCTTGAAGGACAGTCTCGACTCCGACGTAGCGCGGGGTTAAAGCTGCGCAATGTTGACCGTTTTCACACTGTGTCCGGGTTCGCTGAGTGTCGCCGCGGCTTAAAGCGCAAGTCGACTGAAAACGCTTGGATATCATTATTCTGAAAGGTCACAGGGATACGCGTCGCCTGTGTAACAAAACGAAACCCTGCGCAGAGAAATGGGTCCTATTCATTTGTAAGGCATAAACCGCTTCATCCTCAGCGTTCTGCTGGTCATTTCCGACTGAAACGTCAGGGAGTGCTTCTGGTCATATTCCGTGTATTTAACAGCTGTGAGGATTTCGGCTGCTGTCATTCCGTAAGGACCACGGAAATCGGTAAGGAACAGTCTCAATTACTCACGCACTCAGTTACTGCTCATAGAAACAACCTACCGTAACAGGCACAGGCATGTGTTTAAGAAGACGACGGTATGATTGGACCTGTAGGAAGATTTTTCTAATACCATGAGAGATGACAACTACTCATTGCACATGCCATGGCTGGAAAAAGGAGTTATCAGTGATGTAAAGTAGGGCTCATGTGTTGATTATCGTACCTGGGGCATTCTCTGGTACTGTTACGGTGTTTTGGATTGTGTCTCGTCCGTGACTGTGTACTGTCACGCAGCTGGATTATAGTGTCACACTTCACAGTACTGCTACTATTATCGATCAAAGAGGGTAGGTGTTTGTGAGTTTAAGTTAACACTATCCCCGTAGTAGCCTTTTTGAGCAAACCAGTTCAGCATTTATATAAGTGCCTTCTCGTTCCCTCAGGTGCAGCCAGGGGGCTAACAAAATGTAGACACTCACTTAGTAGAACCTGATGTCTGCCTGCAATCCAGTACATAGACATACAACGTGTGGTCTTAATGGAGAAGATACACAAAACATCAGGGAGACCAAAACTGGGTCCAAAAATGGGACAAGGAAAACTGTTGAAGGTCATCTTGCAGTGTGTGTATTCACTTGTATGTTATCAGAGCTCAGTGTGTAGGTATGTCATATATTAGGAGCTCTGCATGATGTAGTTAACAAGACTGGAAATGTACAGTACATATAATTGCACTATATACATATAAGTTGCACTAGCAGAGCCATATTTAAAGCCTGCCTTCAAAAATGATTTAACATTTCACACATTGTGCTGGGCTGTATGTAATTAAACAGGACTAATTGTGCTTTGTTTTTAATCAAAATTTTGATAGTTCATTGTTCTGCACATGTTGAGAAAATCCACATTTTGTTTATAACAGAAATGATAACATCTTTAGTATACTGTCATTATGCCCACCCCTAAAATGGTAAGTTCAGTACACACTTACATGTTGCCAGATGGCAATATTTGTATTATAGACGTGACCAAAATTCCATTTTTCAAAGATCTTGTTGGAATTTCAAAAGGTACACACAACTATCCTTACTTGAGATTGTTTAAAAAGCATGGTGGGGAACAATAGCTAAAGAACTGGCCAAAAAGTCACCCTGACATAGTCATTAAGCTAAGACATGCTTGGTGTTCAAATTTAGATTCTTTAGTTAGCAATGGAGCTACAAGGCTAACCGTGTCTTAGGACTTGGACGTTGTCTGACCTTGATGCAGTTTGAGCGGATGGAGAGAAGTTTTGGGTAACAGATTTACCAGTATGACAATATCAAGAATAAGCATACCACAGCACATTGTCTATAATCGTCAAGCACCATCGTCCGATACTGCCAGCTTTTCACAAAAGATGCTGATGGTGGAAGTCAATAGTGCATGTTGATGGAGATTAACTCTTGGAAGATGCTTTGCCATTAATGCTGTTATAAGCAATAGCAAGGTAAGTCAGTTAGGCTACAGGAGTGCTTGAGAGTATAGTTGCTGACATGTGGCGGTATTAAGAAACCATTTTATAATGACCTCATGGTAACTTAAACCTTAGGTGCTCAGAAAGCACTTTAGTACAACAAATGCATGTTGTTTAGCTAATGAGATGAGCAAAGATGATTACTACAAAGTTGCAGTTTTGAATCGTGGTCTGGTCTGTGTATTTTTGTCACTCTTACTGGCTTGGTCATTTGTTCCCTTTAGTCTTCTACGCTGTGTGCTCTCAGATAAGAGGTTAACAGATGCATGCAACTGTGTGCCTGACAGTAGCCATCAGGAGTGAGGCGACATAACATCACAGACAGCCAGAGCAGACATCTAAAGATAAACACAGGACAGCATGCACTATCATAGAAGCAGGAAATAAAAAAAAGATAAGCACCAGGCATTGTATAAGATCATTTGCATTGGGAAATGAATGGGACAAAGCAACCGACTTGTTAGTGCTTTATGTTCAGGTGAATGGTACGTGACTTGGACTGTGTATGTGCATGGGTGAGGACTTGTGTCTTTTAAAACAACAACCATACCTGATTTTATTTCTTCCCTTTATCTTATCCCAAGCAACCAAAGGTTTCCAGGGTCACATCAGGCATGCTTGTGAATGCTGTGGGCTATAGATTAAGGGTTGCTTTTACATGTTCTAAAGGACCATATTTAAAGTTTTTCATATTTTAAGCTTGTGTAGGACCTTACACTTTTAATAACACCTGAATTCTTTATATACAGTAGTTATTTTGTTACGTATTCTTACTTAGTCTCCCCCATCATGTGATGCCACAAAGCTGGGATGGTGAAGACCAACTTGCTTACTCCAAGACACATGAGATCAACCATATTTTTTCTAACTAGTATTAGACAGCTCACTGTATGTGGAGGATAACACTAACTGACAGTGACAAATGTCTACACTGACTAGCATCACACTGGAGCAGTGGCTAGCAAGCTTCTATTTTTTCCCCGCACAGCTTTCCTGCGCAATTATGCTATCTTGGACTGTGGTTTTGTTGGGGATCAAAACATAGACTTGTTTGGGGCTAAACAGCTGTACTGTAGGAAAATCAGGAAGGCTAATCAGGAAAAAAAACATTCTAGGAAGAATAAATATTAGTCTCTAGAGCAATGGAAAAATGTAATGTGCTCTGATGAGTCCATACAGTATTTCACTAAAGTGAGTACAACCCTCACATTTATGTAAATACTAAATTATTTATTTTCATGGGACAACACTTCAGATATGACACTTTGATACAGTGTAAAGTAATCAGTTTACAGCTTGTAAATTTGCTTGTAAACTGTATAAATGTCCTGTGCCGTTAAAATAACTCAACACACAGCCATTAATGTCTACACTGCTGGCAACGAAAGTGAGTACACCCTAAGTGAAAATGGCCAAATTGTGAAAAAGTGTCAATATTTATTGTGGCCACAGTATTTAGTTAACTGCCTTAATTCTCTTGGGCATAGAGTTTACTAGAGCTTCACAGGTTGCCACTAGAACCCTCTTCCACTCCTCCATGACGACATCACAGAGCTGGTGGATATTAGACACCTTACGCTCCTCCACCTTCTGTTTTAGGATGCCCCACAGATGCTTAACAGGGTTTAGGTCTGGAGACATGCTTGACCAGTGCAGCACCTTTACCCTCCCTTTTTAGCAAGGGAGTGGTCATCTTGAAAGTGTTTGCTGGCACCAATGCTGTCAGCACTCCTACATCTATTTTCAAGAGACAGCCTCTGGATATGACAATATCTGGATATGAGAATGTACACTCGGTTTCTTTGGGGAGGCCATGGGAAGGCCTGAGTGGAACCTGTCCTGTTAAACCGCTGTACGGTCTTGGCCACCATGCTGCAGCTCAGTTTCAGGGTGGTGGTTCTTCTTATAACCTAGGCCATCTTTATGTAGAGCAACGCTTCTGTTTTCCGATCCTCAGAGAGTTCTTTGCCATGAGGTGCCGTCTTAAACTTCAAATGACCAATATGAGAGAGTGTGAGAGCGAGAACCCCAAATTTAACACACCTGCTCCCCATTCACACCTGAGACCTTGTGGCACTAACAAGTCACATGACACTGGAGAGGGAAAATGGCTAATTGGGCACAATATGGACATTTTCACAGGGGTGTACTCACTTCGGTTGCCAGTGGTTTAGACATTAATGGCTGTGTGTTGAGTTATACAGAGGGCACAGCAAATTTACACTGTTATACAAACTGTACACTGACTACTTTACCTTGTATCAAAGTGTCGTATCTTCAGTGTCCACCTATCAAAAGATACAATACAAGAATTACAAAAATGTGAGTGGTGTACTCCCTTTGTGAGATACTGTATTTGCCCTAAGGGAAGTGGACCATCCATAGGACCCACTGTACAAGCTTCTGGATACAGTGCCATGATCTGGAGTTGCTTCAGTGCATACTGACTTGTGCATACTGAGGATGCTTATGCTTGACTGCAAAAACTACTTTACTGTACTCCCTTAATGACATTATTTCAAGGCCTATGCAAACATTGAGGGACTTTTTTTACTGAAATAGATGGGATTTGTTTGTTATTAATGTGATATGATGAGAAAAATATTGCACTTTTGACAGGTCACATTGAATACGAGTAGATAAGGTGATATAAGGAATACTGCATATATGGTCCCTTTCATAGGTCCTTGTTGAGAGTTTGAATGAGATACTTGAACGATAATATGGGTCACAATATGGGTGACATTACTCGGCACAAAAAGTTGTGAAAGCCACTGTCAGTTCCACTGTAGGAGGAAAAACACAGACAGAATAGGAAGCCACAACCCAGTGCCCTGACACAGCTGTTGCAATTTACCATTTTCTCATTCCTCCGAAAGATGGTGAAAGACAAAGCTCATCAACAAGTGGGTTGAATGGGTTTGCTGACTGCCTCTCTTCCATATATCCAGAGCCCACTGAAGTACTTTAGCAGTTAATGGGGTATAATGAAGTGCCATATTAGCAGTTTCGGAGGAGGTGGTACAGTAAGCTAGCTGAAGCCAGTGCTATATAAGGAAGTCCTGCCATTTTGTTTATCTTAGCATTATAAGAGAGCCTGATCAGACAGTGATGTTATGGTATGTCTTTGTAGTTGTAGGAAGAGATTTTATCATTGTTGAACAGCCGTCTTCACAGCAGTGTTCCAGATTGTTCCTGGATGTTTGTGTCTGCTGTTGTTTTAACACATTTATTAGATTTTATTTTATATATTAGGTCATTATTTTATTATAATACATTCTTATATAACTGGGTATAAAAACAGACCACTGAAAACACAGTCAGACTCCTATCAGTTAATATGCAACAAACAGAATGATCAAATGTATATAGAATCTAAGACAAATATAGAAACTGTGGATAAAGTATTGCAAGGATGCAATACATTACAGAGACCTGTTATAATAGTTGAGCATAAACAAATCCACATAATGAAAAAGTCTGCGTTTAGTTTCTGAGATTCCACCTCCACAAATGAATGTTGTTGCCAAGGACATCATTGTCTTAACAGCATGATTTACCAAGATTCAATACTGTGTACGCAACACCATCTAAAAAACTGGCACTGGATTTTGATTAAACTCAAATTTCAGGCTATTTCAGTTCGACTCTTAATCAGGATTTGATTTGTGTTGACTATTTCAGGCATGTTTCTATGTATTTGTGTGGGAAGAAATTGAAGTACACTGAAGCTGAATTAAATGTAAATGTTTTTTGATGAATCTCTAGTGTCACTGGGTGAACCTCAGGGGATAGTCATACCCTACTTTAAGAACTGCTTATTATAACTTTTATATGTATATCTTTTGTTAATGAACATTCCCCTCACCACCACTACAGTAATGCTCATAATGCAGTATTATCATTGTTAATTTTAGTCCAGACCAAGGCTTTTAGCAGTCAGGAAGTGTCAAAAGTCTTCACTGCTCTTATATGTAAGCAGAGCTGGTAAATAAACAATTGTGTAGATACATGGTGGTATACCAAATAAAATGGCCGCTAGGTGTAGCTTGCCTTTCCTTTTTCAAATACTTAGTCAACCAGGCTTTATATTTGCCATTTTCACTTGCAATTATCTATTAAGACCATTCAGAACCAGGTGTGTCTGAGACTCAGATCAGATTAAGATTTAATAAAAATATTAATATTTAAATAAAAATTAGTTTGAACATTAATTTAATTATTTTTACATTATATACACTAAGACATGTCATATTTAATATTTTTATAATGTTATATTAAGTCATATATAATTATATATGTAACAATATATAATTATTATTATATTACAGTTTTAGTCAAACAAATTTAGTGTCTTTCTTTATTTTAAAGACATCTATAGGCTTACGCTTAACAGTTCTAACTGATAAGATGTCTAAAAAAAATAAATATCAAGGTATATACCAAACATACTCTTGATGTATCACAATATTACCTCTTTGCCGTATAACCTATAATACACATCAAAACATAGTTGCACCCAGGAGGAAGTGTCAGATTGCAGCACTATTTAAATGAAGATACAGTTTACCTGGAACAATAAATGATGAACAATTTTCCCCCACAATTGGAACACTGGCTTGATAAGCAGTGTTCAAACTGATAAGACTGTTGCCTCCAGCCTGGCAGGCTTGATAAGCCAAATTTAGCCCTCCGATGTAGAAGAGAGACGGGAGATGTGCTACAAAGGCTGCACAACTGCACACACGTTTCTGCTGAGGTTCTGTTTTAAAATTTGCCTGTGGCAGGTGTGCTGCTATACCCCAAAGCAATTTTAAAGTTCAGTAGTGCCAGCATTAATCCTAGACTCATCCTATATCCAGAAATAACAGGGGTTATGCATGTATGGCCTCCTAAATATTTTCATGTCTTTGATCTGGATCTAAGAATCTATCTTCAAGCCAACTGAACTTCATCTTCAATGACAATTGTCTGTGTGCAAACAGTGTTTAGATTTTAGTCTAAAATATGTTAAAATTTGTTTCAGTACAATTCATTGAATTGCCTTAAGAGTAAAAAGAGAAACTGTTTGGATCACTGTTACTGATGGTCTTTTTCATTAGCTGACCATTACTTTGCTTTGGTAGACCTTTGACTTTGCATGTTTTACCTTGCCTGCTTTTACTTGTGATGCATATGTACATATGCATTTGCATCATAGTTTGGCTATTTAAACATTCTATGAGGACATTGTTTCCGTCTTCCCAAGAATGTGTGGTCAAATGTAGATTGGAAAACCACAGCTGGTGCCCAGAGAACAAAAGAATAGAACTGAAAGGCTCACTGTTTTTAAGGGCCTCAAGCCACCGGACACACAGTATGTCAAATGAAGTTTCATGGTTTTAGCTGAAACGCAATTGATTTGTTTGAAAAGGTATAGTGATTGTAGAGATCTTAAAATTCTGAAAACTGATATAATTGGCTGATATGTTTTAAGGTTTTAAGTTGTCACATGCCTAAATGCAGCAGAGACTTAAAGAGTATAGTTTGTGCATATATATATATATATATATATATATATATATATATATATATATATATATATATATATATATATATACACACACAGGGGATGGACAATGAAACTGAAACACCTGTCATTTTAGTGTGGGAGGTCTCATGGCTAAATTGGACCAGCCTGGTGGCCAATCTTCATTAATTGCACATTGCACCAGTAAGAGCAGAGTGTGAAGGTAAGAGCACAGTTCTGCTCAAAATACTGCAATGCACACAACATTATGGGACATACCAGAGTTCAAAAGAGGACAAACTGTTGGTGCACGTCTTGCTGACGCATCTGTGACCAAGACAGCAAGTCTTTGTGATGTATCAAGAGCCACGGTATCCAGGGTAATGTCAGCATACCAGCAAGAGGGACGAACCTCCACCAGCATCATGTAGTGACCTGGCCACTATCCTGCAAGAAGAATGGCTTAAAATCCCTCTGACCACTGTGCAGGACGCAGTATATGTCATTCCCAAGACGAACTGACGCTGTATTGGCCGCAAAAGGAGGCCCTACACCATACTAATAAATGAGTGTGGTCTAAAACCAGGTGTTCCAGTTTCATTGTCCAACCCTATATAAATATATAAATATATATATATATAGTAAAATCATGTTTCGAAAACATAGTTTTTTAATTTTGCTCAGGTTTGTGGAATTTAATGTCAAAATAAAAACTTTAAAAATCTTGTGAATTTTTGTATATGTATATGTCAATTGATTTTGCTGTATTAGTCAGGCCCTAGTGCTAATGCCTGACTGAATCATTGTGTTACTTTCCTACAGGTAGCAATGGAGCAGCAACGCCAAGCAAAGTTTAATGTTCCTGCATCGTCAGCAGAACCAGCCGATACTACAGAGGACTTTAGCCCAGTTCCTGCCTCAGAGAACGCTGCCCCTACACCAAGTACACCTCCAACAGCTCCAGTCAGGCCAAGGAGGCCACAGAGGACCCCCCGGGTGGAAGGATCCATTGATGTTGTAGAACCCAAACCTCCAGAGTCCCCCAAACAAAGCCAGGAGAAGCCCAACTGTCCTGCTCCAGGTGCTCCCAGCAAACCAATCCAACCCTCAGGTCCAGTACACCAGAGCCAAGCTGACATATCTTATGGCATGCCCATGTTGGTTGGACACAAATCAGCTGGGCATGGCCCTGGAGCTAGGAGCCACATCTCCATGAGAGCAGCCTCCCTTCCTCAGGCTCCATCTTACAAACCGCCACCCACAGATCCTGGATCTCATCCGCACAGGGCACTGTCTGTGGCTGGAACAGCTGATACTGAGCCTCAGGTTGTGGAGGACTTCAGGTAATGTCAAGTGGTATCTTGACAAAAAAGCGGTGGCTAGAAATGTGTCTTATGTTTAACTTTCTATTTGCAACTTATCAGATCATTCATCATTACAAAAGTACAATATTTGGTTCAGGGAATCGAACCAGCGACCCTCCAGTCACAAGGCTGGTTCCCCCTTACCTCCAGCTCAGGGCTTCCCCACCTATGTTGTACATTATGATGTGCTATGGTTTTCTAGTGAAACCAAAGAAACAGCATTAGGAAGGCAGGGTGTTAATCACTGCAATAGGATGCTTGGTACCAGATAGGGTTACGTAAAAATGTAGGTTATGAGAAATGTATGTTAGTTTGGTATATGATTAAAAAAAAAACCCAACTAGATCTGTGTAATACAACTACTTTACCTATTGAAGAATTATTAAATAAGCCTTGGTTGGATATCAGCAAATAGCTATGTTAATTTTGTTGTTGGAAATGTTTTTTTTCTGTTGAGTCCAAATACTCTAATTTTCGGGAATCACAAGTGAGTCTTATAATACTAAGAAATGTATTAGAACAATTTTTATTGTGGGGTTTAATTTAGGAAAAAGACTTGGGGTCATTATACTAGTTGGGGCTGGTGCATCTACTGACACATATGGTATGGAATGGTATGGTAGCTATTAAAACCCACAAGGTCTTTTTATACACATCATCAAAAGAATAGTTGCTCTAAGAAGGAAATGTCGAATTGCAGTGCTATTTGGAAGAAAGATAAAAGTTAACAGGAACAATAAATAACGAAAACATGTCGATTGATATGGGCAGTATTTGATGTGATCTTCCATCCCATGCAGCTTGAATATTTTTAAGCAGTTCCTGCAGTTAAAATGGGACTCGTCACTAAAGGTGGTCCACTGCCATTTTGAGTCACTCTATGACAGTGGCACGACACCATTGCAGTCGTTGGAGATGTTGGCATGTTGTTTAGGGCAGTTGTTGTAACAGGCTGTAGGGCTGTGTTGTGGAGCGGTCTGCCAGTGGTGCTGGCACTTATAAGATGACTCATGGAGGGCATCACTGCTCACTGAATGTCCGCAATTGTGCCTGCTGAGTCAATCAGGTTCAGCGATAAGGCCTCTGTGTGTAACAGAACCACATTACTGACTATCAAAAAGGAAACTTGTGTCACCTGTATGACTGAGCATGAAACTTGAATCATTTGTGTGTCTCACAACGTCAAACCTACCCATTAAGTTTCATTCCTGTCGGTGGATTTTTTCGGGGTCCTTCTTTTTACAGCTATGCCTTTGATGATGAGTGTATATGAAATTCTGAATTTTTTCAACAAGTTTCATAATCAACCATGGAGATCCATGGACCTTGGTGCTTTTTATTGCAGTATGCAATGTTTATCATTGTATGGTTTAAGTTATAGTCTACATTATCGCAATACCTGATAATATTTTAAGACCTTATGGTTATCAGGTTCATGAACAAGCAATGACAGCTCTCTGATGAATTTGAATTTTTAATTCTCCTGGCTTATTCCCACACAGATTTGAGCTCAAGTTTTCTCATTAAGCTTATTTCAACATCCATTAAGATACAATATTCTAATCTTGGAAACGAGCTTCCTCCCGTAAACCAGGCCGTCTCTAAGAAGGTATTGAGAAGCTATTAAACCTGTTTCTAATGGGAGATATTTATGTTCCTCTGCCTGCTCTCGGCTCTATTCGTCTTTCTCTGCCTCTGTGCCTTTCATGTGGATGTGACTTTCATAATGGGACCAAATTACTATCGAAAGGGAAACTTAATGATCTCTAAAGGATTAACTGAAGAAAGCCAGAGCTGGATGCACATCTGCACCCACACACACGCCAAACATTTAGAAGCTGTACCGTTTTTTTGGGTTCTATTCTGCTGACCAGCTCACTGCTGTTTTTTTAAGGTGCATCTTACTTTGCCAACAGAGTGCACATAATTACATGGAACGTGGGCTCAGCTGTGCCTCCAGATGACATCACCTCCTTGCTGTGGCTAAACGTAGGTGATGGAAACACAGACATGTATATTATAGGGTAAGTGTCTTCTATCCCCGCTCTTTATCTTGCACAGTTATCTAGAACAGATGTAGTAAATGACTATGCAAAACACAATTAAATATTTTTTTTACTGGACACATACAAATACCACCCTGAAAAACTTCAATTTACACACAGTGGCACATAAAACTAAAGCAACCCTGATTAAATGTTTTAACTTATTAATCAATTAATTTTATACCAAAAAAAGTAAGACACACAACCATCGCTAGTGCAGGCGCATCTCACACAGTGCAATAAACTTCATAAACAATCATTTAAATATATGATATATTTAAACATGTATTTAATGACATTCCAAACTAATACATGCACTGAAGTATGCACCCACCAGCCACTTCATTAGGTACAGCTCTTTGTATCTACATTGATTTTCCACCTTGTCAGCTCTAGTTGCTGTGTAGATGTACTTTGCCGTTCTACAATTACAGATTGGAGTCCATTTGTTTCTCCGCATACTGTGTTAATCCATGTTCACCCTGACTGTTCTTAAATGGTCAGAACCCCCACAGAGCAGGTGTTACTCAGGTCTGGATCATTCCGAGCACTGCAGTGACACTGTCCAGTTTGTCAAGTATTTCTGAGCTCTTGTGGTCCTTGTTTGTGAACAATTGGATAGTTGCTTCAGTGTTTGAACGGCATTTCTAATCTTAAATTGCTCGTAATGTTACACGAATCAATTTTGCAATGATTGTTTGTAAATATATGACATTAACATTATAATGTTAATAACATTAAATATGTTCTTTTGTACTACTTTTGTTTAAATACTGTTAAAAGTTTGTTGACAAAATCTCTGCTTTCCGTTTTCATTTGCATTTCAGATACTGTACCAACTTTTTTTTAATTAAATTTGTGTGATTTGTTATTTCTGCCCTTTTTTAAAGGCTACAAGAAGTGAACTCTATGATCAACAAACGACTGAAAGACGTTCTGTTCAATGACCAGTGGAGTGAGGTCTGCATGGACACACTTTGCCGCTTTGGATATGTGTTGGTAAGTTCTTATCTTTGTCCAGTTCTTTATCCTGTTTCCTTTAGGTAATAATGACATGGCCCATGTATGTTGTGTATGTGTGTAATACATGTAAGTTCCAATAGGGAATAACATAGCAAATTTCCTTATGTTATATACTGCATTTGCAGTAATGTTTCTTACACACCCAAGACAAATGTTTAAATGTACTTATCTTAGTAGTAGGTTTGGTAATTAATAAAACCATGTAGAAATGTGTAAATGTAAGTAAATATAAGTAAATTTATTAAAAATTGTCCCTCAGTTCAGCCTTTAATTTAAATATTTTAAATACATCAGAACTTTGCAGCAATCAATTAATCAACCTTGAGGGTGACCGTTGTTTACAGTGTGTCCAGGCAAGTAAAATCAGCAACAAAATAAAATAATAGATAATAAAAAACAAAAAACTTAAATGTCAGATTTAATAAAATATTCAATAAAATATTAAGAATAAAATGTTACAGCAAAAGAACTGGCAAAATAAAATAGATACAATTTATAAAGTATATATTAAAATAAAGTAAATAAAATATTAAAGCTTTAAGTGTACACACAAGATAGTAATAATCAAACCTGTAACAGTACAAGCTCATATGCTGACGTACGTTAAGATGTCAATAGTCAAATGAACTCCTTGAATTGACGTGTGATTTCTTCTTTTCCATGCTTTTTTAACGGTTTAAAATTAAAAGAAAAAAAATTTGACTAAAAAGAGCCTGGCAAGTGGCAAATTTGTTATATTATTTTGAAACACGTGTGGAACACTAAATAAATTCTGGAGCTGAACAACAGTTAACATTGTCATTTCTTCCCACCACTGGAGACACTCTTGGCAAGTAAAAAGACGAAAAGGTTAAAAACCTAGATTGGTATGCAGTGAGAAGGGAGGAAGAGGGACTGGTTTAATTTCCCTGTGCGTCAGTTTCATATTAGGCTATATTTGACCTTGTAACAGTTTCCATAAAGAGCTCTGGTATGGAGCTGCTGCCACTGTCTGTTTATACCAATCCACTGCTCAGTCATATAGTGATGTAATGTATTTTACTTTTTTTTTTTAGTATATATATATATCTAACTCTAACACACTGGGCCTTTTTATCAGCTCTTTAAGCTTTAACCAAAAGGAGTATCTGCTTAGCTACATCTACCTAAATACCATGGAACAAAACAATTCCTTAGTGGCCAGTTTTCTGCTGCACACATTAAGAATTAAACTCATTTATTTCTGTTCCAAATTTGACAATGAAACAGGAGCACTGCAATATGTGCATAGTTTGAGTGTAGACATTTATTTTTTTGGTTTCTAGAAACCATTGGTGTAGATGTTAAGGGTTCTCCACTCTTTTCTGAACAAAGAATCTCTTACACTATAGTTACACTATTATGCCAAAAGTATTTGCTCGTCTGCCTTCACACGCATATAACCTTAAGTGAGATCCCATTGTAAGAGTTTAATATGATGTTGGTTCATTCTTTGTAGCTATAACACAAATTTAGGTGTGTTCATGGGAATTTTTCTTCCAGAAGTGCAGACAAGTCAGACATTGATAACATTGACCCAGTCTAACTATAAAGTGGGTTTCAGTTGTCATATATTAGGTAAGCAATATGAGAGCTGCATTCTGGTATTACACAACACAACACAGCACAACACAACACAACACAACACAACACAACACACTATTATCAAAATCCCCTCCCCCTCTTTTCCCCATCCCATACTCACAGACAGAGTGCTCTAGGTTAACGTCAGGCATCACTGCCATTCTGTTGTGAACTGTTTGGCATCTTTCAGTATCAGACCTAGTCTTTATTTTAGCAGCTGTATGTAGGGATTACGAGTAAGTGTGTGTACACTACAACAGGAAGTCCAGTTTATGGCCCGGTAGGGCCTATTATGCAACATAATGATGCACGGTCATTGATTCTCTCCCTCTCTCCCTACTGTAGGGCATTTTCAGATGAAGAATGCAGTACGTGTATGCATGCGAGTGGGCAGTTTGCCTTTTAGAGAGACTGTGCCTTTGCCCCTGGTTTTGTGTGTGCGTGTTTGTGTGTGTTGGTCACTGCTTCATGCTAAATAGTCTGCAGTGCTATCAAGACTTTAGATGCAAATGTGAAAGACTGACAGGCCCACTTTTTTCCTCTAACTCTACCATTTCATTTTTAAGCAAGAGAAATAAAGCAGGAGAGAGATGGATAGAAAGGGCCTATTTATGAATGGCCTAAAAATATGGATAATGTGCAAAGCCTTTGGAAAATAGGCTGCATACATTTTCAAATGGAAATCATGAATTATAATATGCTGTTGTGTTGGAAGCATTCTTTGCAAGCGAAGTATGCCTGAGCAGTTGTAGGGGCTTCGGGAAGCAGGATGGTCTTATTGATGCATTACACACCACACCGCTCATGCAGATATTTTAGCTCACTGTTGGCGGCAGTGGATAGAAGAAGGTATGCAGCAGGAATATGAGGAACCTGGGAGACACTCTGTCTCCTCCTATACCGCAAAATCTGCACTGTGTGAGAATATTCAAGCTGCCGGGGACAGCTTATCACTGGACACCACTTGGAACCTCTCTGCCGTACTCTGTGCCATAACATCTGCCATTTTGCATTAGCATACATGGTGGCCCAACGCCATACTGAGACACTATGGAGAACATTTATTATTCCTGTTAACTTTTGTCTTCCTTTTAAAGAGCATTGCAATCTGACACTTTCCTTTCGGTGCAACTGTTTCTCTGATGATGAGTGTCTATTATATATGTATGATATTTCACGCGTCACAACACGCGTGTGTGGTTGGTGTAGCTCAGTGGGTAACAGCACTACTCAGGGTGCCACCTCTACGTGTGGGAGACTGGGGTTCGAATCCCACTCTGGGTGACTATGCTGAGCTACACCAATAAGAGTCCTTGGGCAAGACTCCTAACACTACGTTGGCCTACCTGTAATCATTAACCTTGTAAGTCGCTCTGGATAAGAGCGTCAGCTAAATGCCATAAATGTAAATGTAAACACAGTACAATATGGTCCTAAATATTTTGTGTCTGAAGTTGCTGTTGGATTTTATTAAAAGATAACCTTTTATTTTGTAATAACAGTGACAGTATCCTGTTTGATTTGTATTAAGCTGTCATGATTCTTAATAGGTTTCCTTTTTTATCCCCCTTTATTTTTTATACTTTTACATGAGTGATGTCCAACCAGTTGGCTTAAGGTTAAACAGCCTTCAAAAAAATGCAGGTGCATAGATTGGACATGAGCTGCAGAAATAGGAGTTCTGGGTGTTTGAATCAGTCTGAAATCTGTTTATGTGCTTCTTGCCCTCTGTTTACAGGTGACCTCTCAAAGAATGCAGGGGGTGTTGCTGTTGGTCTTTGCCAAATATTACCACTTGCCTTTTATCAGAGGTGTTCAGACAGAGAAAACACGCACTGGGCTGGGTGGAATCTGGGTAAGTCAACTCTGAATGGCACAAATGATATATATGTATACCTCTCTCTCTATCTATCTATCTATACACACACACATACATTTATATTTTTTTATATATATTTAGAGAGAGAGAGAGAGAGAGAGAGAGAGAGAGAGAGAGAGAGAGAGAGAGAGAGAGAGCATTCCGTAGCGTACCTTGCATGTTTAAGGGCTGTAACAGAAGGCATTGTACAAGTATGATCGGGCTCTAAATACCTGCGGTGTGTGTGACGGCATCCATATACAGCACTGTTAGGTCTATAAATATTTATAATTATTAAAATATCATTTAAATTATTATTGAGATATAAATAAAAGTAAATTCCAACATTAAGATACTGCCATCAAGTTATAAATGAGTTAATCATTTTCATGAAATGGTAAAATGTGTCACTTTCAGCACCTGATTCAACATCTGATGTGTGTTCTATGTTCTACTGTGAATAAAATGTGGGTCTATGATGGTGCTCCAGAGTGCAGACGGACAATGCATACTAAAAAAGCAAAACAGTGTGACAGAGCATCACCAGGAAAGAAATCTTATGTCTTTGGATTCCAGACTTTAGGCAGACATTGACTGCAAAGAATTTGAAAACAAGAATTTTAAGAAGATGACTTTATGATTATGTTAGTGTTTTCACTTCTGAGCCCCTGTGTGTGTGTGTGTGTGTGTGTGTGTGTGTGTGTGTGTGTGTGTGTGTGTATCTTCCTGTTAAACATTATCAATGGCTATAAAGCAAATGACTATAAAGACACTGTAGCACTATTGTTTTACAGTTGTAACACCCTACATAAACACCTAACAATAAAAGCAGGGCCCTGGGTGCCTACAACATGGACGCTGTGTAAAGCATTTTACTATGTGCCCATTTTAGAGAAGTAAACTATGTTATAATGGGAATTAAAGCAGGAATATGTCTGATTATTCTTTACTCCAAAACTCTTTTCTCCATTGATCTATACTCCAAAAAAATCTAAATTACCACACACACCTAAAGAACAAAAGACGCTATAGAACAAAGGTATTAACTCAAGCGTTTGGTGATTTACTTATTGAATAGATGTTGTTATAGGATATTAGGGTTTCTAATTTGCTCCCCTTGTGGGTATGTACATTCTGAATATTCTGATATGCCCCCCCTTATGGGTATGTACATTCTGAATATTCTGATATGCCCCCCCTTATGGGTATGTACATTCTGAATAGTCTGATATGCCCCCCCTTATGGGTATGTACATTCTGAATATTCTGATATGCCCCCCTTATGGGTATGTACATTCTGAATATTCTGATATGCCCCCCTTATGGGTATGTACATTCTGAATATTCTGATATGCCCCCCTTATGGGTATCATGAAATGTACAACTGTGCAACAATACTCAAGCTCAACTCTGAGATTCAAGTCTAAAAAAAGCACATAACTGTTTGCGGTGGGCCCACACGCACACAACCAGACCACTAAGGGGCCGCTGCAGGCCTGAGTTGTCGCTTGGGGCGGTGAGGCTCTAAACGGAAATAGCTGCTTTGCTCATAGGGAAAAAAAAGTGTGTTCTTTAGTTTTTTACCTCACAGTGCTCACAACCAATGATGAAACATCCAAGCAGTCAAGCGGTCCTAGCTCGGTTCTAGGGTTGCCACCCGTCCTGTAAAATACAGAATCGTCCTTAATTTGGCAATTAAATGTAGCTTCCCGTATTAAAAGTTATTTTCATTAATGTCCAATACGCATGTTTGTTACACACACACACACACATATTATATATATATATATATATATATATATATATATATATATATATATATATATATATATATATATACTTACAAGGATGAAAATACAACGGGGCTACACAGTTATGGTTCACATGAATTATTGGGAACACTTAAATGGTCAGTCATGACTTCTTGTTTCACTGAGGCATAAAATATGAGGTGACACACAGGCCAAATTCCCTTGTCGCCCATCCCTAGGATAAAGACCCGAGAATGCAGCAGTGATGTTGTTGTTAGACTGCAAAAATAAGCAGGAAATGGGTACAGGAAAAACAATTCACACCCCCTAGTTTCAGTCCTATTTCTAAAGGCATATGAATGTTCATGGCCAAACTATATTGCCCACCCTTTACCCACAGATCGTCGCTGTCCAATGAAAAAACATGTATGTCCATTGTGACTTTTATGTATCATTTAAAAACAGCAGCTGCCGTTTACACTGTGTGAGAATTGCATGATGAATGGACCAACAGAAATGGCCCAAAAGGGCTTGGAAAGATGTCTGGTTCCATTGAGTTACATTAAAATTAAATAAGGTTTTTGATCTCTCCTGTAAAGTTGCCGTTTATGGAGATACTTGTTTTTCTTTGGACAGCAAAGATATATAGGATTCAGCAGTACACCACTGATATACTCATCTCCTGTTTAACTAGTCATGCTATGCACAGCATGAATAACATTTTAATTGCCTGTGGCTACTGACAGTACATGGCATAACATGGCAGCTTGGATTTGACATGTGCCGACCTCAGTATGTTTGTCATCTACGTCTTAATGACTTGCTATATTCAGGACTCATGTAGACATCATGTGCTGTGCAGCTATCTGAAATGAGCTGCCTTTCCATCCTGAGTTCAAGATACATTTATCATAAAAAAATATAGTTGCACCCACCAGGAAGCAACCGACAGGAATGAAATTTGTAAAAAATGCGAGTGATTCAAGTTTCACACTACTTCTGGATGTGTAGCTGAATAAAGATTGCCCATATCAGTCTACATTTTTTATTTATTGTTCCTGCTATCACTTCCCTCTAAATAGCATTGTAATCCAACACTTCCCTCTGGGTGCATGACAATGAGTATATATTCATTTTTTTAAAAACCTGCATTTCAAACCATATGCACACACGTTGTTTTTACCATTTATGTATCAAACACCATGGCATTTATGTTTTTGCCACAGCTTCCATAATCCATAAGTTTCCATGCTCTTGCTTGCAGGGCAATAAGGGTGGAGTGAGTGCTCGCATGAGCGTGTTTGGCCACTCGATCTGTTTTCTAAACTGCCACCTGCCTGCGCACATGGAGAACTCAGACCAGCGCATGGAGGATTTTGAGAGCATTCTGCAGCAGCAACAATTTGAAGGTCAAGCCGCCACGGGAGTCCTGGATCATGAGTAAATAGACCCACCTCTGTCACAGCACTCTGGTTCCATAGCTACATAAAAGTTATTGAATCATTGATCAGTTGATTTGATGCTGAGCCTAAGCAGACTGTTTAGATTTAAAATGGGTAACTAATTCCAACAATTCAACATCGCATTCATGACAGGTTTATAAATCACAAAAGTTTTCGCCTGTCTGCTCAAGGGGGCATAGATTCTGTTGTTAGCTCAGAACAAAGGGCAAAGCATATGATGCCTATTGTAACGTAGAAATTAAAAAGGTAAAATTTTGATATTTGCAGTGTTGTTTTCTGGTTTGGGGACTTGAACTTTCGTATTGAAGACTTGGAAATGCACGTGGTCAAGGCAGCTATTGATAACAACAAATTTTCTATGCTGTGGGAAAAAGACCAGGTAAGAGACAATCCATTAAAACAAATTGGATTTGTAATGTTTAATATCAGTGCTATAAAAACATTGCAAAAACAAAAACATTCAAATATTTTCAATATCTACTGCAGCTATTTTTGACATGAGGTGGAAATGATTAAAGGTCTTGAGGCTGGTTGGGTTAGGTGTAGGATTCTTTTCCACCTCTCGATGTTGGGGTAATTGGAAAAGTTGGAAAGTTAAGGCATAAGAAATGCCCAAAACATGTTTCATGTTTCCTGCTCTCACTGTCTTCTGTCTAGCTGAACATGGCCAAAGACAACGAAACCGTACTGGAAGGCTTTGAGGAAGGGCCGCTAAAATTCCCTCCAACCTACAAGTTTGACGTGGGGACAGACACGTATGACACCAGGTATAGCTCTACACCATGTAACTGAGCTTCTCAATCCCTTCACCCCTGCCCACATTCTCAGGTGGTCTAGCACTGGACTCTTGACTCTCTCTTTGACTCTTTTATTCACTTTCTTCCTTCAAAGCCCCGTTAAAAAACATTTCTATTTACTCAGTAGTTTCGTTGTTCGATTTTCTACCTGCACATTGGGTATTAAGATTTAAATCCCTTGTTGATCCCATAGTGGGGAAATTTAGTCTCTGCATTTAACCCATCCTTGAAGTGAAACACCCACAAACACACTCACTAGTGAACACACACACTAGGGGGCAGTGAGCACACTTACCCGGACCGGTGGGCAGCCCTATCCACGGTGCCCAGGGAGCAATTGGGGGTTAGGTGCCTTGCTCAAGGGCACCTCAGTCGTTACTGTCAGTTCAGGGAATCGAACCGGAGACCCTCCGGTCACAAGGCTGGTTCCCTAACCTCCAGCCCACGACAGCCCCAGGTTCACTGTGCATTGGCTGGGAAACAAGGTGTACTTTTAATAACGTAATTGCTCTGTGTACTATGGCTTGGTCAGGAACCAGTTTAATGAGATAGGTGTTATATAAGTATAATATATGTTTATTGTTATTACTATTATTATTGTAATTTACATTGGAGGAACAATGCAATAATGTAGTTGCTGCTTGGTTACAATACTGTGCAAAGGCCAAGTATAAAATAATTTATTTTTGAGGAGATATACAGATTAAATATAAGACAATCCACATCTGTATGTAAGGAAAGAATCCAAGAAGAGTAAGTGTAAATAGAGGAGTAGCATCAAGATTTTGTAGAACATAATTGAACACTATAGGATAATATGAATCGTGAGAAGGAGAAAATGCAATCTAGGACCAGCTTCTAAGAATAAGAAAGAATGGAAGCTGAAATGAAGGCAAAGTGTGTACAAATGAAATCCTAATGAAGAGTTTGTATCAGTATTATCCTACCCTGAGGTGATCATAGCAGACACTATGTAGGTATGTGCTATGAGACCTACTTGCTATAGAGTTGCTATAGAATACGTAATTGTGATTTAAAACTTCTATGTGTATTTTCCAGTGAGTTCTACTAAGAATACTTTTGTTAGGTCATCATTTATATTTATGTATATTTTCATAGTGGAAAAAAACGCAAGCCGGCATGGACCGATCGTATCCTCTGGCGTTTGAGGCCAATGGCACCTGCCAGCAACAACATGTCCAAGCGCAGCTCCCTGTCAGGTCTGACCAGTGGCACCCGAGTGACTCAGCATATTTACCGTAGCCACATGGAGTATACTGTCAGTGACCACAAGCCTGTCTCGTCTATTTTCACCCTGCAGGTGAGCACACAGTAGTTATGGGAAAGTTATGTCAGAACTGTTTGGCAGTATCCTGTTTAACACGTGATGGTCTCCACAGTTCCCTTATAAGGTGGATATCCCATTGGTGACACTTATTGTAGAGGACGAGTGGAGAGAAGTGTCTGACGCTGTTGCCAAATTCAAGGTTGCACCCAACTACGCCCGAAGTTCCTGGGATTGGATTGGTCTTTACAAGGTAGATCCTCTTATGAAATTAGAATATGGTCTAATTCCTCTGATTAGATTAGATTAGATTAGATCAGATTATTAAATTATTAAAAAATTTGAAATGATTGCTGATAATAATTAGAAATAGAGCATACAGTTGCAAGAATAATTAAGTGAACCCTTTGGAATATTCTGAATTATCGCACTGTCCCATAAGCAGTCCCATATTGTGATACTATAGTATTGTGCACCTCGTGCCTGTTAGCTCATTGAGAAGTCATTAACACAAAGGTTTTCTGACTTTTCCTAGCCCACATTGTGGATGTTTACTCAATGTGCTCACGAGAGGCATTAAATCTACAGGTGTTTGTGAATTATGAGTTTAGTAATATTGTGTGTGTCTATAAATTTAACTTGGATAACAGTCAGGGTAAATTCAGATCACTCTAAAGGGTTAACTTTGTTTTTCTCACAACTGTAAATAATGTAAGCAAAGCAGTTATGAGTTGCAAATTAGAATTATTGATTTGACATTTTTCAGTAAACTATAGGCTTGACAGCAGTCCTTTAAGAAATGTGGTCTTACAGGTTGGATTCAAGCATCATAAAGATTATGTGGGTTACACTTGGGCTAAACAGGAAGAATCAGATTACCTGAGACAGGAGCACCAAGTAAGACCACTCCATTTTTTTAAACCATCTTAAAACATTTAAAGTTTGTATGTAAAATGTGCCAATAATAATGAGGTAATTTTTTTTTTATCTCTAGGTTACCTTTGCAGAAGAGGAGCTACCAAAGGAATCTGGGGACTTCATCCTGGGCTATTATAGCAACAATATGAGCTCTATTGTGGGTGTTACTGAGCCATTCCAGGTAACTGTTGTTAATCAAAACAAGACTGCTCACAGAAACTCATTCTGTTCCTTTTCAGAAGTATTTCTGAGGAATGCAGTTATTGAATGGAAAATCATAGCAGTGTGATTAGATACAGGCCTGATGCAGATTTAGACTTGAAATTAACATGTATTAAATGCAGATAGACGTTCAGCTTTTTTGAAATGTGGTGTATCATATATATAGAATAGAACAGGGCATAAAGGAAAACATGGTAAAATGTAAAATATAAATATTTTTCTCATGTAGTTAATCATGTCCAATAAGAATGTGCTTTTGGTTTCCCTTTTGTATAATTGTAGCAATGTTATCTGCAGTTTTCGACAGATATTTCTCAAAATTCGCCCTGAAGACCCTAAAAAGTAACTTTTTTGTGCAGGGATCACAAAAATGACATCTGTATTATTTATCCCCCTGCTTTTCATCCATCAGGATGGACTTGTCCACATTCCAATCAATTGAAATATGATGAAATCAAAACATGACATTGGTGCTGACTATTACTTTGTGCCACAAATTTATGGAACCTCTGTAATCCATTTCTCCTATGTCACAGCTTTATTTGGTCTCCTTTTTATTTTCTCACAGATTCAGCTGCCCTCCTCCAGCATAGCTGGTCTCAGTCCCTCTGACAGCTCAGACTTTACCTCAGAGGATGAGATCAAGCAGGCTGACTCACGTGACTCCAGCAAGAGGGGTAGCAGCAGCAGCAGCAGGAGCCCCACACCCACCGAAGTGCAGGCGGAAGGTTCCAACAATCCACGCTCCAGAGAAAACTCTCCACATTCCACCTCCAGTGAAAAGGGCGGCATCACCGCAAAACAGAATGAGTCCTCTGATGGCATACACTCAGACAAGAACACCAGCAAGCCCTAGATGAGTATTCTGTTGAGACCGATAGATTGTATGTACAAGACAGAGGCTGAAGGGTTCTCCTGAGGGATTCGTGACATCTTTGTGCATTTGCTGTTCTGTGAAGTCGTTTGTTATGTTGAGATATTGTCTTATATGGTGCAGTGTTGCAGGGCAGAGGTAGGCCTTTAGTAAGCAACTTCCCTCGCAGCAGCTAAGAGGGTGGTCTGAGCTATGGTCCATGCCTCTTTCTCAGTAAGCTGAGGTCATACCATACACACTGTTTGAATGATCTTGACTCTACAGGTTCATTTATTTTTTCAACTGCTGTGCTGTGATACAGTGTTCTTGTTACAGTAGATGTCTTCTAACTGACCTAGCTTGGAAACTCCGAAGTCTTGTTCTTCCCTTTTTCCTTGATAATCCAAAGCAACCAGAAATATTCTGGCACGTGCCAATTCAAGGAAATGAGTGGATGTTCCATTTTTGCCAATTATCGCCGGTCGTTTGCTTTGACATTGAAGGTAAGTCTTAGTAGACAACAGAGGAAAGGAAATTTGCACTGCTTTGGAAGAACAGAAGCCAAATGTCCTTTCTTTTGTTGTCTACTAAGATTCAGATACAGGGTGAACCCTGTAATCGTCTTTTGCAAGTGAAACTTGAATCACTCCATTTCCAAGGTGTACAAGGATGTTCCATAAAAGTTTTTGTGGTTAGATTTGAGCTGTATTGAAAAGTACTGCATCTCTACTGCAACCGTGATAGAAATCTTAGGGTACTCTATGTTGTCTACAGGTTTCTAGAATTTTCTGAGACTCTCTCTTCTCTTCTCTTCTCTTCTCTTCTCTTCTCTTCTCTTCTCTTCTCTTCTCTTCTCTTCTCTTCTCTTCTCTTCTCTTCTCTTCTCTTCTCTTCTCTTCTCTTCTCTTCTCTTCTCTTCTCTTCTCTTCTCTTCTCCTCTCCTCTCCTCTCCTCTCCTCTCCTCTCTTCTCTTCTCTTCTCTTCTCTTCTCTTCTCTTCTCTTCTCTTCTCTTCTCACTTCCTCTCCTCTCCTCTCCTCTCCTCTCCTCTCCTCTCCTCTCTTCTCTTCTCTTCTCTTCTCTTCTCTTCTCTTCTCTTCTCTTCTCCTCTTCTCTTCTCTTCTCTTCTCTTCTCTTCTCTTCTCTTCTCTTCTCTTCTCTTCTCTTCTCTTCTCTTCTCTTCTCTTCTCTTCTGTCCTTGTAGTATTCACAATGCTGTCTCCGGTAGCAATATGTTGGAGTTGTAGCTAGTAAATCTCAGTGCACCATTTTAGACGTTTTGTGCAATAACTACTTAGCTTTTTGACACAATGTGCTGTCTCACTGTACCGTGATGGTGGGAGAGAGAGTCTGTAGTTGATCGTGTGCATGTGTTTGCATGGCCATGTCATGATACTGTGATATATTGTGCTGTCACACTCATTTAAATACTACAGTGATGTGGGAACCTTTGATTAAAGCCAGTCGCTTTATGTAATGTTATTTATTTTTGACTTTTAAAGGTTATGATCATATGGAAATGCAAAATGAGTCAAGCCATTTTGAGAAATCTTGGCTGCTAGAGAAATAATCATGCTCAAAAGGTGTTTGTCCAGTTTGCTGGAATTTAATTGCAGTTTAGAGGCATTTTGTTACTTTTTGAATAACACAACCAATTACAGGTATTTAGCACAATCATCTGACCAGCTGTAACTTTTCACCGGGACAGTTTTCCAAATTACCTTAATAAGCCTAGTTTCCACACTGAAATGGGATATTGTAAGATGCTGATAAGGAGAACTCAGGGTGTCTGCTATATATAACAACAATCAGCACAGGATTCTTTTCCACAACAGGGCACAAAAAACAGCATGCTTTCTTTGGTACTGTAATATAATCTTTCTAATATATGTGAACATAGAGCCCAGAATCACACCTTATATAACAGTTCAGATTCAGCATTTTTATCCACTGCATTTCTTGGCTGATATTTTTTTTGTTTAGGTCTGTAGACAAGATTACTAGTCTAACTGACAAAATGTCTCAAATTTATTGGTAAATGTGTCACCTTATGCACCATACAATTTTTGGGTGGGGGCGGGGGTGGAATCTAATTTTCCTATTAATTGCTTTTGCTGTTTTTATATTTGGAGCATCTTTGGAACCGGATGCTTTTTTTAAGGCTGGAAACCAGCAATTGAAGTCCTGCAAATGTAGACAGTGACAACATGGCCTACTTCAGAATCACATCAGTCTGACTAGATGAACTATCTAGATCTATCTACTCAAATGCTTTGTTTGTACATAGGAAATGGTAAACCCTAGCAGAGGTGCTCAATGCTGTAAGCACCCAATATGATCAAAAAGCAGGCGGTTCACATACTCAGTCTAACTTGACGTATTGTCATTGCATCGGTTACTTTTGCGGTAGGACAGGATGTGAATCCTGGTTACACATGCACTGTAAGAGCATTCTGCAGAAAAGCAGAAACACACGACTGAAACAAGCTGGATAGTTTGAGAAACCATAGGTGTCTAATCCTGGTTCTAAAGATCTGCTCTTTGCAGAGTTCAGCTTTAATGAGACTAACATTTGTTCCAGGTAATGAGACTTTCAGTGTCATCATTGTTCATTTTACAGCCAGTTGTGTGGGATCTGGACTCTCCCGGGTGGTAGATCTCAGGACCCAGGATTGAGCATCTCTGAAACAGAGTCACAGATGTCAGTTTCTGATTTCCAGTTGCAGGTAAATGGGATACCACAAAATGTTCAGAAACCTCTGCCTTTAATATTAGGGTGTATTGAATTTATGTTTAGGTGCTTTATAAAATGTTTGATGGAAAAAAAAACATAATATTTATGAATATTGGTAAGGAATATTATTGTGAAAATAATGTAGAGATTCTTAATGGAAATTATATGTATATGAAATAGATGTAAAGAATAGATGACAATCAGTGTCAGCAAATCAATGATATTATATGTATATGATGTGTATCAATTTATTTTTTCATTGCCGTATATATACTGTATGTAAAGTGTAATTCTGTTGGCCAGTGTCTTGAAGGCACTGTAAAGAGGAGTGTTTAAAATATTACTTCTTTATATTGATATTTAATGCATTTTTTTTCTTAATGACTTTAATTTTATTATATGTTTCTTATTTAAGGTTCTTTTATTGTTTTTCTCATTTCACATTTTTCTAAGTTGTATAACATATTTTACTTTAGAGTTCAACAAATTAATTTAATAAGCATTGAAAGGATATCTTGTGATCAACGTTATCTGGCCACTGTTGTCCTAACTTTATTGTCTAAGTAAAAATAAAGTTGAGAGTGAAGAAAATGTGTGTTTGTGTACTAATTGTGTACTGTTTGGCAGATTTCTTTGTTTTGTTTTTTATTTGTTTGTTTTTGAGCCTTATAGATAGCTAGCTAGATAGCTAGCTAGATAGCTAACTAGCTAGCTAGCTAGCTAGCTAGCTAGATAGATAGATAGATAGATAGATAGATAGATAGATAGATAGATAGATAGATAGATAGATAGATAGATAGATAGATACTTTATTGAAATTCTAGACATCCAGTAGTACATATACAAACAAGAGAAGCACAAGATAGAGTGATACAGATAAAGACAAAGATACAGTATAAAGTACTGTAAAGGAATGACAGAGTGTCACAGAGTTTTTCATTTGCTGAACTGAGAGGAGTTGAACAATTATGGCCTGAGGGACAAAAGACTTTCTGAGTCTGTCAGCGGAGCAGGACTGGGACAGCAGTCTGTCTTCTATTAAATATGGAGAATATACATGGTATACGCAGTATACACAGTATACAGTTGTATGCACAAAGTCTAAATACCTCTTTTGTTGATTGTCTTGTGAAAAGTTAACACATCTTCAACAAGATTAAAAAAAGAAATAAAAATTTAAGTTTCACCTAAAAAATGAGGAAAATATTTTTAGTGGCCAGTGGCATTTTGACCTTTGCATACAAATGTGTATCATATATAACATGTATTTCAGTTGAATCTCATTTCTACAACAGCTATAGAGTTAAGTATTTAATCTCTTATTATATGTGCCATTTATTCTGTGTAATTGAAAGGTAAGAGTAAGTTATAGGAGCATTAAATAATACACTCATCTTCCAAAAAAAAAAGATTCATGTTTCACACTCAGCTGCACATGTTATGTAAGCAAGAATGGGCCTTATCACTGTACCTCACTGATCCAACAGCCACGATTGTGCACATTCACTGAGCAGATAACTCCATGAGTCATCCTGTTAGTGCCAGCACCGTTGGCAGATGACTACATGACACAGACCGCTACGATGTCTGCCCTTAACACCACGTAGACGTTGCCAAAGACTGCAGTGGTGTCATGCCAGACTGTCATGGAGCGACTCGTCATCTTCAGTCTTTTGTTTTGGTGGAGACAACCAGCTAATCTGCGGGTGGAGGTCTGTGCCAAGACTAATGTTTTGCCATGCATGAACCATCCAGAAAACCTGGTGTCACTCCACCTGCACCCCAGCATGAAATCTGCAGGAACTAAATGAGAATATTCAAGCTGCATGGTATGAATTATTACAGGACACCATTAGGGACCTTTACAACTCTATGCCAAGACATCTGGCAAACATGGCAGCCTAACACCACACTGAGTGACGCAACTTCTGTATGTGTAGCTCAATAAATTTGTCCATATAAGTCTATTTTTTATCAGGTATTGTTCCTGTTAACCATTACTTTCCTTTGAATAGCATTGCATACTGACATTTCTCTCTGGGTCCAGCTATTCTTATCGATGATGAGTGTATTTCATCATTATATTGTACAGTCTTCAGGCACCAACTGCAAAATTTTATTAAATTGTACAAGTTCAATTTAAAACCTATATTTAACTGCTAAATATTTGAGTTCTGTGATTAAAAGGATAATGTTTTGTGCTATAAAGACCTTGCATCAAGTTACATTACTGCAGTAAGATAATGATTATACAACAGAGCAAAAAAACTGCTAACAGCAGTGAAAGTGAATAACAGTAAAATCATTTTTATTTTTAATATTGATAATATTTTTAGGTTGTCTATGTGTTTTATTATGTGTGATTAAAGGAGATTAGTGGTGTCTGATCATGGAATGTCTTCCATGTTTAAGTATGGACGAGCCCTTTACTGTCTATGATCTGCATGTCTCGTATCATGGGAAAGTTAGTGTTCCTTGTTTTAATAGGAAGTCAAAAATATTGCAGAGACAGAAATGTTTGTGCATAGACATCATATTTTTAATCAATTCTACAACATGATTGTTTTATACAGTGTTATATATGCATGTATTTATGTTGAGGTCACACAATGTCATTTTAGATTTAGATTAACTGCCTGCAGCACTGCCACTAATGTCCACTAGAGGGACACAGCAGAAAACAAAATCCTCTAGGAGCCAGTCTAGGGGAGCAGGGTGCTATAAAGGGAACCTAAATAGTAAATCACGTGTGCAATCTTTCAGTCATAAAGTGTTGCCAGTTTCATTATTTACCACAATATGGTATGAAGGGCTTGACCATTAACTGAAAAATGAAATCAGGTGTGATATAAGTAAAAAACAACCAACACCTGTACACCAACATCTGGCCTAAATCATTCTTTAATTAGTGGCATAAATGTAAACGCTACATATTAAAGAACCGTTATATATTTCTTTTAAGCATGCTGTTTATGCACTCGACATGTTATGTGATGTTGTGTTGCTTTGTGGTGGGCAAGGCTTGTTCTGCTAAACCTGTTCAACTAATCTCATTCATACTCACCAACTACAAGAACATCCCAACTATCCCAGCCAAACTTTTGAACTAATTTTAAAACAGGTTTTAAAATGCAACAGACTGTTTCGGAGGAAGGGTTACACAAGTATAAGATATTGTTTTCTATTCAGCCCACTACTCCCACAAAGCCTACATTAACTTGTAGACAGATTGCAGCTGTTTCAATACTGTAGAAAAGGCTACATGCTTTAGAGAGAAGGGATGTACTGGACCGGTTTCACTCAGGACCAGTTTAAGGACCATTCAGTCACAGAAATATAGTGTTGTGTGCATGAGAGTAATTGCTTCATATCTGTGGTTAAATGACATCATTTACTCTATAAGTTCACATTTTTACCTACTGTTCTTACCGTTGCTGTAAGCAATCAGCTGATAGTGTTGCATTGTGTGTGTGAACTATGTGTGTGTAGATTCTCAAATAGGCTACTACTGTAATGTTGTTGTATTACACATGGTACAGAAAATATGTGAAGGATGTAATCATAGAGTGTAACAGTAATTATTCCTTTGCTCTGTTACGGACCGGAACCGGATTGACTCTGGTGATGAATGCAGATTCTGTATGGGATCTAACAATGTTTTGGTTTGTGTATACTTATCCGTATCTCATCTTGTATCCGGGTTAGAGACAGCCCAACAGGGCACTGGAGTCTACTTTCAACCTTCCTGTACTAGCTGGAAAACATTATTTAATGGAACACTAAGCACAGCTGTATATCGCTCTGGATAGGAGCGTCTGCTAAATGCCTTAAATATAAATGTAAATGTAGACAGACACATAAAGTCAAACCAAAACTAAATTTGAGTTGTGGTCAATCACAGGGAGTGAGACATTGTTCCAAATTGTCCTTTAATTTTTTTAATATACATCTTGTCCAGGAGATCACATGATGTGGCCTTTGTTTTTGCTTTTATTTGACTAATAATTTTGACTAATTGTTACAACTTACCTCAACATGCATTACAACCTATCCCGGAAAGCCATGTAATTGACATCAACGTATGAGGCCTGTGAGGTTTGTATTGGTTTGATTTGTTGTAAACAAATGTGGGTACTTTTGAATAAAGTTTTGAGAATCTCAGAATTTAGGAGAGAGTTATGAGTACTGAAGTACAAAGTGTTACAACCATGTCGGATCTTTCCTACCTAATAAAGTGGCCAGGGGGTTTATGCACCTATATAGAACAAACAACCTGTAAGAGATACGATCTCCAAATTAACAACTTTTCTGGAAAAGGCAAAAACTTTTGAAATACTTTCATTAAAATATTTTTATTTTACTTGAAAATTACTATACCATATAAATGAGGCTTAGAAAAGCTACAGTGGGTTGTTTTAAGTTTTCTTTCCTGCACCTGTGCACATGGAAGGTCCACCTATTTCGACTTTACAGCACATCAAGTGCCAGAGGTTCCATGACCTTCTCTGGGGTGATCCTAAAAAATGGCCTCATGTGCATTGTGTATTTACAGGCGACTGATAAGAGAGAGGTTATACTGTACTGCTAAGTGTTGTCTTCTTTCGGCTACTGTATTTCCTTGGCTACTATATGCAGTGACACTTCATTTGCAGACCCCTTATCAGAGTTAACTGAAGTATAATAGGATATACTTTTTACCATCTTGGTTTTGGAGGCTATGCTAAATGGCAGCAGACATACAGCAGATAAAAGATAAGGGGCATGGCGGTAGAAGCTTTCGGCTGCAAATGTTATTTCTTACATAACTGCATGTTGTTCCCACCAGGCTGATTCACAGTGGAGATGTATTTTTCTAGGTCAAAATGACAAACTATACCTGAAATATAAAAGCTGTTAAACACGTTTTCTAGAGTAACTACAGTTTAATCTAATACAAACCAATAATATGAATACTAAATAAAATACGTTATCTTGGTGAAACTTTTACTTTCTTACCTTAAAATGAGTTTTTTCCCTCTACAGAATCTGCATGTGCCTGTTTCTAGCCCTGACAACTACCATGTGTGATCAGGGAGGAATGGGTAAACATTGAAATGATCATCTGATTAATACATTAGCCTTAGTTAATGGAATTGGTTGAGTTACACCTCTCCCCATTATACAGTCGTACCAAGTCTCCCCTACACCTCCTTCTTGCACTCTTTAGTGCAGAACTGTTTACAGGGCCTAAGCGATTACACTCTCAGCTTGAAGGTCCAATACGACACTTGACTGGAAGTAAAATAGAAGTAGCAGGAGTGTGCTTGTGGTTGTGCCTGATTAATCTTTATTTCCATGAAGACTAATCAAAGTTATATAAAATAGTCAATAAATAAAACACTTTGTCGTCAGGAACTGCATTCATGTTATTTGCCTGTGTTTTAGTAATGTGGAACTGATGCACAGGTGCGAATCAAGTCAAGTCGCAGCACTGTGCCACATAAAAGGACAGAAACAATGTGCTTACTTATCTTAATACTTACACTGTTTCCCTAATAAGCAGATTTAGCCTATCAAAACAATTAGGCTATAAAATTACATGGAGGTTTTATAAGCCATTTTTAAATGTTTGCTGTGATAAGACATTTATAGCACGTAGCACAAGAATATCACTTAGTCCGTACTCAGTAATTTGTAATTTGCTATCATTTAGCAAAGGTCTCTCCGCATTGTCCATATAAACATCAGATGTCCAGATGTTTACATACCGTTAAAAAAAAAGGCTTTCATTTGGTATGAGTATTTTTGTCACACTACTTTTTGGCTCAGGCTTTTTGTGCACTGGAACAGGATAACAGTGAAGCAGTGTCATATGAGGAAATGAAACACTATTTGTTAATGTTGAAAATAATATGTAGCTCTTTATGGCCACTGCTTTTAAATGTGGAAACTAGACATCACAACTCCGTATGACCTGAGACTTGCTTGATGTATAGCACGACATGACTTGCTTGAATTTTCCCACATTAACTTGGGACTTGCTTGAGATTTTAAGGTTAACCCTTGAGGCTTACTTGTGACTTGCACATGTGTGACTTACTCCCGCCTCATACTGGTTATTGCCAGTATTAGGTAGTTGGAATATTCTGATATAAAATCACATACATCTATTAGCATAACACACCAAAAACTCTCATTTTAAAATGGCATTTCCGGTTATATAATCTGATTTTGAAAGCTATATATTATATATTATAGCTGTTGGTGCTGTTTTTGGAGTTCATCATTTTAAGGGATGTAATCAAATGCTTCACTCGCTTTTAACTTCGACGACATCCAACACCACTTTTACATCATCCCAGACACGTGGTCCCTCTCGGCCTCGTCCCTGTCCTCGTGCTGTGGGTGTGTGAAGAGGGATAAAAGGGGGCGGACCGACTGAACCTCTCTTGAGTCTCGGACGGGCTCACGAGCTTTTGGTAACGGAGACAACAACGCTGCAAATATGATGAACGGAGTAACGAAGGGGTTTCACAACGCTCTCATTGAAGAAGACTACTTTCTGTTCACCTCAGAATCTGTGGGAGAAGGCCATCCAGGTAACCATCTCCAGAAAACCGTTTTGGATGAGGGTTCAGAAGGCGAGCGGAACGTGTTGGAAAAGCACGTGTTGTAGCACATGTCTTAAATGCAGTAGCACGTATTTCCTTCTTATTGGTTTTGGCTTTGTTAATATCTAGAAGACTCTGAAAGCATCTTTGTTCTGCAACTTTCAACACTGTAGTCTATAGAAACTGTTGTCGCTGTTCAGCTGGGGTTGCCAAATACGTCTGTATCGCGCAATGCGGGTTAGGTCGATGGCCTACTATCTGGCAGCCAAGGTGAAGGGCACGACTACTGCACAAGAGATGAAACACATCAGCACCTATCTTCTGCTGACTCTGTTAACGTTATGCTATGAGGCCACATGTGCATGCACGACTGACCCAACCTCCGAGAATCTCTCTATTGTATGACGTGTGAATATGTTACACGTTATGTTGATGTGTGGATGTTATGTATAGCCTGAAACGCCTGTTCATATTCATTACAGTGATCTCACCTGTCAGGGTGGTGCTAGTTAGAGCTGGTTTTGTAGTTGAAAGATCTTCACACTAAAGCCTATTTCGTTTTAATATTTAACAGACAAGATATGTGACCAAATTAGTGATGCAGTGCTCGATGCCCATCTCAAGCAAGACCCAGATGCCAAAGTAGCATGTGGTAAAAACAAAAATTCATTTTTACTTTTTATATTGAAGCCATTGTACCCTTTGATTTGTACACACTGTACATGCACACTAATTTTTCTCTTCAGAAACTGTAGCCAAGACTGGAATGATCCTGCTGGCAGGAGAAGTGACATCCCGTGCCACTGTGGATTATCAAAAAGTTGTCCGTGACACTATCAAACACATTGGCTATGACGATTCTACAAAAGGTATGAGCTTCTAACTGTCATTCCACTGCTATTGCCATAACTTGTGATTTTCCAGAGAATAGTAGCATGCTAATATGAACAAGATCACTGAGCTTTTCAACTGTATGGAATGCTGTCAGTATTTCATACATTAAAGAAGGGGAGTGAATATCTCTGTCTTCTGAACTCCTAGGCTTCGATTACAAGACATGCAATGTGTTAGTGGCTTTGGAGCAGCAGTCTCCAGATATTGCTCAAGGGGTGCACTTGGACCGCAATGAGGAGGACATTGGTGCAGGTGACCAGGTCTGTAATTGGTTCCCTGCCAGGAGAATAGTAGAGCTCATCATAATGAGATTATAGAATATATTACTATATTTATGTGGTAAGGGAAACATAAACTTGCTGTGCTCAAAGTCATCTGTACAATCCAGAGTATGTATCCCAATATTTTTATAAGTTTGCTAAAAATAGAATACACCAGCAAAACAATACTTCTAAACATTTCGTATTACACATATGCATAAGACATTGAGACATAATGGGAAATTACAATTAGCTAAAGGTTTTATTTTTGATTTCCTATGCTCCTATGCTGTCCCCCCAGGGTCTGATGTTTGGCTATGCCACTGATGAGACAGAAGAATGCATGCCTCTCACTATTGTCCTTGCCCACAAGCTCAATGCCAAGATGGCAGAGCTGCGCCGGAATGGTGTTCTTCCATGGCTTCGACCGGATTCCAAGACCCAGGTTAGCTCGGCTCTTGGCTCTTTGATGAGTACAGCTTAACTGTTGTTTTCTGCTTTCTATGGCGTATACCTCCATTTTAAACAATACCCATGTATTGGTAGCGCTGACCTTTTTATTTTTTCCCTGCTCATTAACTTAGGTGACAGTGCAGTACAGACAAGACCGTGGAGCAATGCTGCCAGTGCGTGTCCACACCATAGTAATCTCTGTGCAGCATGATGAGGACATTTGCTTGGATGAAATGCAAGACGCACTGAAGGAGAAAGTGGTCAAAGCTGTGGTCCCATGTATCTACCTGGACGATGACACCATCTACCATCTGCAACCAAGTGGTCGTTTCGTGATTGGGGGACCTCAGGTCTTCAGAATATTTTTTGTTTATCTATATTTGGTGATGTAGTGTTGTAATTGCTTTCTTGCAAACTTTTACAAATACATTGAAGATGTGGTTGGTGTAGCTCAGCGGATAACACCACTTACCTCCAGGGAACCAGCACCACCACATGGGAGACTAGGGTTCGGTTCCCGGTCTAGGTGACTGTGCTGTGCTACACCAATAAGAGTCCTTGGGCAAGACTCCTAACACCACATTGACCTACCTGTAATATGATTACCCTTGTAAGTCGCTCTGGATAAGAGTGTCAGCTAAATGCCATAAATGTAAAGATGCAAAATTCAGATGAAAGTTGACCAATTATCCAAAACAACAAGATTCATGCATAATGCACGTAGTTTATTAGTAAATATGTGAGTAATGATTTAGTATCTAGATGGGTAGCGGTGGTGCTGTTGCCTTACAGCAAGAGGGGCCTGCTTTTAATTCTCCCAGTGACAACATTGCGTTTCTGTGAGGGAGATCAGGTTTCCTCTCACAGACAGGCCATCACGTAAATTAAAGAAACTAAATTGCTCCTAGGTATATGTGTATGTCTGCCCTGTGATTCTGTGGCCAGTCCAGGGTGTTTCCTGTCTACTGCCTAGTGAGCACTGGGATTGGCTCCAGCACCCTCTGCAATTAATGGACTAAGTGAAGTGGCTTATAAATTGAATTAATGATCTTACCATGACAAATATGCATGACTCTTTCATTGGCTATGATTCTTTTATCGCCTTTTATAGACTATGTATTTGGCCATATCATTTTTAAAACCCTTTTACATTAAATGTGTTATTAAACCTTCTCTGCTTGCAGGGTGATGCTGGCTTAACAGGTCGCAAGATCATTGTTGACACCTATGGAGGCTGGGGTGCCCATGGGGGAGGGGCTTTCTCTGGGAAAGACTACACTAAAGTGGACCGATCTGCTGCTTACGCTGCCCGTTGGGTGGCCAAGTCTCTGGTCAAAGCTGAGCTGTGCAGACGTGTCCTTGTGCAGGTAATTAATGACTGATAAATACACTGTGGTGATGGTATTTGGTCTTTCTCAATATAATTAAGAATTGACAATCCTAAACCAAGGTTGTTAATAGGTGTATTGGTATAAATACATAAGGGACAAAGGGCCCGCTATTCATAAATTTGGCTAAGACATTTTTTGCAATGTCCCTGAGAACAACAGCAAAGCTCCTTTAGTGTTCCTTTAGTGTTTTTGGGTGCCCCACCAGTAGTTCAGCAGAGCCTTAGACAAAATGTCACGTTTCATTGCTCTCACAGTTCAGTTGCCTCATATTTCCTTGTTTTCTATACTTTATAAATAGCAAATAATTTAATGAATGAATTTGTGTCTTAAGTGTATTTTTCAAATACACAAATGATGCGAAAAAGATTTCTTATTCGACCAACACAATTCATTAACAAGTGAGGTGCCCGATATTGGGGGGGGCATCCATCATTCTAGGAGTATTGGCATCTAAAGCTAACAACAACAGCAGCAATGACAAAAAAAAATTCCAAGCCAATCAAGACTTGGACATTTCTTAACACATATCCATTATGAAAACCTTTACTGGAGTGGGTAAAGTGTTTCCAGTAATTTAGCTTGGATTTTTTGTTTTGTTTAAGGTGCCTTAATTAGCCCCATAATAGGGCTAATCACACTAGCTGAGGCAGAGCTAGCTAAGGCAGAGCTAGCTAGTTAAGGCAAGCTATGTTTACTAAAAACAGCTAACATCTATAACACAAGGATGTAGATTCATAGCAAGATTCACCCTGTTTGCCAGTAGGTTCTAACCTTAGCTAGGTTTGTAATCTACCAAACCAACCTTTTTTTTTTATTTTTTTGTTGTCGTTTAATTTGGACAAATTTTAAATGTAAGAAAGCACTAAAATAATCACTGAGTAGTGTTTTTTTTTTTTGTTACTCTTACAACAAGCAAGCAACTGCTGCATGCTGGTAAGAGCGAGCCTTAAAGCATCAAAAGTAGAGGTGCAGACCCAGACCTGAATAAACAAGGAAGTAACTGTAAAAATGACTGTAAAGTTCTGTGACTGATTTGTTTTGGACGTCTCCTGTTGAATTTAAAATATTTTATAGGTGTCCTATGCCATTGGAGTGGCACATCCTCTGTCTGTCTCCATCTTCCATTACGGCACATCCCAGAAGAGCGAGAGAGAACTGCTAGACATTGTCAGAAAGAACTTTGACCTGCGTCCAGGAGTCATTGTGAGGTAAAAGAAAAAAAAAAAATGTACCTTGCCATGAACTGCAGGACAAACCAGCCTTGTTCACCTTGTCCTACTTGTAGTTAAGTTGATTCTAGCTGAATCCTAAATGCCTTTTAATTCTCTATATATAGAGCCTAGGAGCATCTCAAATACCAGCCATTTAAGATTCAGTCCCTCTGCCTCTATTATTATGCCATCTAAATATACTAGCCCCCCCCCCACACACACACCTAATGAGTTCACGTATACAAAGAAACAAATGTATTTGTATATAAATTAAAATGACCCCTATTTTGTATCTTCAGTCCCAAACGAGAGTAATAATATAGGTTAGTAATAACTGATTAGCAATGCACCTGGCCCTTTGTGTTTGGTCAGCTGTTGTGTGGTGTTGTAAGGTATGCTGTTGCTTCGCCTCTTGTATAAGTGCAAGTAGCCTATCTGCTTCCCAGCGGACTGTGCTTTGTCTGTGCTATAGTCTGTACAGTAATTACGTGCATTGTTTTGCATCTTCGATGTTGCTAAATCCAGTGGCCTGTGTGTTGCAGGGACCTGCAGCTGAAGAAGCCCATTTATCAAAGGACAGCCGCCTACGGCCACTTTGGCCGTGACTCCTTCTCTTGGGAGATTCCCAAAAAGCTGAAGTACTAAACCAGTGTCGAGTGTTTTCTCCTAGGCCTGCTGACGTACCCTACAGAGAAGTCAGCATTGCCTAAAGAGGGAAAAGGATAAGACAGATTTATTTGTACAGTTTTTATCTTTTAATCTGATTGTAGCAGATATGAACTAAGTGCTAAAATTTTAACAATGCTTCTTTTCTTTTTTTTTTTTTTTTTTTAAACAGCCGAAAAGGCTAAACCTTAACGCAATACCTTTGGTTAGTTGTTCTCCTGAATGAATTTGACATGACATGCACTCAACACACACACCTTAGCTCAACCAAACATGAAACTGTTTTCTTTCCTATTCTATAGGACAAGGTTTCAAATTAGTATCAAATTTTTAGAATTATTTATTTGTGCTTTTACACTTGCACATGTATACTTAGAGACTGTACTGTATAGACCAGCTATTTGCTATTTATTGTAGTTTATAGTTGTAACACTTTTCCAGTGGTCTATGGTGGTTCCAAAGTGTAATACAGAAAAACTTTGGGTGCCAGCCACAAGGAGGCCACTGGCTTCTGTTAGAGGTATGTAGTGCCAGTTTGAGTTGATGATGCATATTCTCCAACTATTTTATTTCTGCATTGCTGATGTTTTTTTTATTTATTTTTTTTATAATTTTTTTTTTTTTTTCCCTTACACAACCTCAGAAAGGTTGGAAGGTACTGGCTGGTCTTGTAGAGGAAAAAAACAACTTTGTTTACATGTTTCTCTCTCTCTCTCCATCTTTCTCTTTTTTACTTCTTTTTATCAATAAAACAATTTTTATTCTTCAAAAGATGTTGGCTTTTTTTTAATGGTTCCTGTTATTATTGAATTTCCCTCTGGGATGAATTATCTATCTATCTATCTATCTATCTATCTATCTATCGTAATTGCCTCTTTCAGATTTAGATTAAATACAAAGTTTCTAACTACCAACAGATGATGGGGGAAATAAATTAACAGAATTAATTATATGTGTCATGAAAATAGATTCATAATCACAAATACTTAAGGTTAAAGTAATTCATTTGCATGCTTGGCAAATGCTAGCAGTAGATAGAGCTGATGATATTTGACCCAGTATATTATTTACTACCTATAAATGTTTCTTGGCTCCTGACCACTCTTCTTACAGTATGTTGGTATCCAACAAACTGTCAAGCTTACTCACACTAGTTCCCCACAAGGTCTAGGTTCAACCAGATTTGCTTGGGGGAGTGGGAAGTGTTGATGTATGATCCTTGTTGCCAGTTGGCATCTGCATAAAGGAATAATTTGGAAAGAAATGTGGATAATGATCTTTTCTGACAAAGTTCAATGCTCAAATGCTATATAGCCTGTTCAAGAAATGCCTTTAGGTGACCGTCTAGGTTATTCGTTTTTCTATGGTTGTTGAGGGGCTATTTTCATAAGGAAGGTGGGGCTAGTCCAGACGAGTGTATAAAAGGAAAACGGTTAATGAGGTACCATGATTTGTACTTCTATTTAGCATAGCACAAGTCAGAGTTTGTTATGGTTGTTCCATCGTTCATAATCCTCATACACGTTAATGTAGCAGGGAACCATATTTAGGCTCTGCTCTTCAGCAGTTTGATTCTGACACTGTACCAGCGTGATACCATAAATAATTTAAGATCAAGTGTCTACTGAACAGCATCTGGGACATTAATTGCTGAACCCAGTGGCAAGGGACACTCCCTGTACATGTATCAGTTACTGGTATTTTTAACTTGCATCATATAGCTATGTGTACAGTAGTAATGTTACATAACAGCACACTAACTTCTTGATACCTAATAAGTGACTGTGAACCAATAGGCTTGCTTGTTTACAATTGGTTACTGGCTGATTAGCACAAATATTGAACAATATGTATTGATTGATTTATAGGCACATTACTCCATAATTAATTTACACTACACTGTATGTCCAAACATTTGTTGACACGTGATTATCTAGTTGTTGGTAATGCTATAGTAGTAATGTCAGGTACTGATATTTAATGATAAGTTCTTGATCATGAATGACACTCCAGTTCATCCCAAAGTTACTGGATGGTTTTTCACCACAACAGAGATTGCAGTTGGAAGACCTTTAAATCCCTCCAGTTAATGCTTGGGACTAGGCTAATGTGCAGCTGCTCCAGAGCATCCCATTTAATTGGCAATGCTTTATTTTACCAGATGTGTGTCCACAAATGAGATGCCACTGTCAGCACCTTAAAGTAGTTGAATGAAATAATTGAAAAATTGAATTTCTAGATACCTTTGGAAATACAGTGTATATTTTATACACATTAATGTACTTGTGCAGATTTTAAACATAATTTTTGTGGTATGTATAAATGAAATAGTCTAAGAACACATAAACCAGTATTGGTATTGTTTTTATCTTTGAACTGTAGATACAGCTTACCTAAAAATACCCTAATGTTATTTCTACTTACATTTCAAAATGGAGTAACAGAGCCGTGTGATGTTATGTAACAGAGTGTTCACATACCTCTGGATGTTGCATCATGCACATGTCTGTAAGCACGTTCAGTATTGAATACTGCACTGAACTACTACTGAACAGTAAATGCACTAAAGATATATATGTGTATATATAATATCTGAACAGTTACTTTTAATTGTTTATTACAGTATATCAAATTCACACAAATAAAATAAGACTACACAGTAAACTAAATATGCTAAGATATTCACTTACATTGTTTGCAATTTGAACTTTATAATTATTTCACTTAGTTTTATTAACAATAAATGTCTGTTTGTATTAGACCACTTATACAGAGCACAGGGCTTTTATTAGTGTATGCTTTTAATAAACATGTTGATAAATAAAAGCTACTCTGAGTGTGCCTTTTACTCTAGGCCCTTCAAGTATCTGATGTAGCAAAAAGCAGATGGAAAGAAAACAGACTGTTTAACAATACTAACCTTTTACATCCAAACAACTCTCTAATGTAGCTTAGGAGACTAGCTGCTTTGTTTTTTCTGCACCACTATTAAAAAAATCTCTTCTAGTCTCCTTAAAATATCAAACAAGTTTTCCATCGACAGATAATTACCAGCGTTCTGCCAACAGTTATATGAGCCCCAAGTGACTTCTATCCCTTCTAGCTCTCTGCTATCCCATGTGAATCTATAACTTTTAAATCAGAAAATTTAGGAGTGATGCAAAATTGCATTGCAAATAGTATGAACCAAAGACTTTTCACGTTTTATCTGATCAGCTTTATGTAATTTGTTAGTAAACATCAATTCACATTTAAGGCCCGGAAAAAATAAAAATAAAAAGTTGAGAAAGTAAAGCATTTACTATTTTGTAAGGATATATCAAACAATGAAATGTTTCAGGCGTTATTTTGTCTTCCTGCTAAAATGTCCTAAGGTGTGCAACTGTGAATAAGTTGTGAGTCCACACTTTCTCTACTGCAGACAGGTGAGGAATGCAGGCAGGTCTGTCCAGTGCCCGCAATGTGTGCAGCATGAGGTACTGTAATACGTGGATGTCACTGAAATGGGATGTCTTCCTAAAGGTAGCATGTATTACTCTAAGATTCCAGTGTACTTATCTGCATTAACGCTCCCATCACAGATCTGTAATTTACTATTGCCAAATGCACTGACACAACACCATACCATGACAGACCCAGGCTTTTGGACTTTTGATAACAGTTAGAACTGTACTTTTTAACTTTGGTCCAGAGCACAGTGTCATTTCTTCAAAATAAAATCTGGATTGCTGATTCGTCTGACCATGATACACATTTCCACTGTGCCATTGTCAGGCAGGTGATATTTGCGTTTCCTTATTATTGTGTCGTTTGGATTTGTTTCTATTGCGACTGCAGTGTTTTGCTTTCTGCACGTGTGTTTATGTCTGAACCACCCCTGTCTGGTGACTGAATCTCCCCCGAATGAGATTTTTTAAGAATCAGCAGATATGTAGAAGTCCTGTGAAATACAGCAAAAGTATTTGATAGTCAGTTAGTAAGTGACTAAAACCTGAATGTCAGATTTTGAGACGTTATACACCCCATTTACGCCACACATGCACTTTGGAGCCCCAGTAGTATCCATCCGCAGTTTGAGTCTGTGACTGGGCAGAAGCTTGTGTTCCTATAAAATTAAACAAAGTGCAATTTGCCCACACATTATTTTATTAATCTTAATTTTAAATCTATGAAACGTGTGGACTGAGGACATATCTCTGTAAAACTTCTACACTGTTCATAATTTAATGTTGGACACTCACTGTGTATGTGTTTCCTCTGGATTCAGACCATTCATTCATCTTATTTACAAATGGCATACGTTATGTTAAAGACATTGCGCCATCTACAGGCGATATAATGTAACTGCTGCAGCATTTCAGGTGGAACGGGAAATTGTAATGAGAGACCGGTGAAAAGAAACCAACTTCAGCTTTGCAGCTTGGAGTAGCTTTGCCAATGTAAAGACTAATTAGCCTTTCACCAGCCATTAAGAGTCTAGCTTACTTACATTGGGCGGGGCCAACATGGTATTCTCTGTATCTGGCAACTGTTCTAAGGTAATTAATGAACTCTGGTGCATTGGGCACTTTGACGAAGCTTAATGTCATGTGTAAATCACATAATCCTTAGTTTGGAAAGGTTTTGTTTTTGACATGGTGAATCTTTCCTTAAAATTCTTGGTGGTCTTGGTGGTCTAATGCCAGAATATATTGTATAACACACAATGATTCAGACAAGTGATGTACGTTTGATTTGAAGAGAGGATATACACATATGCACAGAATATACTGTATTTCTGTAAAGAGAAATTGACTAATTTAGAAAGAGATATCAATAAAAGCACAGCTATCTACTCCTGTCTTCATTTGTCCTGGTTTTACAGGATATATCTGTATACAATGTCTTCTGTCTGCGACCTGTAGCAATGTGACAAGGAGAAGTGAACTCGTAAGGCAGTGATTTCAGTCTTCTAGATCTAGACAGAGCCTTCATTCTGCACAGCCAGCCAGTCAAGTCATGCACATATTACATTACTGGACCTTTACTGGTAAAACTACACTAACTTAATACAAGCTTTAAAAGGCATTAGAGGGGAGATGAGCTGTAATGTATGCGTACACCAGCAGTACGGTAAATAAGTAAGTATGGCTGCATAACAAAACTTTGTATCTCCACTACTCCAACCTTTACAGTAGCAGGAAAAACGTACTCTACTTTTTATATAGATCACTGGAACCGTTCATTTTCCTTCCTCCTGGACGGAGTGGTGGGTAGTGTCAGCTATTGATCTATATATGTAAATAACAGGCCACTTGTTATTATCACCTATTATGTTACAGTTAAATGTGAACAACTACAAAAATGACTAACAACTGTGTATTCAAAATCTGGTTTAAGGGTAATACCAGGCTGCTTATTAATAATCAGAAGTAAACTTGGCAATTTAACAAAAGGCATTAATATGGAGTTTGTACCTATTTACTATTCTTCTAGGAAAGACACTTAATGTCAGAACATTGCTGTGAAGATATGACTGCATTCAGCCACATCCTGATGATGGATGATGAGATCTGGCTGAAGAACGCCACTTCAACTTTTGCGAAAGGTACTAGAGCTCCATCACTAATAGAGAATGCAGCTCCACTCCCCTGGGCTATACCCCATTTGCGCCACACACGCAAAGTTACGGTTACCTATCGGCGAGTCACTTTCACAGCTTCATACTTTTTCTGTCGTTGTTATTGATGTATTTTCTCGCTTTAAGCCCCCACACTGCCCTTCAGTCTGTTCAGAGGCCTCTGTCTAGCCTGCCACAGGCTCAGTTGGGTCTGCAGACATGACCACAGTGCAGGAACAAATCACCACAGACATGATTCTTCAGCATCCTTTATATCCTTTTGTACAGAGAACATGGTTACAAAAACAACAACTCTTCATTCAACCAAAAGTAGACATGATGAAAAAGAACAAAGTATATTATGATATTGAAGTTGTCCAGAATTGACCACCAATAAACTAAAATGATATATATTAGGGAATCAGATTTCACTCACACAACTGCAATTCACAAGAACACGGTCGGTCCTTCTGAAAGCATGCTGCTGCATCAATGTTTTAAGAAAGATTAAAGCAACAGTTCATCAAAAAGTCAAATTTATACATTTTCCCTTTACCCTGCGATTCTGCACAGGAGCTATGAGGCTACTGGAAGCTCACCTCACTAGCAGCACACTACAGAAATAAACTTCAAACATGACACAGAACTTGGCTGACAGATTGCTTTTGGAGTAAGGGGAAAACTGTGCAAATTAATTTTGGCTCAACTATTCTTCAATTCCTATGAGAAATCACGTGGCAGCTTCACGAGTTATTTAGATCCAACTACTATGAAAACATTCAATTCCCTCTGGATCCTGAGCTAGACATTACCTTAACCATAGAATGTCCTCCGTTTAGCCCAATGTGTTGTACAAAAAAAATAAAATAAAATTTAATAATAATAAATAAATCCGTCATGGTGATTACTGCACCAAACAAGCTCAGGTGCCAAACTTGTTCTGCAGGCACCAACTTAGCTGAGATGTGACTGCTCACTGGAGTGCTCATGATATCTTATTAGTTCCATTCTGTCAATCAATTACTGTTCTGAAAGTGTTTTCAACACGATTATAAACACTAGCAACTGATTACAATTCATCTCATGTAAAATATGAGATTATCTCTACTTTACAGACAGGTGTTTACAGTTTTCCATCTGATTTGAGCATAAACTCATCTAAAGTCAGAGAATGTCTTGCGGCAAGCTGAATAACAGCTGCATGAAACCTCTAATGCTGCAGTTGAAGTGCTATTCTACTTAATTGCACCATAAACTGAAGTCAGGCTCAGTGGTGTGAATGCTCCTCAGACTCTGCTACCGTCTTTATTTCCGCTCATTATAGTTTCCCTTTCAAACCTCAGCGTTTGTCGCGCCGCTTATCCATTTCTTGTCCAATACGTGCCAACAGCACAGTCCTCATAGCTAAGTCTAAAACGTTGTTTTCCTCCACACGTTCAACAACACTCTCCGGTTGATCCTCCTGAAAAGATAATGAAAAATGAATACAAATAAAGAAAGTGGAGCAAATACTCGTTAGCTAGTTTAGCTTTTTATGGCATTCAATGGCAGAGCTACAGAGGCAAATGTTGGACACCAAACATGTCTTGGCTTGTCTTGAGGCGTGGAAAGGTGTGGATCTTTAAAATCAGCGAAACAACCGTTGAAATGCTCAAGGGTTAGGTAATTATATTTGGCCTTTAGTTCTGATAACCTACCAAAACATATGGGCTATAACAACAAAGTGATAACTGTCATAAAGCAGTGGGATCTATTTTAACCACTAACAGCATAAGCACAACTTCAATCTTTTATTAAATATTTTCAAAAAACAAAATGTTTGCACTCCTAGGAAAAATGTAATGCAAACATAACAGCATATCAAAAGGTCAGAAACTACATAAGCAATTCTATATTGGAATATTTAAAAAAATAAAATAAATACTTGAAAGATTTGCCACGGTTGCATTACTTATTAGCTAATGTAGCCTTATAGCTTCATGGCAAAGCTGCAGAAGCAATATGACAATCTTGGTGTGAGGTAAGGTAAATACCAATCAAGAGTGCAATTAGAAAACTATGATACAGAGTGATAAATCTTACTTTTTTGTTTCTACATCTCAAACTAGAAGCTGATTAATACAAAAATCCATTTCAATAAATAGCAAAATGGTGGCTCATGGCTGTGCTGTACCTTATATACAATAAATGATGTTACATGGCCATTGTCAGCCTGGTAGTCAAGCCAGAACAGCTTGCTGCCTGTGCTCTCTTGCTCTGTGCTGGAGCTGCTCTCGTTCCATTCTTCAGTTTCCACACCAGCACCAGGCTCAGAGCTATCTGAAATCAGACATTTACAGAGAACACATATTACTGATAACCTCTCAAAACCAAGATATGGATTAGTCAGACTACATAGCATGCATTTCGGAAAAACCTAGAAAGAAAGCAAATGATGAGCAAAAGGTAACACAGAAAGCACGACTAGGCTATTAAGCTGGTGCATCTAATCTTCTCTTGTCTGTCTGTCTGTTCGTTCATCCATTTATTTATTTGTTTGGGCAACCGGCCACAGTACCTGCCCTTCTATGCACATTCTCCAGTCAAGTGAATGAGAACCTTAACGTCTTTCCATTTCATGAGTGATGTCCATCACCTGGGCTCACTGATCTAATATCAGATAGGCCCAGTTTCATTATTATTATTTTTTTTTTTATATCTTGCTGGTTTTATGCGGGCTGAGTGAATCAGGCACAGTGATAATCCTGGGGTTTATACAGATGTCAGTGTCACTGCTAGGTCAAGAGTGGTCCACCACCCATAAACATCCATGTGGTACACGCACTGCTGTGATGCTGATTTTCAGTTGGGTGAAACTGACATAAAATTATATTTATCCTAAAAATTTACACCTAAAACGAAACTACACTGTGTGTTATGTTTTCTGTTAAAATCAACACATCCAATCAAGCCATCTCTGCGTTAGGAACTCTATTAACATAGAGTGACAGTGCTCCACAAGGTTACTGATTAAAACTGTAGACGCGTTTGAAAATACCACGACACTGAATCACCCAGCATGTACATGACAGGTGTTTAGATTGATTACATAAAAAATCATAGAAAGCTGGAAATTAAAAGGACATTAATACTACAAAGGAAAGGGAAGAAGAATGAAAAAGTGTTCTGCTTCTTACTTCGATGGCGAGGATTGTACACCTCTCGGTCTGGTCTTCGTGGGCGCCGCGGGGTGGCTGTGTGTCTGCGCTTCTGTTGTTCCTTCGCCTGTTTCACCTCCTTGTCATAATCATCCCTTTAGAAAGACCGTAACGAAAGATTAAGAAAGCTGTTTCACAGAAACACTTATAACACAGCAGGGGAGCTGTCAGTAACTTATTTAAGATGACCTGCACCTAGGTTAAATACCGCTCGCCACGATTCGGACGGAATAACGTGTAGCCCTCCTGATATCGTAGTCATTAATGAGAAAGACCTCGGTGTAAAATTATCCTAGACGTTAGTTACAATGTGCCCCGATAGCTATAGCCTAGCTAGCTCGTACCTGGCAATTTGGTTTCTCCGAATGTGATGCAGAAAACCATGGTTCATGTCCAAACGACCTCCCGGCTTATACTTCAGCGCTTCACCCTCAGCATTCTGCAAAACCTCCATGTTTCAGAACTATAACCAACTAAGCCAACGAATTTCTAACATACACAAATCTCTAATAGACTGCATCCTCTTCTTCTTTTGTGTTTAAGGCAGTACGAGCCTTGTATTTACTGCCACCTTCAGGACACCCACCATAACCACTTGCACTTTTGCATGAGTCGCACTTAGCAATCAAACATACAACGTTATAAATTTGTTTATACTGACGTATGTAGTAAATTTTATGCAATATGTGTCTTGTGTTCTTATATTATATTATATTATATTATATTATATTATATTATATTATATTATATTATATTATATTATATTATATATTCTCTCTTTTATATATATTTTGCCTCTTATGGCGTAAGTTACTACATTAACATTAAGTTTGGAGTCTAGTTACGTATTTTGTGTTTTTTTCTGGCTACCTTTTGAGGCAAATTAACTTGAGGGTGATATATAAATATATATAAAAACTTTTTCCCTGTTGGTAGCTTGTGACGTAGTTCTTCCTGTTTTGTGGCGCAAGTGTTGCCGGGAATTTGCGTTTCGCTCGAAAAGCGTGAATGCTGATAATATAGCAGCTTTGAGGTTTAAAGGGAATAAAACAGAAGATTATGGCGAATGTGAAACGAGAGCGAGATATCGATGACGATGAAGAGGAAGGTAATGCGGGGATCACTTTTCTAAATGCAAAGATAAGTTAGTTGACCAGCAAGCGAGGGAGTCGTGGCTAGCCAGGCAGCTAACTACAGTACTGGAGCCTCAGTTCACGTTCCAGTTATGTTTCAGTTATAGCCGGTTAAATGGGAATTTGATTATTTTCTAACTGTTCATATGACAAGATAAGGTGGTTATTTAGGAGATTTTGTTTTTGCTTACGAAGCAACGATAATTCAGCAGCGAAGACAATATCTGTCTGCTGCTTAGCAGCCTAGCTAACAATCATCATAGCTAACGTTACTTGCATTGTTATTCTGTCTGTTGTTTTTTTATCATCAAGACCATCAGCTCTGTAGCCTTATTTAACTGCATGGTTCTGGAGTAAATGGTTAATGCTTTATCACAGAGATTTGTGCATAAATCCATGCGAGCATAAACTCAGTAGGAGGACTGTGTTTAACACTGCGAGTGTCTTAAGGAAAAGAGACCCAGGTATAGTCTTGCAGGGCAGCCCATTCATGGCTGATGAATGAGTGGGAATATCTTCTCACTACTGAGATGTAAAGAAACATTCAGAATTTTAACTCAGATTTTTTATTTGTCCTTTCATATATTACTAGCTAGTAAATATGCCAAACCCATAGATATTGGTTATATAAATATAATAGTTCAGTTGCATAGATTGCATAGAATCATAATTACTGTTAGGTTAAATGGTAGCGAGCATTTGATTGTATTGGGTTCTTTGACAGCTTTACATAGTTTTGAGACAAGTATGTTTTCACGTAGGCATGCAGATTTGTAGAATAAAAGTGTTTGTTACTCGGTAGAGCATCATAGCTCCAGTGTACAACTAAAGAAGGACCCCTTTACAGGGCCCTTTCTTTCAGAGGGACTTTCTCAGTATGTGTATGTTGACCACTGTAATTATTATATAGTTGTAACCTGGCGATCAATTACTATATTTTCCCTCATTCTGATTTTGGTTTTAATAATTTTTCCAATTTCTGATTCACAGAGGTGCGTGGGAAAGTGCCCCGTTCTCAGGTTACTGAGGACAAGCGAAGCCGGCACTGTCCATACCTTGACACAATCAACAGGTCAGAACATATGATGATTTAGAATAATTAAGTTACAAAAAAGTGTCAAATCATACATGAAGTCAAAGTTCTGCTGTAAAATGTTTTGTTTTTCTTTCTTTCAAACAGGAGTGTTCTGGACTTTGACTTTGAGAAACTATGCTCAATCTCTCTTTCCCACATTAATGTCTACGCTTGTCTCATCTGTGGGAAGTATTTTCAAGGTAAGTACCTTGGCGTGAAATGCCCGGTGTGTTGTACTCACAGCAGCTGCATCTGGTCTTACCACTTCAAAATGCTATATATCAGTTAATGCCATATTGACTGTTACTGATACCAAATATAATGCATTCTTTTGTGTGTACATTAGGGAGAGGTCTGAAGTCTCATGCTTATACCCATAGTGTTCAGTTCACACATCATGTCTTCCTAAATCTCCACACACTCAAGTTCTACTGTCTGCCAGACAACTATGAGATCATTGATTCATCGCTTGAGGATATCACGGTGAGTAGAGATGAAAGCCATGAGAGTAACATTTCAATAAACAGTAATAATATAAATACAAGCCTTGCATAGTAGATCTACTTAATAAACCTGGTGTGTATTGCGTTACAAACATTCAGCATATTAAAGATGTTGTTGTTTGGATGGGATTTTTTTTAGAGCAGAACATTTAAAAGTATGGCCCAAAGGATCAAAACTGGTCACAAAATCAGTGCATGTGTATTCCATTTAAAATGTTATTTATTACTTTCATCTTTGGAGTGTGAAAGTAATAAATATGATTAAACTTAAAGTGGTGTATGTGTGTCTAAGGTGAAGTGTAATAGTTTAACAACTTGTAAATGTTTTTGGTTTGTGGTTATGATACCGATAATAAAAGTACATTTTGGTCAATAGGGAAATTGCTCATGAGCACAGCCCTTTGCTCAGTAGTCACTGAGGCTCACAGAGGTCATGATCTGCACACCTCAAAAACTCATGATGTGCGAATTCGCATCAGGCAAATAGTCGCTTCTTGAATGTTCATTTACACTAGGGGTGGGGAAAAAAAAATTAAACGATACTCAGAACTTGTGCAAAAATGTGAAGCAGTTTGAAGATTGCCCAGCAAGCGTTACAACATTTGTATGGTACAAAAACAGTGAAGTGAAAAGAAATAACTAAAGAGCAGATGGAAAACTGCAAGATCAAGATGTTGATGGACATCTAGGTGAGCTTCGGTGCACAATGCAAATGTTTAATTTGTCCTCATAATAATAAAATAATACTTGAGAGCTGCTGCTCCAGAGTTTGGTTTTCAGAAGGTTTGGGAATATTGCACAAGTCTATTTTTGGACAGCCTTGATTTTTAGGTTTAAAGTAACTGGATAATTAGGAAACTGAAGGACAGCCCTGATGACTGCATACATATCTGTGTAATTGAGAACAAGCCACTGGGCCTGTACAGCACTTTACCCAAGGCCTTAAATGAAAATGTTAACTGCTTGTTTAACTGTAATGTGAGACCTACTGCTATCAGTATGCATGTTGCTCTTTATTTGCAAGCATGTGATCTTTGTCTTTTTTTTTTTGGATTAATAATGATTTGTGTCTACAGTATGTGCTGAAGCCAACGTTCACCAAACAGCACATCTCTGGTTTGGATAAACATGGAAAGCTGTACAGGGCCTATGATGGCACAACTTACCTGCCTGGCATTGTGGGACTCAACAATATCAAGGCCAATGACTACGCCAATGTTGTTTTACAGGTATGTCTATCCAACATTTAGGCTGGAGGAAAAGCACTGATTAATTAATGGTTTTTAATCGTAGGGTAGCTGTCACTTACTGGTATCTGCAAAACCTTCTGGGTTTAAACAAATACTGACAAAGCTTTAAAAAGCTGTATGTTTACTCTTAATAACATTTCTTGGTTTATTTAGCTTAACAGTTGCAGATTTTAAGTTCAGGTTTTACAGAAACACCTGTAGTCCAAAACCCTATCTAATCTTATTTTATCTGCCACCTGTGATAACTTCTTTAAGAACTGCAGTTAGTACAGTAATTATTACATATTCATTTCTGAAGATTCCTTTGGCGTTCATCGCCACCAAATCAAGACCTGTGTCAAGGGTCACACAATTACAAGATAGGAACTTGCTCTGTGGAAAACTCCTGTGCTGTGAACTTTCAAGCTCATTAACACCCGCAAGGTAACCAGAGTGGGCTACATTTCTAGACTTGTCCTTTAAGCATGTGCACATCAGCTAGCAGGAGTGTTTACAAACATCTTCAGCCTCACCCTCGAGACTTCCTTTGTTCTGTCACCGTTTGTATAATTTCTTTTTGGTATACAGAGGGGAGCATCAAAACATTGTTTATGACTTTATGATAATAGTCAGGTTTGCTTTGTTTTCATGGACTGACATGTGCTCCTTTTTCTTTAAAGGCTCTGTCCAATGTGCCGCCTCTGCGGAACTACTTCTTAGAGGAGGAAAACTATGGCGGCATCCGACGGCCGCCTGGTGACATCATGTTTTTGCTGGTCCAGCGCTTTGGTGAGCTCATGCGCAAGCTGTGGAACCCACGCAATTTCAAAGCTCACGTCTCTCCACATGAAATGCTGCAGGCGGTGGTGCTTTGCAGCAAGAAAACTTTCCAGATTACCAAACAAGGTACTGTACAAATGTGCCTTTACATTACATGCTTTTACTCAGGCTTGTTGTGTGATCCTGTTGCTTCTTATGTATGGCAAACTGTTTATTTAGTGACTGTGGGACTTCAGGCAAAGGACTAGGGGAATGGTGAACCCTTTTTTAGTTAGATAAATATCTAGGCTACCTTCTGTGCTGCAGAAATGTATTAGCTTTTGAATCTTAACTTGTGTTGATACACGCAGTGTTTTTCATTTTAGGGGGTGCCATTATTTATTTCTAGACCAGGGCTCTAGAGTGCGACCAATTTGATTTCTCAGTGGTGCCACTAAAAAAAAATCTCAGCCGTTCAATGGGGGAAAAAAAGAAAAAGTCTTCGTGACTCTGAAAGTCTCCCTGTGGTTAAAAACAGACACACATTAGGCCCATTTCGTGGTCTAAACCAATCAAAGATAGTGAAGGGCGGGGCTGATTCCAGATATTCCTGTACGTGTGTACGTTTGAAAGTGCGTGTGCTGCAGTCAGACAGAGCGGTGAGCAGCCTAGGCCCGTCAGATAAACAGAGCGGGTGTAGCTGCGGATGGCGAGAGGCGGTGAAAAGAATGATTTACAACATTTTGGTTAAGAATGTTAAGTTCAGGCCTGATCCGTTCGAAAATGATAACCTGGGAGGCTGATGGCTCCGTGTCAGACCGCTGGTGATGTCAAGCCCTGGTCCGGAGACGGCATCAGATAATGAGCCACATACGATCGACTCCGAGTCACAGCCTGCACTGACTGTAAGGAGTGTGGGAGGACCATGGCCGGCAGTAGTGCGTTTGTGACTGGTTCTAATACATTTCGAATTGAAACGCTAAAAAAGCACAATGCATCTATCAAACATGCCGTGACAAATGCACTGCTACCTTTCTTTGTGCTTCAAATAAGGAACTTTATGTCGACCACATTGTTAGTTAATCATTTACAAGTCAATATTGCCTATATGGACAGGGATTTAAAAAAAGAAAAGAATAAGTGAACATGTAAAACTGCTGTTCTGAATGTGATGCGGTTAAAATTTGGGTGCACCTAACTTTGGTGCTGGTGCACCTAAGAAAAAACGTTAGGCGCACCAGTGCAACCAGTGCCTAAAGTCTAGAGCCCTGTAGATTTATTTAACTTAATTTATTACATGAAGTTATAACAATACTGGTAGATAACGTTTGCTTGTCATTAGCGATGCACTGATCTGATATTGGGATCAGATACCAGTCCAGTTATTAGGAACATTAGCCGGGCCGGTTATCAGATTATTAGTCCGATCTAGTACGCCTCGCAAATGAATTAAAATAAATGGGTCGGTGCAGTGAGCCAGCTGGAATGGGAAACATGGAGCAAGCCAAAGACCCAAAGCCATATGGAGGTATTTCAAGCTTGCTACGCCAGCTAGTTTGACGGCTACGTGCAATTTCTGCAAAACAGTTGTTGCAAGAGGTGGTGGTAGTGCTGCAAAGTCCCTAATGTTACAGTCAAACAAACCAAAAGAAGCAAGAGAGAATATGACGAAACAGTTAACTTTGGCGGAAATGGGAAATAGACAGTGTGAAAGTAACAAATATAACTTTTGTCACCTGCTTGAACACCTGGGACCAAGGTATAATTTACCATCACAAAAATATTTTTCCGAGACCGCTCTGCCAGAACTGTACACGAAAGTGTGTGGTCACATATCAGAACAGTTAAAAGATATCAGCATAGTGAGCTTTACGATAGATATCTGGAGCTCAGACGTATGGCCTGTGTCACTTATGCTTAACTTGCTACTGGTTAGACACAAGTTTTACTCCTCGCTGTGTGGTTCTGGTATCAGAACTAAAAAAGTCATATCAGTGCATCCCTACTTGTCAGATATACATGAAACAAAGTCTGCTGAGCCCATACAGCTCTACAGCATGCTTTTTGAATGACTGGCCGCATGGAATAGTCAGTTATGACCATGACTGGAGGGTGGGCAACTATTTTTATTGTGTATATATTTTGCAATTTAGAATCAACACATGCAGTGTTGTGTGTGTGTGTGTGTGTGTGTGTGTGTGTGTGTGTGTGTTTTAAAATATCTATTTATTTATTTGAAATAAAAGAGACATTGGTTTCATAGGGCCTAGTGCAAAGACCACCCCTAACCCTAACTCCAAGGCAAAACCCAAGAAGCAAACTTCTTACAAAAACATGTCTTGGTGATTCACTACATGTGAAGTAAGGAGAAAATTGTGTAATTGCTTTGGTGTAAAGGGAGATCCTGGATTTACTTTGTAAATGATGTGCCATGTTCTCTTTGTGCTGTAGGTGATGCTGTGGACTTTCTTTCTTGGTTTCTAAATGCACTGCATGGAGCCCTAGGCGGCACTAAGAAAAAAACATGTAAGTATGTGCCTTTCAGTGCAGACTTGTGGGACCCGTGTGTGAGTTTTATGTTGCACTGTAAACAGTGTCTCAATGTGCCCCAAAAGGACTGCCTTAAAAGCAACTGTGTTCATTTATTTTGCCAAATATAAATGGTTGCACTTATTTTGTTTTATTTCAGATTAATGTTTGTGCAAAATTTCACAGTGAAATTTATTGCGCAAAAAAAACTTGTTTATCATTGTGCTTTGGTTTTTCATACTTTACAGCAATCCTGACAAAAGTGTTCCAGGGCTCCATGCGCATCTTCTCAAAGAAACTTCCTCACCCAGATTTGGTATGTTGACAATTCCAGTGTTTTTTGACAACAGATTTTGATGAAGCATGTAAAATTTCTATTTCCAGGTTAGAGAGAACACAGATGAAAAATAAACTGCAAAATTTAGCAGTAAAGCTAAAATTTTTCAGTCTAAGCTGCTTTTTAAATGATGCACAATACAATTTTGAAATGTACATATTCAGCCTTAAGGGCACAGTAACAAAAATAAATAAATAAAATAAATTATTTTTAAAATAAGTTTTTCATTAACTGGGCTATGCCTCTGTTGTCTTCTCATCTAACTCGAACTGCAGTCTGGTACTTTCAGTGCTGACTATCCAACTTCTTAAACATTTTGGGATCAATATTTATGTTCTTTTCCTCTTTTAAACATAATATTGGTCACCCCAGTCTGAGGTCCAGAGCGCTTAGGATCAGGTTTCCTCCAAATATATTGATGTACTTAGCTACATTCATCTTTTCCTCTATCAGCAGTATCACCCCGGTCCTGCTGCCCACATTATGATTCTGCCACCAGCATCCTTAACTGTAGGGATGGCATTAGCCAGATAATGAGTGGTGCCTGTTTGGTTTTCCCAGACATGAAGCTTGGTATTCAGGTCTCCAGATAATTCCTTTGACCCCATGGCTTGGAGTTTGCTCTGACATGCACTGTTGATAGTGGAATCTTATTTAGGGATTTGTTGGCACTTCCCAGTCATGTCCCGACAATTGGATTTCAACACAGATGGACTCCAATTGTGTCATAGAAACATTTTAAGCAGTATCAGTGGAAGCAAAATACGCCTCCGCTCACTTTTGGGTGTCATCAAAATGTGTGCACAATTGTATATTTTACATTTTGATGGTCAATAAATTAGCAAGTTTGCTAGTGTGTAGTGTTTGTGTGACTGTGTGTGTATATAGTAGTTATTAGGGATGTAATTATACTATATGTTGTTATTGTTATTTTACACCATAGTGTGTATGGTAATACACTTGTATTAGTTACCTAATAATTTTGACAAGAAATTTCTAATCCTGCTATTTAAAAGCTTACATGGCTTTGGCATATAGGTTGTCTCGAAAGCAAGGGAACCTCCATTTTAAATGAAATGGGTTTGACAGACGGAAATCTAATTTTAGTCACAAGCTCTGACACTCTGGGGATACCTGTTAGGTCCCGTCACAAACATGGTGGCCACCTGGAATACCACAATACAACTTGGAACAACTTGGACACCTCAAACTGGTAGAGAATTCCATCAGAAAAACAGTAATGTGCTTCATGACGAAACTTTTTGTTGTGGCTAACAAACATGGCTGTTTCATGGTATGGTGTGGTGTGGTATGGTGTGGTGTATGGGGTACCTGAATTATGGGACCATTTTTATTGGCAGAACATTAAGAACACGACCTGTTTTGTATGCTGTTGGTTGAAATCGGCAAAAAGACCTGTGCTTCGTTTACCAGAGACGTGCACAATCTCAACACATTCTGCTTGGGATACCAACATCCTTTACATTAACATAAAGCGCAGCATTGATTTCTGGTGAAACTGTCATTTTGATGTCACACACTAAGCCTCCTTTTTGTTAGTCACATTACCCAAAAGGTGTCTCCCTTCCCCCTCCGTTTGTGTCTATGGTTTTATGAGCCTTAATTAATCATATTCTAACATCCTCTGACAAACCTCTTTCTACAGCCTGCAGAGGAGAAAGAGGCCCTGATGCAGAAGGAGGAGTATCAGGAAGAGATGCTAGAGTCCACCTTTCTGTACCTTACACTTGACCTCCCTACGGCGCCCCTATACAAAGATGAGAAGGAGCAGCTAATCATTCCTCAGGTTCCTCTCTTCAACATTCTGGCAAAGTTCAATGGCAACACGGAGAAGGTACCTATGCATGCCACAACTGTGACTTGAAGTCACACACTTTCACAATTTGAACAAGCATATTCTACATCCTATGACAATCATATAATCACAAGATCATCTTATTTATTAATAACATTTATTATTTTTGTTTGTTTGGCTGTTCATTTAGTCAGTCAGACGGTTTCTGTGCATGAAAAAGGAAGTATGAAAGTATAGAGTTGCTTATGTGGAATCTTTTTCTGTTTTACTTTCTACCACAGGAGTACAAAACGTACAAAGAGAACTTCCTCAAAAGGTTCCAGTTAACTAAGCTTCCACCATACCTCATCTTCTGCATCAAAAGGTTCACCAAGAATAATTTCTTTGTTGAAAAGAACCCCACCATTGTCAACTTCCCCATTACGTGAGTGTCCCATTTTTGTTTGTTGCAAAAAATAATATAAAGATACACATAGACAGGTTCATAACTCTGCTTTGAAAAACTTTAGGATCTAAACAATATATAGGTAAAGTGGAATCCAGTAAGAAAGTGGTATGAGCTTCAAGACCTGCAGGTGATGGACATCCAGCCACAAATTATTTATATATATATATATATATTATATATATATATATATATATATATATATATATATATATATATATATATATATATATATATAATAAAAAAAAAAAATAGAAAGATATATATATATATATATATATATATATATATATATATATATATATATATATATATATATATATATGACAGACCTTTATATATTTATATATTTATATTTATGTTTATGCTCTTAATAGGAATGTTGACCTACGTGAGTATCTCACAGAAGAGGCCCAGGCTACTGAGAAGAACACAACCTATGACTTGGTGGCCAATGTGGTTCATGATGGGAAACCTTCAGAGGGAGCATACAGAATTCACGTCCTGCACCATGTAAGTGGCCTTGAGCCCACTGTCCTCAAATTTGACCTGTGTCGATATTTTCAGTGAGTTCAGTAGGGAGATGTGTGTTGTAACTTTTCACAGGGTACAGGAAAGTGGTATGAGCTTCAAGACCTGCAGGTGATAGACATCCTACCACAGATGATTACGCTGTCAGAGACATATATACAGGTTAGTCCTCACTTGTTCACTCTTTACTTTGCAGACTCTTTTAAGGAAAACACTGGAGTAGAGTAAAATAATAAGTCCTCTAACAACCAAGCAAAACCTGGATTTCATCTTTGAGGAAGATCTAGCTCTGCTCATGCGTCAGGTCTAATAAAATCTACAGGTTTCTCAATTTATAAACTGAGAAAACAATGTAACACTATGGGTCTGAAAGATGTGTTGTTGTGCAGCAAGTAGGTCCATATTGTCATCCAATGTTCAGAGCTGCAGAATGTTCTCACATGGATTGTGTAAAGCCTAAAAAGAAGATTGAGCTGTGGAAGTATTTACAGGAAGCATGGGAAATGCATTCCTCCAGAACTGAATGAAACTGAAAAGAATAATAGCTGTAATATAAGCAAAGGGTGAACACTGAATACTGGAAACATGAATGTTGTTGTTGAGGCTTCTGGGCACTTATTTTATTTAAATTATATTATTTAAAAGTTGTGGTCCACTGTGAGATAGTATGTACCAGTAACACTCAAAGTTCACTTTCACATGACCATTTTCCAACCTGCCTTTACCGTTATACGATTATTATATAAATAATGCAGCTGTATTCAAAATGTCTGCCCTGTATTATGGCCTATTCAAAAAGAAATGCTGAAACTGCTGTAGGCAGAAAAGACTACTGCATAGAAATCTGGTAACACTAATACAATGGTCATACATAATAATACAAAACCTCGTAGAAACACGGAACTTAAAATAGGTTGTTGTACTGTTTAGTTTTTGTATATGGACTGGATAGTGAAATGTGTTGTGTGTGTTTATTTATTTATTTTTTTTTTTATGTGATTCTTATTTACAAAAAATGTTTTTCCATGATAAGGGTTTATTTTTGTTAAGAATTTGATCAAGAGGAAACATTGTGTGATATTGTGTTTCAGATATGGAAGAGACAGGAATCTGAAGTTAAGGGCAACAGTCATACAGGAGCATAACAGGTGCTGAAGTTCAGCAGGTCTTCTGACTATGACCAGGATGTCTGAAGTGAATCTCTCGGTTCTCTGACTGTTCTGACCTTTAAGCCATGGTTTACTAACATGTATGTGAATGTTGAGCTTTGTTAGAAACATTGACCATTTGTATATTAAACATTTTAAGAATACTCGCAGTGTGTTGTAGTATTTCAGTTGCAAATGAGCTGTTGGTGTATCTGACAAAGAAAACATTACACCAGCACAAAACACATCACGATTATCTGTAAACAAAAGATTTTAATGTTCAGTAATCATTCAGTAGTCACGTTTATTTTAAAAATCAGAAGTTTCTTCCATAAAGGAAAAAAAATCATTATAACAAAAATCATGTTTTGGAGCACAGTTGTGAAAACTTATTTGTAATTCATTTTGATTGTACGGACACATTGCTAACAACAAATTTCAAGTTGTCGAGGGGTTATTTGCTTGAAGTTTCATTATTCTGTTGATGTTCCTTACAGAAGATCTCCTAATGAAAAAAAAGAGTAATTAGATTCAAATAAAAATAATAATTATAGTGATATGACACTGCAGTTCATCACTCCTGACCACAAGTTATTCCCCCAAAAGAAATTTGTTTTATATAATAACATGTACACTTTCTTTTTTGTGAAGCAAAATAGAATTCTATAGTACACAAATCAATATTCAAAAACCTTTTACAGGTACTAATACAGCAGATGCTTTTCATTTGTAGACATTTAAAATGAGCTCAGTCTTTAAAAATTTAACAAATGCTTTTATTCTGGATATTTTATATGCAGGTGAATGTAATTTTAGTAATCTAGTCCAATGAACCGTTGTGATATTTATAGTGATGGTTCTTCTTGGACTCATTTTGATGTCTATTAACTATCACAGCTTTTGACATATTGACACGGTTGCAAAATGTTTGATATTATTGGGAATGGTGTGCTTGTGTACTGCATTTTGACCTGACATGTATTTTAGTAAAAACTGTATATTTTGATTTTTTTTATCTTTTAAGAATATATATTGTTGGTAAAGTGCACTGTTATATTTGGGTTATCTGTTTGTCTGGGTTTAATACAACAAACACACAAATATAAACATTTTAGTAATACATTTTAATACTTTGACAGTGTATCTATACTGTTTTTGAATCCAAAATATTCCAAAATGCTGTATTCATTTTTTCTTTCTAATTTAATAGTCATTAAATTAGAAAGATTTAAATTTCTAATTTAATAGTATGGCACACAAGCTTAACCACATCAAGTTTCTTTCACTGTTAAAATGTGCTACAAATATGAATTTTGCATTATTGCATAACAGTGCCTCATTTAGATGAATTTAGTTAAAATATACATTTTTAAATAATTAATTCAGTTTTCAAAGTATTTTGTTTAAATGGTACATTGTAGCTTGTACAAATATACTGTAATTTATTATATACTTTTATTATTATACATGCTGTAAATCTGTTCACAATAATTTACACTGTATTTGCCATTTTAAAGACATTTTTAAATTTGATCAATACTAAGATTTTATTAATCCTGGATATTTATTTTATTATGTTTTGTGGTATACAGCTTTATTATTCATTTTAGAACCATTCTTGACAACCCCCTTGCTGTTTACAGCTTAAAAACTAGCCTAGTTGTTTAATTTTAATGAAAAAAAGCTAATAACACATATAAAAGGTTGTTTATACATTTTGACCAGCGGACTATACATCTTTACATAGATTAAATTTATTGTGCATTGTAACCAGTACAAAGTAGTCCTGTTAGTTGGCCAAATTACTCTTTCATCTTTTCTCGTTAATGCCAGACTTTTGGTCAGTAGCTTTGCAAGCTCACAATGTTTGTTTACAGCCTTCGAAAGTTATCTGCTGGAAGGGGAGTCAAATACAGTGCCCCAGCTGTTAAATCAGATATAGAAACGTAAGGCTCAGAGCTGCAGTAGCTCTGGCTGGAAAGAATTACCTTGCATGCCTGTATGGCTTTTTCTTGTTTGCCCAGAATCCTCACTAGTACCAGGCCATGACGCTGAATAAACAGTTCACACTGTGAAAGAATGAAAAATACTACAGGTTAATCACTGTATAATGATTGAGGATTTTTGTTTCTCCAAAATATAGTCAATTAAGAACATTTTCACCATCTGATGGTTGCTTATTTCATTTTGCACTGAAGCTACAAAGCCAATGTCTATGGTAACACATCCTAATTTAATGTTTGGCCTATCTATCTATCTATCTATCTATCTATCTATCTATCTATCTATCTATCTTATCTATAAATCAGTTTATCAGTCAATCAATCAATCAATCATCGGTATCGTTATTATAAAGAAGCAATGCCAGTGATGTGACTATTACCCCTGGAAGTGCATTAGGGTGATGGAGGCATGTCTTCCACATCATAGAGGAGGTCTGAGGCTCAACAGCATTCTGCTCCAGGCCGATCTGGGTCAGGATCACCAGTGTTTTACAGGACTGACAGTCTGAAGGCAGGTAGGGTACTGAAGAATGAGAAGGAGCAGTGAGTACAAGAGTGTGAGACTTTTGCTCACTGCGCTGTAAATATCTGGAACAGGGCAGCTATGTCCAGCAGTACAGACATGATAACCAGTCTTGTGATGGAAATCCAATAAATATACTTAGGTATTTTCTCTACTTACCCATAGCAGGTCTCTCCTGTACAAGACACAAATGCAGCAGAGCGCATATTGTATGGGGAGTGGCGGAGGAGAGCAGGAAGTCAATTATCTGCTTGCCATATTTTTCCAGGAAGTTGTTGCACTGGTCTTTGTAGTGCTCAGGCAAGAGGCTGCAGATTTTCTCCAGAGCCTCCACTATACTTTTCTGTGACAGAGTTCAGATTTTCACTTTTCTATACAACAGAAAGACGGTCTTCTCATTTCCTGCAGTGTTTCATCTATAATAGCATGTGGTGTTCAAGTATACCAACTGACCATCAACTATTTTATATCCATAGTTAAAAATGTTCATGTTCAAATTAAATACTACCCTTTACAAAAAAGTGAAACTGAAATTATCATTCAAAATAAGGGAATGGTCAACTATGTTACCTGTCCACTGAGTTACAGTGTAGTCTACATCATCCCTCATCATTGTCACAAAACACACTGATATGGGCACTTTTTCACTTTCTTACTTATCATTTTTAAATATTGCATTTTTAAAATATATATAAAAAAACAGCAGCTGAGAAACAGCAGGAATACAGGCATCATTGTGATGCTTACAGTAGAAGAAGGCCAGCATATTTGGAGAAGCAGAGAGAAGCATGGCACAAGGTTTGTTCTTTGACTGACATGAAGTCACTTTCAGTTAAACTAGCAGTGGCATGTTACTGCCTTTTCATTCACCGGCCTATACCAATACTACTCCAGTCCTCTCTTAGACAGCAAAGCTGTTAAATATATAGTAGTCTGGATGAACCATTTCCCATCAAGATCAAACTGTAAGACTGATATTTTCTTTCTGTTTAACTTTATTTTTATGTTATAGATCGAGTTAGTGAACAGCATCAAATTATACTTCATTTTTCTTCCAATATTAGATTTTGCAAAGTAAATGTAAACCATGTAGGCTGTTTTCTATAAACCTATAAAAGCACTTATCCAACCCATTTACTGATCAGTGGGAATGTTTAATCTGCTCTATGATGCAACCCCTCTCAAACTTCTCCAATTGCTCAAATTGCTTTTAATCTGTGGACCAACACCACAGCATGAGTCAGAATGGAAAGCATGCGCAAAAGGATGACCTTATATAATCCATTAAGTACCGTAGTAAGGCCCATCCTTGCTTATGTCACATGCGTGGCCGAACATAAAGCTTGAATCATTTGCATGTCTCACAATGTCAAACCTACCCACCAATTTTCTTCCTTATGGGTTGTTTCTTTTTGGGGGCCACTATTTCTTGGTAATGAGAGTAGTTAGTATTTTTTGTTGTTGGTTTATTTTTTTACTTTTACTTTCTTTATTTTTTTTTACTTTCTCCTTTGTTGTGCAAATCAGAAATATCTGCTTAATAGATGAATAATTTATTAATAATACTTATCAGTTATTTTGAGTCTAAATTTAAATTTGAAGGGTAGTCTCTTTCTCTTTGCACAGTACTGTATTTACCGTATATGGACAGTATGGTTTAAAAAACTTGTTATAAGTGAAAATTGCAACACTCACTCCATCCTCAACAGCAGGGTTGCTTTATTGCTGTATCGGCCTACTTGCAGGCTCATCCGATGACACATTTTAAAATTTCAATAGCATCTTACCTATAGCTATAGGTACCTATAGCTACCTATAGAAGTTTTTCAAAAAAAAAAAAAGGAGTAAGGAAAATGTACTTTTCCATTACATGGCCCCTTTAGTAAGGTCAACTCACTTCAGTTCTCTCTTTCGGCAACATGTCCTCCAGTTTTTTGATGATGAAAAGACAGAAGGAGCACTGGGGACTGATTTCCACCTGTTGGCAGATTTTAAAAGAGGAATTTTAAAGATGTGGAGTTTACTTAACTAAAACATAAAACAAACAAGACAAGCTGTGCCAGACCCTTTCTTCTGCTGATCTCATTTACATTTTACATATCTAATTTCTTTTAACCTAAAGTCTGTTTATGGTATGTATGTGTTTTTATGTTAAGAAAACAGTCACCATTATTTTTCCTGCTTTTTCCACCAGAATTAAACAGGCTGATTGTGCTACTGTGCCTTACATGTAAACAATGTCTGTCCTGAATGGGTGCCCTGTAATGTGCTGTATTCAGAAAAATCTCTGGCTGAAACACTGCTTGTCATGTGTGAGCAGAGGTAAACTACACTAGGTGTCCACACTAGGTCTATACAGAGTTCTGTGCAAGGTTATGTAGCCCTGGTCGATTTACATGTGGTTTTATTTTTATATGCTCAAATAAATAACCATTCTCTGTAGAGCACAGTCTTCTGAACACAACACACCATTAATGGTTAGTTGTTGAATAAAAAAAAAAAACCATCATAACACATTATTATTATATTATATAAAATATAATATATTATATATATTATTATATAATATATTATAAATATTAAATATATAATATACACATTATATATTTCATCACACCCTGTAAAAGATGTGACAGCTTACTTTCACACGATATCAAAGTGTTTAACTTTAAAAAGTAATATTCAGTGTTCACATCACACATGAACATACCTCTGGACTAGTCCCTATTAAAGGCTGCGGTTGGAGACCACCTGCTTCCATGCTAACCGAGAGTACCTCTGGTCCTTTGCCTCCTTGCTGAACAGCACACAGTCCAAGCACCATGCAGATTTCACCCTCCTTATGCATCTATGGGCCGACACAGAGACAAACATCTGTAATTTTATAACTGCTTTCAATTATATTTTCAGTAATGAAAGTGTTCATGCAAAAATCAGTCCATTTTTAAACTTGTGTTTATTGTCTTTGTTATATTATACTGTTGTGTATTACTTCGTCCAGTCATGTTTGTGGATTTAGTGTATCTTTTAAACTGTAACAAAAGGACTAAATAACAGTGAATGTGAGATTTCATGATGTATTCAATCATTTACTAAAAAATCATGCAATTAACTGAATCGTCAGCTCCATGACAACAGTCACACTTACTCATCATCAGAGTGATTAGGTGATAAGGTGTTAAGGGAGCATGTGTACGATGCTGGAGAAGAACTTACAGCCAAGGAAATTAAACCTTTTATGAAGACTGGCAGATAGGTGGCCACTTTTTCAATACATTCATTGATGGCTGCAGTCCCTGGAAGACGGCCACAAAGTTGATTGACAGAGCCCCTGATCAGCTCCTAAAAAATGACAGTGCCGTGAGATCATGGATCTGTGCTGTAGTGCAGTGCCTGACTCCTGGAGATCTACCTATCTGCCAAATCTAAAACCTCCTTCTTCTAATTAAAGATTTCTGATCTACATAATTCAGTGGTTAGAGCTAAGGTTTGACAGATCCCCAAGTTCCCAAAGTGTGTTCACAATCTGGATAAAACCTTTATATCTGGATATGACAAAGATGAATGGTTCAAACCCCCTTGCAATAAGAAATGATTAGTTGACTTGCACTGGAAGGATTATTTTGTCCCCTGTTAAGTTTCAATCTGATAAGTTTTGGTCAGACAGTGAAGAAATACTGGGCTTCTTTGAGAAGAGGTTTGGAAATAGCTAACACACACACACACACACACACACACACAACACACACACTTTCTCAAATACCCATGACTTTAGCACAGTACTAGGTGCTATCCAAAAGATGGGGCTTTAAACCTGTATTTTTATGACACCGGAGATATCTCAAACCTGATACCCTTTGCTCAAAACCATTTTTGAGCAATACGTGAAAGCCACAGCACATGTTTTTCAGTTCCTTAAAGCCTTAAATAGCCTACAAAGCCAATTAACATTTTCAGTTCTGCAAAGTTCTACAGAGGACTTTTGCTTTCTTGTAAATACAGTGTATCAGTGTTTCACACGGGAAGGTATGTTGTGCCCTGAACACTTTTTAAGAATTCTTCAATGAAGTCTTAAAATGCATTATGTATCCTCCCTAGCAAACACATACATCCATAGATACTAACCTGTGTGTCCGGTTTGGAGAGGATGTCCAAAAACAGCTCCATGATCTTGGTGCAGTCGCTGCACATGTTTTCAGTCTAGAAGAGAGACCAGTATTAGTTGGTTCCACACAGTCTGGGCTTATGCTTATTGATTTAGCTATATTTGGGTCTATATTGCAAAGACTAATGCAGAAGAAGTGAGAAAGATCAATCAAGTATTTACATACCCCTGGTTAAACGACTGTCTGTGTAGATTTTAGTTAAACATAAAAGTACACATCCTCTACAGAGACACGTTTATTCACGTTCTAGTGCACAATTAGTCTTTATTTGTAGAATTTAACACAGAAATAAATTATTACCGCCTGTGCAAAGGTTCTGACACACTTTTATTTTATTCTTTTATTTATGTTTTATTATTTCATATCAAGTTACATGTATATATAACTCAATACACAGATAGTATACACAGAAATTTGTGAATCTTTGTGTTAACCTGTTTTCACAGTCAACAACATTTGTGGGGGTGTTGCACACGGCTGTATATTTGATGTTTAAATCTACTCCATTGCCTCAGCACTATTTATGAATTGATGAGTGTGTTAAAATGAATTTTGTTCACCTCAGTGTCTGAATTTCTGGAGGTTGTCAAAAACCACCAAAATGGTTGAGTAGCATGTGATAGTGCCGAGGTATAAAAATCACTTTCACAACCCCTTTTCAGGTTCAGAAAAGACAAATAATGTAGAAGTGTGACTAAACTGTCCCCAACAACATTTTCAGGTCTGCATTTTCGCTGCTCGTTTTTTCCCACTGTATTTATTTAGGCATTAATCAGTTTAACGATCTTACTGCATGTGTGTACACATAGTTCTGTTTCTGTAAAAGAAGAAGTGATAAACCTTCTACCCCATGGCTTTGTCTTGTGTATTGATATATTGGTAGGTGTGTTGCAACTGTTGCGACTATTTCTAATGTTACTATAATGAGAAACTTCTCATGAGAATTAATTGCAGTTTATTTAACAAAACAAAAATCCATTTGCCTCATGTGGGAGTTGGAAAATGGACACAACCGCTTAATGGACATCCTCATGATATACATTGAAATACCACTTCTTATCATACTGTGAGTGGGAATTTAAATATAATGCAAAGCAAAGCGAAACTACTGTAAACTGTATATTTGTATTATTATTAGTATTATAGTTGTACATTATAGGTGCTTGTGCTAAACTTCAAGCCCAAGCTACACCCATTCATTTTGAACAACACCTAGCAAATACTTAACTCTACAACCACTCAGTAAACAATTTTCACACCATAGCAGCAGCCTAGCAACACCTGAGCTGCCGGATGAAACATCACAGTAACCGCCTAGCAACATCATAGCAACCACCTGGGATTTTATAGTAACCACCTGGGATACCATAGCAATTGCCAAGCAACACCATAGCAACCACCTAGAAAGACCTTAGCAACCACCTACCAACACCACAGCAACCGCCTAGCAACACCTTAACAACCACCTGGGATACCATAGCAAACGGCTAGCAACACCACAGTAACCACCTTGCAACACCTTAGCAACCCCCTGCAACACCATAGCAACCTGTTAGAAGGCCAAATATTGACACTTTGGAAACGTAGAGACATATTTGTAAGACATTAGGAGATCACAGCTGTACTCTAACAGTATTAACTCCAACGGATGACCTGACGTGGACACACACACCATCTCCCTTGTCAGGAGGGCACAGCAGCGCCTTCACTTCCTATGAAGGATGAGAAGAGCAAACTTTCCCTCACATCTTCACAACATTCTACAGAGGAACAATAGAGTGCATCCTGACCAGCAGGCTCACAGTCCGGTCTGGCAGCTGCACCGCCTCAGACCAGAAATCACTACAGAGAGTGGTGAGGACAGTAGAGAGAATCATCAGACCTCACTTCCACCCGTACAAGATCTGTACCTGTCACAGTGTCGCAGCAGAGCCACCAAGATGGTCAAAGATACCACCCATCCAGCTCATGAACTGTTCAGACTGCTGCCCTCTGGCAAACGCTACCGCAGCATGTGGCGCGGGACTGCCAGACTCAGCAAAAGCTCCACAAGTCATTAGACTGCTTAGCGCTGTTTGATATGCAGACCATCAGGACTGTTAAACTCTTGAACACACACACATCATGAACACACAATGTCAAATACTCAGTACTCATGTGATCCTCCATAGGCCCACAAACTACTCAACCCATGCATATCAGAGCTGTACATAGTATTATTAATATATATTATTTTTGGCAGTCTTTTTTTAATGCTGCTAATGTATGTGCATTACTCTCACTGTTTATTATACTCACGCTCTTTATCACCTTCCAGTGTTAAGTTTACAACTACAGTTTACATTATGTTACAGTGTGTGATAATATTATCACTTGGCAACAGAGCAATATTTTTCTATACAAAGTGAAATATTTCTAAGTGCAAAGTATAATTTCCTATTTGTTCACTTTGTTCTTTTTCTCTTCTATATTTATACTTATTTCTCCTCTGCACTGTTATATTACTAGCTTGTCTCGTGTGTTTGCTCACTGGAGTTTGGAGAATCACAGTCTCGCGCAGCTATGTACTCCTGTTGTCTGAATGATAGTTCACTTTGACTTTGACTTATATCACCCATCAGAACTGTTGTTGTTTTTTTTTCTTTGTAAAAACATGACATATTCAGTTTTTTTTTTTTTTGATCGGCCTTCATCTCAAATAACTGATACAACACTGTGAGGCTTATAGCTGAATGAAAGAACAATAATCAGTTACCACTAAAAGGCTGGATTTTAGTGGAGAGTGAGGCTCTAGGACTCTTGTCTGCCCTGTAATGAAAAAAGACATTCAGTTTTGTATAATGCAGAAATAAATTCTCATTCTAAAACTGATGCCTGCAAGATGTTCCAGTAAGTTGGGATATGAGCAATTCAAAGCTGGAAAATAATCAAATGTTAAAAAATCAACGGGTGATGCCAAAGAGCATCCAGGCCTTGCCCTTTATTAGATGGGTTGATGCACACCACTTCGGAAAAATGCATTAGCAACAAAATAAAATTAATTAAATAAATAAATAACAGTTTAAGAAGAATATTTCTCAGCAAATGAAAGGCATGTTTTTTTAAAATTCCCTTTATATAACATGAAATATTGCACTGCAATAAATGATACTATCAAAACATTTAAGGAATGGGCATAAAGGAAAAGGTTGAAAACCAATACCCGTGACTTTTGCTCCTTAAAAAAGTGCACTGAAAAACTGGCATTGTTCTGTGCGTTTTGGAAAACTTTGAAAACCTGCTGTCAATAAACCAGATTTGTCGCTGCATCCAGCAAATGCAGGTTAAGATTGTACTTTACACAGCAGAAGTCGTTTGTTAACACTATCCAGAAACGCTGCCAACTTAACTGAGCTTGAGCTCGCTGACTATTCACAGTAAAAGCATCTATATTGGTCTGATATGATTTTTTAAAAAAATTTATTTATGAAAATGTTGAATGCTTAGTCCAACATGGCAACACATTCTACAAATGTTAAATAAGAGTATGAATTCATAGCATGTGGGTGCTAGACTTGTCCAGCCAGCCTGCAGTCCAGATTTGAACATTTTTGTTGAATAATGAAACTTAGCGAAGATCCTGTATGGTTGCACCACTGAACACTTGTATAACAAGAACAGTAGAATGCACACACACACACACACACACACACACACACACATACACACAGTTCAAATGATATATGAATATGACTATCTATCATTCACATACATGTACACATAAATGTTAAATATCTAGGTTTTTAAAAAATAGTCTACCTTCCTTAAAAATATTGTTTAATATAATTAATATTTTACAATGATTTAGTAATCGCAATAAAAGATCCATTCCATAAGAATCTACATAGTGCATTTAGTAATTCTAAATCAGAAAACACATTCAACAGCCTCAGCAGCAGTCTGGCATTCAAGGATATTTATTAAAACACACGTCTGTCCCATTACTGGAATCACGTGCGGGCTAATTTTAGTACATACAATGCGGAAGTGGCAACACTGCGTTTTCTATATGGTCAGTAATTATATTTCTCGGACGAACTAGAAATAAAAACCGAGCCGTCATCTTACCCGCTGGCAGAACACTTGCCAGGACAAGCAGACATATGGTAGCAGGACCTAAACCCATGGTGTCAGTGAAAGCTGAAATGCCAGGACTGAGGTTGACGTGAGGCAGTAATGAAGCTCACTGCAGCTTTGGACAGCATAACAAGGGGCAGCAGTGATGGAGGACGGCGAGAAGGCGGGCTAGTCTTTCTCCCAGCCAGTAGGATTCCGTGTTGCTCACTGTGCTAACTGCTACCGCAGCCTCCGAGACGCTGAGATCTCAAGATGCTCAGGCTACAGCGCTCTCAGGAGGACTGATACTGTACGTGCGCTGTCTAGAGACCGGGTGTGCTTAACCCATTAGCTTTTATTTTATTCCTACATGGAAAAAGCAATCATTTTAAAATAGTTAAAATATGTTTACAATATTACGATGTATATGTTATTTAGTTTAATAAAAATATTAAACCATTTAATAGAGTTTAATAGAGTTCAACGTGAGAAAGGTTAGTAGTTATAATTGGTTAAAGTTTAATTTTGGATAAATACTACTTTCAAATGATGATAATAATAATAAGCCGTTATATATATATATTACTTTTAGACTGTCGAATCTATTATGTTTTTGATGTAAAGAAAAAGATGATCCTAAGACACTGTTTAATGTCCTGTCTTCCACACCTTGTTCTGCTGTATACAGTCATCCAGCGCTACAGTGACAAAGTATTTGTCCCTCACTCGATTTCATCACTTCAGTCACTTTAATGTTGTTTTGTTTTTGAGCCATTTGCAGGTGGACTTGTTGGTGTGCTTTGAATCATTGTCTTCACAAACTGGCAATAACAATTTAGACAGGCAGACATTCTACTCCAGGAATTTCTGACAGAGAGTAGGATTCATGGGTCCATCAAATATGACAGGTTGTCCAGGTCCTGCCGAAGCAAGCAGCCCCAGACCATTACAATACCCCCACCATGATTGACTGTCAGTATGATGTTGTAATGGTGGAATGCGGTGTTAGCTTCGAGCCAAATGTCATGCAGCCCATCTATTTCAAAAAGTTCTATCATTGACTGTAGGTAAAACAGTATCCCAAAAGCAAATGCGAAAGAGAGATCTCCTTTTGTGGATAATGGCTCTCACTGTGAGTCCCATATCCTTAGCTTTGTAACCATTTCCAGACTGGTACATTTCAATTACTTTCCTTCACACCTGTATTTGAATCTCTTTAGAAGGTGGCATAATAAGCTTCTTCTTAAGACCCTCTAGTCTGGCTCACATTGTCCGACAGGTTTTATTAAGTCATGTTTATATTCAACAGGTTTGGCAGTACTCATGTCTGGGCGTAGCTAGCTAGAACTTTCTTGAGGGGGGAGTCACTGTAACATAGGGGCCTGTAATTTATCAATAAATGAAGTTATCATTAAATCAGCATTTTGTGCTTACTCAGGTTATCTTCGTCTGATATTAGAGATAGTTTGATGATCTGACATATTTAAGTGACAAATATGCAAAAACAACTGGGAAAGGGTCAAATACTTTACACTGTGTTTTAGATCAAATACCGAATATACATTAAAATACACAGATCTGTGTGTTTCTATCAGAAACCGCCAAATGCATGACTGAATTGATAACAAAAGACGCATTTGTGATGTTCTGGTGGTCAGTTTGTGCAGTTAAGCAGTCTGTAATGTTCTGGTGGTCAGTCTGTACAGTTAAGCAGTCTGTAATGTTCTGGTGGTCAATCTGTACAGTTAAGCAGTCTGTGATGTTCTGGTGGCCAGTCTGTCCAGTTAAGCAGTCTGTGATGTTCTGGTGGCCAGTCTGTCCAGTTAAGCAGTCTGTAATGTTCTGGTGGTCAGTCTGTGCAGTTAAGCAGTCTGTAATGTCTTGGTGGTCAGTCTGTGTAGTTAAGCAGTCTGTAATGTCCTGGTGGTCAGTCTGTGCTGTTAAGCAGTCTGTAATGTTCTGGTGGTCAGTCTGTGCAGTTAAGCAGTCTGTAATGTTCTGGTGGTCAGTCTGTGCAGTTAAGCAGTCTGTAATGTTCTGGTGTTTAGTCTGTGCAGTTAAGCAGTCTGTGATGTTCTGGGGGTCAGTCTGTGCTGTTAAGCAGTCTGTAATGTTCTGGTGGTCAGTCTGTGCAGTTAAGCAGTCTAATGTTCTGGTGGTCAGTCTGTGCAGTTAAGCAGTCTGTGATGTTCTGGTGGTCAGTCTGTCCAGTTAAGCAGTCTGTGATGTTCTGGTGGTCAGTCTGTGCAATTAAGCAGTCTGTAACAAGTTAAGCAGCATGGACTACTCAGGACTGGTCAGATGCTTGTGGCAGAGGAGCATGAGGTAGAATGGTTGTTGGAGGAAGTGAGGTGTTCAGAGCTCTGATGGCCTGGGGGTAGAAACTGTTCCGTAATCTGGTGGTCCTTGATTTCATGGTCCTGTATCGTCTGCAGGATGGAGAAGTGTGAAGAGGTTGTGTTGAGGATGCGCTTTGTCCTTGATGATCTTGTGGGCCCTCCTGAGGATTCTGGAGGGGTAGATGTCCTCTAGAGGTGAAAGGGCCATTCCTGTGATTGACTGGAGTGTCTTGACCACCCATTGCAGACACTTGCGGTCCTGGGCGGAACAGTTTTCAAACCAGACTGTGATGGAGCTGGTGAGAATACTTTCAGTTATGCACCTGTAGAAGTTCCTCAAAATCCTGGCTGGCAGGAAATGCAGCCGTTGTTGTGTCTTTTATACAAGTTGTGTTGTATTGTGCGACCAGGTGAGATCTTCAGTGATGCTTACTCCAAGAACTTTGAAGTGCTCGCTCTCTCTACAGCCCTCTGATGAATAAGCAGTTGTTTGTGCTGCTCTGCTGATCTCTGATAGTCCACAATCATCTCCTTTGTCTTGTCATGTCCAATTAGCCATTTTCCCTCCCCAGTGTCATGTGACTCGTTAGTTTCACAAGGTATATAAATAATATACATAAAGATGGCCTAGGCTATATGAAGAATCAGCACCCTTAAACTGAGCTGCAGCATGACCATACAGCTGTTTAACAGGACAGGTACCACTCAAAACAGGCCTTGCCATGGTCGACCAAAGAGGTTTGTGCTCATCATCATAGCCAGAGGTCTTTTGACAGTAGATGTAGGAGTACTGCCAGCAATCCCGCAGAGGTTAATGGGTGGGGGGTCAGCTTGTCAGTGCTCAGACCATATGGCGCACACAGTATCAAATTGGTCTGCATATGTCGTCCCAGAAGGAAGCCTCTTCTAATCAAGATGCACAAGAAAGCCCGCAAACAGTTTGCTGAGGACAAGCAGACTAAGAGAACCATGTCCTCTAGTCTAATGAGACCAAGATAAACTTATTTGGTTCAGATGGTGTCAAACGTGTGTGGCGGCAACCAAGTGAGGAGAACAAAGACAATTGTGTCTTGCCTACAGTCGATCATGGTGGTGGTAGTGTCATGGTTTGGTGATCATGATCATGATCATGATCACCTCACTACATGATAATGACACCAAACACACCTCCAAGACAGCCACTGCTTTGCTAAAGAAACATGTCAAGCATGTCCCCAGACCTACACCCTATTAAGCATCTGTGAGACATCCTTAAACGGAAGGTGGAGGAGTACATGGTCTCTAACATCCACCAGCTCTGTGATGTCATCATGCAGGAGTGAAAGAGGATTCCAATGGCAACCTGTGAAGCTCTAGTGAACTCCATACCCAAGAGAGTTAAGGCAGTTCTGGAAAATAATGGTGGCCACACAAAATATTGACACTTTGGGCCCAGTGTGGCCATTTTCACTTAGGGGTGTACTCACTTTCGTTGCCAGCAGTTTAGACACTAATGGCTGTTTGTTGAGTTTTTTTAGCACAGCAAATTTATACTGTTATACAAGCTGTACACTTACATTTTACTTACCACTTAACATTGTAACAAAGTGTCATGTCCTCAGTGTTGTCCCATGAAAAAAATAATTAAGTGTTTACATAAATGTGAGGGGTGTACTCACATTTGTGAGGTGGGCCACCACCAGTCATTCCAAGGATTTCATGACCCCCTATGCCAGAATGACTGGCCTGTAGTCATTCAGAATGAGAATCAGAAATACTTTATTGATCCCAGGGGGAAATTGCCGTTTTTTCAGATCTGTAACAGTGATTTTCTTGGGGACTGGGATGTTAGAGCATATAAAGCTCCACTAACACAAACACACAGCTCCTGTGATCTGTTGAATATCGAATACTGAGTGAAGACTGGAGCCAGTTGCTCTGTAAAGGCTTATCAGAGGGAGAAACACAGTCAGGACCTGGTGCTTTCCTGGTCTTTTGTTTCCAGAAGAGCAGGGATTGCCAAAGGTGTGATAGGGGCTGATGGGGGCTGAGAACCTGTACATCTCAAACCTACAATAGAAGTTGTTCAGGTTGTCAGCCAGATATATGCTGCTTGCATGTTGGGAGCTTGTGGTTTCATGTTGCTCTATTAAAGTTAAGGTTTATGAAAAATGAGTCTGGATGTTTTTGTGCAAGGTTAATTATTTGTTCGGACAGTTTATGCAGCACATAATTCCCGTTGGCCTAGGATGGGATGAACACAGGATGAATGAGGAAAACACATTTCAGTTAATGAACAATGCGCTGCAGTATTTATTTGGCACTGTGACCTTTACACCAATTTATTAATATAGAGGCTCCGCAGTCTGGAGTGACTAATCATGCTTCTCAGTCTGGAAATCCAATAGAGTGATATAATGCTTCAGCATAACAAGAGAGTTTGAGCACTTTTATGCTTCCAACTTTGTGGGAAAAGTCTGGGCATGGCCCTTTCCTGTTCCAACATGACTGCACACCAGGGCACAAAGCAATGTCCTTAAGACAAGGATCAGCGAGTTAGGTGTGATGAATTAGAGCAAAGACTTCTCGTCCAACATCAGTGTCTGACCTCACAAATACGCTTCTGAAAGAATGGTCAAAAATTCCCATAAACACATTCCTAAACCTTGTGGAAAGACTTCCCAGAAGAGTTGAAGCTGTAAAGTTCATATGCATGTGGAGCCAGACGAGCAAATACTTTTGACAATATAGTGCATGTTTTTAGGAGGAAATACTGGGAGTTTAAAGTCAAAAGAAAATACTGCTTCTCTGCAGCATTGAACTGAAAAGCCTGCCCTACGGCACCTCTGAAAGCTCAAACTCAATACTGACTGCTTTAACAAATGACCACTAGAGGTCACCCCTGGGAAACAGAACACAGCAGATGTTGGGTTAAAGTACCAATAGGGTTTGAATGGGGGTGCAAATGAGTGGGACTCTTGGAGAGGAAAGTGATGGGGAAAAAAACAAGGAAGTGTAGTTCAGACAGACATCGAATTTGTGCTTGGGAGGTGGGGGTCCTCAAATAGCATAAGAGAAACAGTGTTGTCCGACCTGTAGAAGTACAATACACAAATATGCACTGTTCCACACTATTCATTCAATTTAGAAAGTTCTTTACATTGAAGAATGATTAAAAACATATTCTCTGAAAATATAAAGCATCAAAGGCAATTTGTTCACATTGCCAACCTATACAAATAGGATTTAGGCACAGCACTATGGATATAGTGGGTAAATCATAAATTTAAAAATGACTGAGAACAGCTGGGTTTAAATCACGTTTCTTCAGGTGAGGAACATGTTTAAGACATTTGAGGACAGTACTGGACATTAGGGATAGGTTTTAGATTTTTAAGTCTGGCCTGAAGTACATCAGTGATATGATCAAGGCTGTATAGCAGATACCATACCCTTCAGATATTAGATGGAAATCGGCTCAAAATTATTTAAAGTGGTTAAAACGTGAACTGAATTGCTGTATCTGAGGCATTTATACTGGGTGGGAGAATAGTGGATTTGGACTAGTTATTAGAGATTTTACAACAGTTTTAATCATTTGAATTTTTTAGGAACTGACAAAGAGGAATTTGCAGAAATAAATTGACATCTGCATTTACTCTGCATTTTTTTCTAAAGTTTGGGTCCAAATACCTTTTGATATTTGGGTTTTGTTGTACAGCTGCTGCTAGTGGGACTGTAAAAATTGAGAGGAGGGTTGAGAAGGACATCATTGCCTTGCACCAAGGTGCAGTGTGAAACTTGGTGATATTGGTCCATTAGTATTGACTCTTAGTGGTTGAGTGTCTTCCTTTAATTAGCCGGTTTGGGCAGGGTGTATAAGTGGGATAATGGTTTTCAATCTGTTTGCTAGGGTTTTGTTTATAGGTTTTGTGTCTGTGGTCAGTGATAGTGGGCAGTAACAGTGGGTTGGGTAGGATATTAGGTTTAAGGTGAACTATCCATTTCAGTTGGTGATCATATGTTGTGTTTTATTTCATCTATTATTCTACTAAATTCCATCACAAAATCCAACATCATCCATCACGACAGAACCCACCAAGAATGGAGGTGACTGTGTTTTTAAGCTAACTTGAAATTAATGAAATTAGCTCATATAAAGCTTGATATATGTTGGCTTTGGATTCGAAAGCAGTTTTGGGAAGACAGTATAGCCAGTATTCGGAAATTGGACTAAACACATTGGCTCCATTAGGATATTCACATTTCTAACCCTACAGAGCTGCTACTAGTGCTGTTTAACCAGAAAGGGTAGTCCGATAAGGTTCGCTATCATTGTCCACTGGTAAGGTAATGTCTGTTTGGTATTAATGACTCACAGTGCGCTCTGGACTAAATTCAACAGAGGTGACTTACAATGCTCACAAGTTTTCAGTGGGAGATTGTAGAGCCTCTGATTCAATCTGAAATTCCACTTTATGGTTGAATGAAAATCAAACTTCATCACTTTGGTAATATCACTCACTCACACAATCAAGACAAACCACACTAAATATTGACTATTTATAAAGGCCAGGTCCTACAAATTCATTCTATCAATGTTCTAATCATTAGCAGCTAATGGTGATGCACCTGAGTCTCATTTTAGGCATTTTAAAATACATATGACTTGACTTAAGACTTGCTTAGCTTATAGCAGGGACTTGCCTAAATTACAGTAATTTGGGACTTGCTTGAGACTTAAGGGCTAAAACTTGAGGCCTGCTTGTGACTTGCACATGCCACCGTTGGTCTTAAGACTTTTGTACAAATAGAGAATTTGCCATTGACCTTTATTAACTGTTGGCAACAGAACCAGGGGGACCAGGAAGAGATATTCTTGTTATTCCTATATATGATAGTTTATTGTGTCATAGCCCAATACATATAAATGTTTCCTTGGTCAGTGAACAATATGAGTGGATTTAGATTGTGTCCAATGCCGGGAAATAAGATCCAAGCAACATATACAAACCAATAAGCATATAAATGTTTAGAGTCCTTGGTCAGGGTGAATAAAATAAAAGATCGTTTTTCTAGTGAAGATGGATATCAGATGAGGTCGCAGTAATAAAATCCAGAAACAGTGATTGTTTACAATATGTATGTAAATTCTATGCAATTTAGAAATGTTTCAAGAGGTCTATTATTAGATAGCTCACATTGATCCAAATTAGGTCTATTACTGCTTTGGGTCCTGGGCGTGAACCGCCTTGCAGGGCTCTCCTCTCTGCAGGGGTTAAGGACTCCAGCTCTAGCAGCACGAACCAGCACCGTTCTGTCCAGGGAAACTGCAGCCGCGGCTACCACAGACTGGTACTCCAAAGATCCCCCAGAATGATGCCCCAGGCTGATCAGGCCAACGAGCAGCACCTGGGGCATCAGCAATATAAGCCCCTACCACACGAACACCGTTGCTACACCTTTGTAGAGGGGTAGCCGGTACAGTACTAGAGAATAAGAAAAGTGAGAGAAAGAAAAGAAAAGAAAAGAAAAGAAAAGAGAGAACAAGAAAAGAGAAAAAGAGCAAAGTAAAAATAAATAAACAAACAAATAAATAAATATTTAAAAAATATTTAAACAACTGCGCAGAGTTGACAGCATGTCACTCTATACGCAGTGAACAAGAATTCCCCTTTCGGTTAAACCCTCTACCATTTATCTCTGTTCTTATATAAGCTTTTCCTTTTGTTTGAATACGCAGCCCTGGCGTTTCCTTTGTTTGCTTTTTCCCGCCGTTTCTCCCTCTCACCCACTAAACCTCATCCTGACTGGCCTCACGTGTGCTGCCGCGTAGCGCAGTGGTAACACAGGGGTTATCACTACGGTCGGGGGTTCGATCCCCGCATAAACCCTCACAGTTCACCAATACAGTTCACTTCTCACACACAGTTTCACGTGCATCCACATCCAGGAAGTCCGTTTGCTTGCAATTTAACATTTACATCGCCGCAAACGGATTCCGGCCCTGCACTTGGGTTCACACCCCCAACCGCACCGTGACATTGGCCTTCATTGCTTTGTCTTTTATTACAGCAGTTGAGGAGATTTTGGTATATCACCAATTTTACCTGCAGCAATTCAAGGACACAACAATGACAGGATGTACCAGTCATAGTTTACAAGTTAGCATGTAGCTAGAGCCAGTTATATTCTACAACCATTTATATTTTTTACCCCAAAGGTTTAATATTGGAAGGGTTTATTCTTGTGGTATATACTGTACATAAAGCAATCAGAAACATAAGCTCAAAACAAGGCCTTTTATCCTCATCTTATTAAATATGAGCTTCAAAACAGCTACATACACTGTGTAATGGGATCTCAGCCTCAAAGAATAAATAAATGAATACAAAATCTCAAATTTTTGCTGTTTTTAAAGCAAATCCAGAAATATATCAATAATGCATACCATATCACACACTATAAGCAGTGCAAGTTCTAAAGCAATAAACATGTGCTACATTTGCACCACTAAACACATTTTCACAAGACAGTAAATGTTAAGTGTGATTGATTTAATGTGGTGTGACAGATCCTGTGTCCCCAGCTATAACTGTAATACAATGCTCTATCAATTTTCTGCTCACCAAAAGGGAAATAACTAGAAACCACTCTACTTATTAAACACATGGAACACCTTGATATGAATCCTGTATTCATTATGCTTTATGAATTAATGTTAGTTGTTATGTGGCATACATATTCATTATAATGCCTGGCAAACACTTGAATGATTGCTCATAGTTACATATGTAACAGTTATAAAGCAAAAGTGTATAGCTTCTTTATATCTGAATTATATTCATGGTTATACGGTGTTATAGCCCATGTTTAATAAAAGCATTTATTATATACTGTGAATACAGGATTCATACGATGTGTTTAAATAAAAATACTGCTGCCTGAGCTTTACCCATATAAGAATCTGCACAGAACACCTTTGATACCATTCAGTGAAACCTTTAATGTAGGGTAATGCACATAAGGCTACATGGTATCTACATAAGTTATGACAATTGAGATTATTCTCCATAAAAGTTTATTAATGCTTGTTCCAACAGGTCATAAAGGCTACTTAGCTAACCGAAAAACCAACAACCTATCAATTATAGTAAAGAGTTTTGTTAGCAGGAGTACTACTAACACAGCAGGAGTCCCAACAGTTACAACACAGAAAGGTAGACGAGACGAAATCTTTCTTCAGCCTCTAGGGCATATTTATTTTATAGAAAACAAACAAACTGCTCTTCCAGCCGTCATGTTGGGAGAGGACCAAGAGAGAGTGCACAACGGCAGAACATTCATTTATATAGGGTGTGTGACGTCACCAATCTTATTTCATCTCTTATAAAATCAATAACACCCCCTTGTGGTGTGGAGCAGGTAAGTAGTACAGAATACATCCAGTCAGTCATACAAACATATTATGTCAACAAGTGTGCTATGAACAGTACTCTTCAGTAAAGTCATCATGTAGATAAATGTAGATGCATATAAAATGAGTTCTTAGTGTGGGACCAAAGTAAACTTAGTTCAACCCAATGCCTTGTAATAAATGGGCTGTTCTCCCAAACTGACGGCTATATACTGACATGACCCAGGGTAGGACAGTGGGCTGAGGGCGAGACCTCAGAAATCTTGCAATGTTAAAGCTGTTAAGCACTGTGCTTTTTTCCATTTGCCTAATTTGCATCCGATGGTAGACAGTTCTCAAAGCTGACAAAGGACAACAAATTTCAAACAACAGTCAAACAACAAGAAATATAAACACACCACTGATTCAGTCAACAGAAAGATGAGCTGTATACTAAAACTGAGTTCTGTATACTGGCAGTGACCTTGGGTCAGACAGTGGGCTAAAGGATTGGTGATGTACGAACAGCTGTATTGAAAATGAAGCTGTTAAGCACTGTGCTGTTGTTAAAGCACTAAGCATTATGAGGCAGGCGGAATATAACCAACATGCTACAAAACAAAAGCTATCAAAGTCAATATTCAATATTCAAGTTTTCATTTCAGTGCCGCTACTCTTTCTTATCAGGGGAGTCTGCAACTGTTCATAGATCACATTACATGTTTTTACACCGTATGTACCTCCATTGACCAATTCCTCCTGTTCTGTGGGACCCCTGTGGAAAAATAATGACAAATACTTTTAACTGACTTATTCTTTTCAGCTGTTACAGGGTGGCACGTTTTTCCCCTGATTATGCTGATCTCATAAGGAGGAATCTACCGCTGTACAGCATTTAGTTCTAACACACTTAGCTTGATTAGTCACATGGTACTAAAGGAACTGTATAACTAAATTAGGTTTAATAAACTAGAACCTGTCACTCTTTAAAATATCAATACTAGAAAATGTTATGTTTTCATATGTCCCTCTTGTCAAATATCAATACGTCCATCTAGGGCGCACAAAATAATTATAAAAATAAGTCATCAGGGGAACGAGAACATTTAGGCTTACCTTTTATATGAGTTGAAGAATCTTTCTTCAAAGCAAGGTGGTGGGGGTAGTTTGATTGTATAGTGACAGTAGATGGTGCTAAACCTAGCCGTGGTTACTTTAGGTGGGGGAGGGGAGCGGGTCTTTTGAGTGCACAGTGAGCAATGGGAAAGCAATGGGAATCAAAGGCTGAATTCAAAGGCTGTTTGAAGTCGTTTATTGGAGATGATACACGGGCATACTGCCTGCATTGTAAGACTGGTTTTTATGCCAAAGTTTGTGATATTAAAAAAACAAAAAAAACATCACAACTCAGTACCATACTCTGCATACATAGCAAAGCCTTACAAAAGCCATCCAAAGCAACCTGCTGTTGGTGAGTAAAAAATATACTCTGCAACAAAGGCTGAAGCCGCCATGGCATTGTCTATTGCTGAACACTTTTCCATGCTGGCATGTGATCACTTCTGTAAAGCTTCTTTCTCATGCTTCACTGCAGATACGCAGTTCGAAGTGAACAGAAATGATTCATGGTGTTCTAGCACCATACTTTCTAGATTCAGCCTCCTCCTTGATGAGTCCACAGATGCAGGGTTTCTAGGTTTCTGGGGGTCGTGATAAGGTACTTTAGTCACACCAAATACACAATTGTCCCAACATTTCTGGGGCTGGTTGAGTTGGAAAGAGGAGATCTATAGCCAAAGCTGTTGTGGGTTTCCTGGAGAAGTGTCTCCTGGGGATAGGGACTGACAATGCCTTTGGTATGACAGGATTAATAATGGGGTCTGTGAAGTGCTGAAGGAGGAATATAGTCTCAAAGATCTGGTTCTTATTTGTTGTATGTGTCACTCTCTGCAGCTAGCTGTGAGTCATGCTTCCAATGACACCATCCCCCTGTAGTGTGGAGTACTTGGTATGGGAGACTTATAACTGGTTTTCAGTGTCTCCAGAGCGCAGGGAGACCTACAAGACCATGTATGAGACCATCACCTGTGGGCAGAAACCCATACAAAAAAGCAAGGTGTGTGCCACACGTTCGCTCTTTACTGAACTAGCGGTTTCACACATTTTGGAGAAGTGGGAGGTTCACTAAGTCCAGTGAACACTGCTACATGGCTGAGGTTTTATACTCTATGTACCGTGGTCCTCAAAACATCTTGTATCTTTTTTAATGTCAGTGCTGGGAGAGGTACATTTGGCCATCAAGGCACTTTATGGGAGAGCAAGTAGATCTTCTTAAACTTCTTGACAGCTTGGTTAGCCTGATTATGTCTCCAACAGGTGGAGACGTAAGTCTCAAATCATACCTTGGTTACCTTTTTGAATCCAAGGCAGCTGAGCTCCACCTTGCACTTGAGGAGAAGAACAATGTCTGAAAGCTGTGTGTAGCCTTCACCATCTCCTTCACTAACAAGTTCAGGGCAAGACTGCCGGACAACATCGAAGCACTGCAGTACATGTCAGTTTTCAATGTAGAGGAAACTCTAAAGCACAGGAAGAGCCTGGGAGAAAAATAGCCAAACTGATTGGCTAATCTCCAGCAGAGATAGACAAGATTGTCCAGTAATGGCATGCCATCCATATTAGTAAGTGGAAACAAAAACACAGTGACCTTCTGGAGTAAAATTTGGCAGATCAGGGATGCTGATAACCCGTTTCAGGAACTTGCCATGGCTGCAGTGTCTGTGTTGTCTATGACACACTCAGCCGAAGTCGAATAATTATTCAGTTAGACTAGTGTGGTAAAAAAATTAGAAATCAAATGTCTTCGGAATGCCGGAATTTCATCCTGTATGTCTGATGTGGTCTGAACTTGTCTGGTAAGGCTTGTTTTGAGCACAAGTTGATAATGTTTTGCAGCTTTTTGGCACATCAGCTGCTCCCTCAGCTACTGAACCTGCTATAGAAAACCTCTACCAAGATGAAGATGACCTACTCCTTCTGTTGGGCACATGAGGTCTGAAACTAAAGAAACCTTTAACACTTTTTAAAAAGTAAAAAAAGAAGAAAACTAAACAAAACCAAACAAACAAACTGGTTTGTTTCAGTTCGCTTAGAAACTCCTATAAAATCAGTTCCGTTTACTAATGATATGTCCTAACTTTGGATACCACATAACAGGACAAAACCGATTTATGTCATTTACGGATACGAGCTCATGTGGGTCTAGACAAAGCATCTAGTGCCCATCCCCCCCGCTCTGTTCTCCGTGCCGTTTTCCTCAAATTTAACACTTCAGCTTGTCAAACTTTTACAGTCACTGGCTAAAACAGTAACATATAAAATATAGGAAGCATAAACTATCTAGAAACCTGCCTGCCCACACATATAGACACAAAAAATGTTTATTCAATTGCTAAACTAACTGTGTAACACTGCCTGTTAGTAGTGATTATTAAAAGATGAATTCGCTTTAGAAGTTCAGTCTTAGAGTGAAATAGAAATAGCACACCTTAGCAACCACTTGGGATAGCATAGGACCTGCCTAGCAACACCTTAGCAACCACATAGGATACCTTAGCAATCGTCTAGCAACACGTTAACAACCACCTAGGATATCCTAGCACCGCCTAGCAACACCTTAGTAACCACCTGGGATACCCTAGATACCATTTGTTGAATTCATTTGTTGAATTTGCAGCAGAGGTTAGAAGGTCACATTTACAAAATAAAAAAAATATTTCAATTAAAAACTGCTTTCTGCTTGAATCTCCTTGCCGGATGTCAGAATAGTCTCGCAGAGATGTTGTTTTGATGCGAACTGCCTCCGGATCTTGGCTTGAGGATACTACAAAATTTTTTAACAGGGCTGAGGTCAGGGGAGGATGTGGCTACACCATAAGTTTCTCTCCTTTTATGCCCATAACAGACATGGATGACACAGAGGTATCCTTTGCAGCGTGAGATGGTGAGAGGTGGCCAGAAAGTGGTCTGTCAGAAATTCTATATGTTTTGCCATGGTCATTTTCGTACCTTCAGGGACCCTAAAGGGGCCTACCAGCTCTTTTCTCATGATTCTGGCCCAAAACTAGGGCTGCCCTCTAGAAGTTGACGAGTCGAATCGTCAGTCGGAGACCCTTTAAGTCGACTGAGAACCTTCAAGTCGACTGACAACAGTGACCTTTTTTTTTGTGTAAAACAGACCCGCATAAGAACTTTAAGGCTTGTTAAAAGACTTGTTAAAAGATTTTAGTAATTATTAAAAGGGGAATCATAAATATATTAATATTATAATAATATATTTAAGTTCTTATTATAGAATAATATTTAAGTTCTAGCTGGGCTATGACGAATGCTTGCTAAAAAATTAAATCCACGTTACAACGTGCGCTGTCAGTTTACTGTTGAAGGAAGCTAAGGCTGAGAAACACAGGTGGAGCGATGTCTTAGAGCAAGTCTGGAAGAGCTGAAGTTCCTGTGACTCTGCAGACTTTCTAAATGAGGAGGACATCAGGTCTGAATGATGCAAATTGTTTTACTGATTACTAGATAATTTATATGGAGAAAAAACATGAATGAATAGTCGAATCGTCGGCCAGGACGGGCGAGTTGGGTACAGCCCTACCCAAAACATGACTTGGCCTTGTTGGGACATGGTGGCCATCCACCAACCATCCACTACTCCACCCATCTGAATTATCTAGGGTTGCATGGCACTCATCAGTAAACACCACTGCAGCCGCCTCTGCGTGATGCACTGGTTAGGGGTGGCCGAATGGTATGTTTATGCACACCTGCAAATACCTATTTGCTGCTTCGTAATGGCATTTTAGATTCAATTCATTTGTCTTATTATGCCTTAATCTGCACAAACCCATCTGTGCTCTGGATCAGCCACAAATCTCTTCACAGTACGCTGAGCTCGCTGAAGTTTTGGTGAAATATCTAATGTTTTCATACCTTGTCCAAGTATTTCTACAATGTCCAATGTATTTCTTAAAACCTCTGGCCTGGTTAATAATGTGGAACGTCCTTTTTAATTAGTTTTCCTTTAATTGGGCTTACCTGGCAAACTAAATATCACAGGTGTCTGAGATTGATTTGAGACACAATACCATCCATGAGTGTAATTTAAAAACATAAAATGAAATCTTTATGATTGCATAATAATGTTTCCAATAAGAATGAATCCAATTTGCATAATAATTTGGAATGCGGTGTAGATGGTAGCCGGATGTGAGGCGGACAGAGATACCCACCTTTCCATGAAAGCAGTCGAGACCTGAGAGGTACCTCTGTCAGACACCACATCCACGGCAATATACTGAAGAAATGAAAAACAGTGTGGAATGGACCTTCTACTGTTTGAAATGCAGGGGGCTACTGCGGGTATGGAATAAATCAAACACTCCCAACCGCCTTGAAAAACGGTCCACTATAGTAAAAATAACAGTGTTACCATGGGAATTAGACAAATCTGTAACAGAATTGACTCCAATAAGCTGCTAAATGAAACGATTAAAAGTTCAATCTTTTACATATTTGGTTTGAGCAATTTAAAAGATGTGTTCAAATTTGTTCCAAAATGTCAAAGGACATGTAAACCAAGGGAAATGTAGGGTATCACTAAATAGTAATGTTTATGCTGGAAACAATTAAATGAGAAAGACTGTCTGTATATCAGAGACGTATATACATATATATACATCCATCGTAATGTACATTAAAATGCAACAAGACAAAAGACAAAAGTAGGGTTTCTTTGATTATTCTGATTCTTTTCATCATAAACTAAGAAAACCAGATAGCAGCACAAACTAGATATGAAAAGGTGAAGTATTAAATGTATTGGCCTTCATTTAAAAACATAAAAGCGTTGCAGTGTTATAGCGCTAGAGAAAGAAAGGCAGTATGTTAGAAATATGTTTCATATTCTTATGATCCTTGGACATAAGGTCCTCTACTGTCTAAGAGTTAATCCAGCTCTCATGGTCCGAGATTAGGTGGATTTAAATGAGCTTCTGCTAAAAGTGTAAATAGCAGAGCTGTCAAGGCTGGTATTTTTACAGCTTTGCCATGACCTTTTAAAAAAAGGGTATGTGTGTGTGTGTGTGTGTGCGTGTGTGTGTGCGTTAGCGAGTGTGTGTGTGTGCACGTATGTGTGGCTAGAGTAAACATCTACAATGGCATTTAAATCATTAAATTGAAGTGTGTTCTCATATCAGTGGGACTGCAAATTCTATGATGTAAGCATGTGTGTGTGGGCGGAGCTGGAGAGAGAGATTATTTCTATATTGCCTATGATGTATAGATGGTATGTATTGTGTTTAAAAATCGGACCGTGTGAGACAGCACAGTGTCAACCATGTCAACCGATCATTGGTGCTCCACCTCCTACCCTATATATGTATGTATATATACAGTATCCACATGAAATCAGTTCAAAGACAGTGGCCATAAAAGGCTGAATTAATTAAAAATTAATAAATACTGTTTCTATTTTTTCTTGACTAATATAGCAGATCTAATCTACAGATTAGCTAACCTGTTAAAGGTGTTTCTCATTTAACACAGCATCACTGTAGTCTTGATACAGTGCACAAAAAACAGAGCCAAATAGTCATGCAAAAAATGACAATATACACAATAAAATCTTTGTTTTTTTGTGTTGTGATATTTCAAGCAATTTTAGATCTGTGTGTCATATGAATGTCTCACAGTAGTGATTTAATTCCAATTACTAAATTACTACAACTAAAAATTTTTTATTTGTATTTGTTGTATTATATTTGTCAGATCGATGTCTGTACATTACAATTGATTTTAGATCTTTGTCATCTTGTTGTCCCACAGTAGTGGTTTATTAAAGTAATCTAATACTTATAAAAAAAAACCCTACAATTTAACCAAAAGTATATCTTGCCAAACTAAATTGTGCTGTATGTTTGTAAATGGGTCTCTGTACACTGCAAGTAATAACAGAACCCACACTTTAGGAAGGTCCCTTGTCATCTCTGAAGACATGTAACGATTGGTGTTTGTTCCCTGGTTACGATTACTTGAAGATGCTCAGATTTTAGGAGGTTGTCTGTGGGCAGTAGGAGGCGCAGAAGTCCAATGTCCACTGGATATCCAATATTGGCCTAACTTTACCGAGCTGTGAGCTAGAGAACGAGACTTAACAGATTCCCCTCTCCGGTTAAACAGCAGCAGCACCAGTCCTGTGGAGCCACCGCAGAAACAGTAACTGTAGGTCAGAGCAGTCATTGAGAAGGGGTTAAATGTGGAGCCTGTAGAGTGTTAGTGACTGTATTCCTGTCCGCTGTTCTTCTCAACTAGTCAAATGACAAAGTCACAGACCTATCTGGGTGGCCTCTGTAGTGATGGATGAAGGTTGCGGTTGCCGTGTCACTGTTTGACCTGCAGAGCCTCCATATCGCTGTTCTCGCTTTACTACTTTCAGCCACAATATAATCCTCCAATGCAAACCTCACTATTTCTGGCCTAGCTGCCTTCATGATAAGAGCTACTTCGTACACTGATCCATACTGGTCTCCAGCGTTCTGACAGGCTGACAGGTTTGCTTACACTGCAGCAAAAATCCGCCAATGATGTTTCAACAAAATTCCTAAAAATGCAAATAATTAATATACTAAATCAAGTCATTTCCAGCTGTGTTTTTGCAGTGTTGTACCCAACATGGTTTGTCAGTTACGGCTTGAAATTAAGCGACTTAATTATACAAATAACTCCAACTGTTATGCCTGAAAAAAAAAGTATTGTCACATGGAGGTCAAGACGAGGAGGCAGGATGTAAGCGCAATGATTTAATAAACAGATCAAATAAGACAAACCAAAACCAAAGAACCCAGAAACACAGAACCAGGTTACAAAACCAACAGACATGAGGACAAAATCCTAAGCAAGAACACAGGGGACTGCAGGGAGTATAAGTGAACAAGGACTAACAAGGAACACCTGGGAAAGGGCAGAGCTACAAACCAAGGACAGGTGAGGGGACTGACAAGGGGGCGGAGACAGGAGGAGCCAAAAACCAAAACAAACAGAAGCACATGAAACAGGACAATAAAAGGCACATGGAAGTGACAAGAAACAAAACCAGAGAAAAGAGACAAACAAGGGCAAGACCAGACCAGATGTGATAGTTATCTGCGTTTGAGTCAGTATTGGCTATGCACTGGCTTAAATCTGGGTCTCCTGGCTCAGCTCAGTTACGGCTGGACTTCTGTAAAATAAGTTAGGGCCAGTTTGCACTGTAATTCCAGGAGGCAACTGGGCCAAATCCGTTGGCACAATGTGGCTCATATTTACTCTTGTATTACACAATATTCTCTTGTAAGTCAGCCAGAAAGTACAGCTTAGTCATTATACAGACAAACAAACACCAACAGATTTGAGTGCCACTACATTTTGTATACTTTGTTCCTCAATTAAGACTCTTATAGTGTCTACTGTCGCAATAAGATTAAGGTTTATCCACATTGTTGGTGTGAAGCCAGTAGGAGAACTACTTCTCGTATCGCATTAAATAGTATCCCAGCTAAATAGGGACAATCTGTGCATACAGCCCTAACATACTGACTAGAGGGCTCAATAATGCTGAATCAATTACTGAAAGACATTAGTCTTAGAGTTATTCAATATTATGCAATGACAGACTCTGCTACAGTCATCAAAGACCAAATATCCAACCCTGAATTCTATGTTTAGCATACAGAAAAACAATCTGAGAATTCTGGCATATGTGTTTTTGGCAAAAACCTTAAAATAACATATACCTTAGAAGGTTATTAGCTGCTATACCACAGCTGCAGATGTAACATCAAAGGCTTAATCAGTTGCAAGTGTGAAGTAGCCTTATTTGGTGCAGCCCAGCCCTCAAAGTCTTTAGACCATTGCAGGGGTCAAAGCGCAAGCAGGCAACATCAGAGACAGATGCAGCTTAACAAAACCAGAAGACTAAGCAAGTGCTCATAAGTGGAAACTTATGAAGCCTGATGCTCAGATAACAACCACAAAAGCCTTTGCAAACACTTCACCAAACAAAGTGGTTTATAAAAGGCAGACAACGAGTCAAAGATCACTTGCACATGTGAAATGGGCAGAAGCAGGGTTAGTGCAAGTACAGTTTCACTGGGGGAGACATGAGGCCGAGACATGTTCGACACCGTAAACACAGGACAGGGCAGCACCGACACAGCACTCGTTTTCAGACATGAGGTAGTAGAATAAGGTGCAGAGAGATTTAACATGCTGTGATCTGTAAGTCTACGCTGGTAGATAACACAAACACAGCAGTTACTGATGCAGAGTAAACAGTGTAAACACAGTGTTAGCAGATATGTTCCACATCAGGGGTGTGTGTGTGAGAGAGAGTGTATAGAGTGTGTGAGCAGGGGTTTCAGATCAGTCCTCGGACCAGTCCTTGTGAGTTTAAAAACCTGATCGCTTAAGGAACAAAGCTGTTGTAGAGTGTGGCAGTGATGGCACAGATGCTCTGGTACCTTCTCCGGCAGCAGTAAAAGATGGTCTGTGTGAGGGATGGACGGGGTCATTCATAATGCTGGTGGCTTTGCGGATGCAGTGATGATGCCGCTGCTCAGGACGCTTTTCACAGTCCCCTTGTAGAACATGGTGAGGACGGAACGGGAGAGATAAGCCTACCTCGGTCTCTGCAGGATGTAGAGGTGCTGTTGGGCTATCTTGGCTATGGAGTTGGTGTTGAGGGACCAGGTGAGGTTCTCTGTGATATGTCCACTGAGGAATTTGGTGCCCCTGACGATTTCCACAGCAGAGCCAGTGATGTTCAGTGGAGGGTGGTCACTTCACACTCTTCGAAAGTCAACCACTATCTCTTCAGTTGACTTTCAGAGAGAGACTGTTGGATCGGCACCTCTCAGTTAGCCGCTGCACCTCCCCTCTGTACACTGACTCATCATACTGGCTGATCAGACCCACCACAGTCGTGTCATCAACAAACTTGATGTGGTTTGAGCTGTCACAGTCCCTCACCTCGGGTCTTACCACACAGCTTAGCGTCTCTGTCCGCACGCAAACACAGCAGGCCGCCGAGCTGTGTGGCTCAGTCTGGAGAAGATCTCTTTGACCATGTCTCCTTAAAAATAATAACAGCAGTCTCTGAACTCACACTGGGTAGCCTGCTGAGTCCAGAGGTAGACCTGTTGATTCTCCAGTGAACAAACATTTGATAGAAGAAGTGATTGAACGACTGGTCCTCTGGAGTTAGCAATTAGCCTAGCGCGCGCCCCAGCTTGCTTGCCTCGCTTCTTTTTTCAGCACAATTAATCAATATGGAACGTTTTATGTCAAAGACGTCTTTATATTTAGTAAAGTTAGCATGCTAACTAGTTAGCCCCAGCATGTCCTGTCTTGTAATACCATTTTGCACCTAAAGGAACAATATGGGTCATTGTAGCAATGCCTTCAGTCCAACACGAGCGACTGAAGAAGGAGCGGCAGTGTATTCTAACCTTTAGTCAGTCAGGCTGAAGGTGCTGCTCCTGGACCGGTCATTTAAGGACAGGAACATGAAAGGAAATGTGAACATAATGATGGCTGAAGCTCTCTGTAGGTGATCATTGCTCCTATCAGGAAACCACGTTAAGCAGGAAACAAAAGAAGTGATACGGTAACATTTGTGCTGCTTTCCACTGCGTAAGACACTCACGACGACTTAAGGAATGAAGTTTGATCCTGAAATCACAAAGCTTCCTCTAGACTCTTTAGCACACAGCTATCAGTGCCAATACTGAGGAGAAGGGAATGGGGTTTTCCTCATGTCTTATAATGGGTTGGACACCACAACCTTCTGGTGATATGTTGTTCTTTAAGTATAAATTTGGCAGGTCATTTTTTCATCATGTATAAATTGCTTCTTTAAGCTCTTTAGATCAAAGATGGAAAACTAATTCCTGTGCCCGACATTTGATTCAGGAACAGATACCTGGAACAGTCATATTTCATCCTTATTCTAGGATAATGTGCAAGTATACACTTGATGTTGTTGCCGTGTGTTTTCTTTACAAGAGCAATTTCAGAATTCACTATTTCTACAACAAACAAAAAACATTGTCTATAGGAAATGTGCAGATGTACACGGCATCTGTGCTATTCTACCCACTAAATGGATATTGATTTTATGTCGTGGTGGTGTACATGTTTGTCACATGTTCACTGTGCTTTTTCGCTGTGACATCTGTGATTTGACTGACAGGCTTTGTTCATGGGTCACAAAGGGGAGCACCTCATGGTGCTTATTTTAAATTTGACAGTGTTTTTGTCCATACGGCCAGATGTTAGTTAAGGTTCCTATGCTCCTGTATTGACGCGATTGACTTGGTAGGCCTTGTTGATTGGTGCACGACTGATTTTAATGGCACTAAAAATAGCCAAACTTTTATTTAAGCCAATGTAGTCCTTCATAACAAATGCTAGAACCTGGGATCCTGGGTGTTGACATTGAAAGTTGAATATTAAGGAGGTCCCTTAAACCTTACATTTCTTTACATTCGCATCTCATTTATGAAGTAAGGTGTTGCCAGCACACCTGGCAGTGACAGGTTGAGTTTGCATCAACTGCTTCGCACATGCCATGTCTATGTCTTGGCATCAGCTTTACTGGTTGCTGGATAACCGATGGCTATTTCATCATGGGTCAAGAAATACTGGAAACAAACTGAGAATTTATGTGATAATATACCTGAAAATACAGCTCCCAAGTGAAAGATCAAAAGTGAGCTGCTACATGGAATTGTGATCTTGTACATACAAATTCAGTCCATATGTTTTTGTTCAGCCACACAGTCAATAAGCCGTAAATCTGTAAGTCTTTTGCTCTGTATTTGTCTTATATCTACACAGCCTGATGTTATGGTAAATAATCACAATGCGCTCACATGTTGGATCACTGGAGACACATCTGGGGACGTTTCCCGTTTAGCCACAGTTCTAAAATAGGTGGTGATTTATTTAGCTTTTTCAGCAGTGCACATGCTTCGGCCCCCATCTGGCTGCTACAAATTCTCACGGCTGTCTGTCAGATTCTGTAATCGGACCGTACTTCGTTGCCACTTCCAGGATATCCTCCCACCCCTGCGTAAACGTACATAGTTTCTCTTAGGCTCCTAGCAGCAGCCATCTGTCGTCCCTGGACTTCTTGATGACAGTTTGGCCGAGACATTCAAAAAGATGTTCCAGCCTGCTCTTTTTCAGGAACTACAGCCGTCGAAGAAACTATCATTTCAGCAGGCTCATGCAAACACCCACTCATGCAGACACTGCCAGTGTCTCTCGAAAAGCCATACTGTCATTCTGCTGTCCGCCAGCGATGACAAAGTTTTGATCTGAGCACGAAACCGACACGCAGCCTCAGCTCGGGTGCACAGTCCGCCGGCTCTTCACATGGAAGCCGCACGCGCTTCGTTGCTGCTAATGATTAGGGGGAACTTCGGTGCGTCATGAATCGCACAGACCAGCACGGATACAGTCTTCAGCAGCCTAGCAGCATCTTGAGCGGCTAAACTGTGAAACTGTTTTCCCTTGTTTTTTCGTGGGATATCGAGGAAGTATCACGGTCGAGCAGCGGGTCCGGCTGCATTCCTCTAATCCCTCAGCCCTGCGCGCTCGAGCCCGAGAGGAATTATGCTACGAAACTGAGGAAAGTCCAAAGATAGAATGACTTACTGCCACTTCTGGGAACCTTCCCCCTTTTGGCGCATAATATCTTAATGTTTCACATTTTTGACGTACAAATATGATGAAATGGCAGCCCCGGAAGAAGGTAAGAAATTACATGTCGGTTATTTTTCCCTCTTTTCCAACGTTTTCCAAATTTAGCAAGGTGACCTAGATCCTCATGACAGCCTAAACCGCTATGCATCTCCGGCTTGGTTTCTTCGTGTGGCGAAGCCTCTATAATCAAAATTAGCCCTGGAAGTTAATGGAGAGGACTCTAAAGCGCCAGATCCCACATTTTGTGGTAATTAGTATTGGGAAGTTCGGGGGGCTGGCGGGTTGGGGGGGTATCCTCGTCTAGCCTATTTGACGACATTTCTACGATAAAGTCATGTAACCTACTGTGGTAAATGTATACAGTTTGCATTCATGGTGTGTTCACATACGGTGAATGTGCATTAATGCAGTATCAGTGTATTTCCTCGGTAGTCTGTTTAGCCCCCTGCTGTATATGAACTCAACAGCGGACCAGCAACACGGTCATAACCGGGGAGGCGAGCTGTATTTTTTATTCTGGCTGAACTTTGTCAATCTTGTTCTCATGCAGTATTTGTGACTCGGTCTGTCTGTTCCGGTCGTTGCGGGGACAGTTTAGCGAAGCCGATCTAGGCTACTGTAGGCTGTACAGTCTGTCTGTCCGTTCTGCAGCTGTCCAGAGATGATAAATCAGTGATAGATGAATGTGTGTGAAACGGTGGGGATGCATTTCCATTGCTGCTACTTGGGTGAAAACGCTATACTGCAGGTTAGCCAGGCGTGCCGCAGGAATTAATGACACATGCACTACACTATAGCACGAAGTGGGGGCGGTGGGGAAGGGGGTTGGTAAGCAGGCGGAGAAGAATTGTGACATTGGTAGGTCCACATATGGAAGCACAGGTCATTTTTGTAATATTAATGTACACGGTTTTGGGAAAGGTCAGTGGACTGGCGTTAGGCGCACAGGAGAATAGGTTATTAACCCTATACGTGCTGCGTAATCCACATACGTCTGAGTCACGACACGGTCTCGGTTCATGTGTGGATTTTAAATGCGGGGCATCTTATGAAGAGCACTCATTCATTAGGGAATGGTTTCCTGCCAAACATTAAAACTGGATAATGCAACCATTTCATCTCCCAATAAATGGTCAGTAGTTGTGTAGGAGGCTGAACATGTTTAAAGATTTCTGAAAAGAAAACATTAAATTGGTTATAAGTAAATTCTCTGCATATTTTGTCACCCCTATCACGTCTGTTCTTGGTCGCTCCGTCATACTCCATCACTGGGCGGGTTCTTTAAAGTTAGAAAGTAGTTCACCTGGGAAGTAACCTGGGTTGTCTCTCGAACACCTGAAAGTCCCTGCTTTTGTCTGCTGATCCTGCTCCTGGCATTTTGACATTGCCATACTGGCTGTCCAAACATCAAAGGAAACAAGAGAAGCTGCTTTAAGCATCTGCAGCCGATCACAAATTGTAAAATATGTTTATAATATTTATATCATGGTGTAATTATACTATCCTAAATAAATAGTATACTATCATTGTACATCATAGTACATAGAAAAAGGCGTGCACCAGTGACACGAGGCATCATGGAGACATGTTCCAATCTTGGAGACTTGGGAAGAGCAGTGCTACATTGAACCCAATGTGCACTGCTCTTTCAGTACACGAGTACGTCGTATCCACACAACCTCGGATGTACTACGTCTGCCATCTTGCCAAAGTCATTTGACATAAGACGTCACACCACCACTGTATAGGTCCTGCAATTCATTCATATAAACATGTAACATGGGCTTTATATTCAATAACGTTACTTGGTGTTGCACAAAAAGTTGGAGATTACTTACACTTGTACAGAGCCAACGTCCCGCTTTCCACCATTTTTTCTTCCTCAGCTCGGAACGCATTCACAGCTCTGGTGGATTCATGGGATAGCACAGTGTGTTGTGCTCGCATGCTTGAAAATCTCACCGGAAGCAGTACGTCATCCGGGGAACTTTTGCCTACTGCTTTATGACTACTGCGGATTCAGACACACTACACATTCTCGGCTATTGCTTTCACCTACTGAGTAGTACGGCAGTAGGTGCTTTCGGACTCAGCATTGGAGTGCCCCAACAGCCACAATTGCGGAAATTTAGTGAGCAGTGATGCCCTCCATGATTCGTTCTGTTTGTACCAGCATCATTGCCGGACAGCTGCCTGGTGCTACGTGACGTCGCAGACTGTTGCGACAACTGCCCTTAACGTCAAGGTCGCCAAACACTTCAGCCAGACTGTCATGGAATAGCAGCAGGTCATCTTCAATGACAAGTACCGCTTTTGTCTTGGTGGAGACGACCAAGGAATCTCTATGTGGAGGCATTGTGGTCAGTGTCAAAATGAACGGTTTGTTTTTCCTCTTCACAAAAACAGAAGGACTGATGTCATCAACATTTCACCTTTGCTAGAAAAGAAAGGGAAGCTTAGTCCTCAGAAGGTGTGTCAAGAGGTACCTCCATAAGCGTTTCTAATATGGATTCTGATGTTATTTTACTCTTGAGTATGTAGTTGGCATAGAACCATGCAAAACACAATCAAGAGTATTACTTCAAAACATTATGGTAAGAAAATACTTTGCATTGCAACAGCTTTTCCAAAGTTGTTGTGCCAGAACCTGGACTTAGGTTGCTGTGAAACACAGAGAAAGAGAAAGCCTACTCATTAATTCCCCCAATACTCAAACAGTATATAATCCAAAGCAGTGTGTCAGTGTTACTGTGAACATTCAGTAATAATGAGATCAATCAGAAAATAATCACTGGTTTCACCACTGTCATACATTCAGTTAGGTCGTAGTTAGGGGGTATATGTTCCGATGTGTCTGCATAGAAAGAGTCTGGAACAGAAGTCCTGCCAAATAAACTTCAGCATAAAGACTGAAGTGCATATGTAAAATGCCTGTGCAGCTTTTAACAGCTGTCGAAAAATATTTTCTGTGATCTTGCAGATTTATACAGTTGAGCTAAGGTTAACATACTGAGCATGAGCTCGTAACAACTTAACCAAAGTGCAGGTGCTGCCAATATGCTTCAGTGATGTTATCTTCTTAAGCGGTTCCATACATCCTCACTTATCTCAGTCTACAAAGCACGTTTCTCATCCTGTGGGTCAGAGCCAGGTTTATGGTAAACGACTTAAGTGGAAATTGAACGTTTCTGTTTCATTTTTTTTTCTTCCCCTTTTTGTACTTCTGCCAGATGTTGGAATAAATGTCTCCCTCTTGACTCTGAGGCAGATGTTTGGAAGCTGCAGCTGTCTGGTGTAGAGGGGGTGATCTGTGAATCTCAAGCTTTCTTATTGACCCCAGGTTTTGTCCTCATGCCTAACCCCCGTCTGCAAGTTTTGATCGCAGAGATAAGTAAACATTAGACAGTTAGACCTACAGAGTTAAAGATGCACATACAGCTTACTGCCACAGTGGACAGACACTATAAAGAGGACATGACAGTTACAGCTGATGTGTGAATACGTGGAAAAACAGAGTAATCCTAAACTCCCAGAGCTAATTACTGTAGGCCAGCACTGCCATAGTGGGCATAGAAGCATGTTGGTCACTTCCATCCATAACCTTTTGATATCTTCACAAGTCCAACTAGCTTCTATAGTAAAGCGGGGCTGTAAACCGGATGATATCGGGTTCAGATTCACAGAGTCAGGCTGAATTAGACTCAGTGAGCTATCTAGATTAAATTCAATCTCTTATTTGAATTTCCACATTTTCCAAAAAGTCATGCGGACATGCAACGCCAGGGGTCGCTGGTTTAACCCCTACAGTACAGTTAGCACACCAGGGCTGTATCAGTAGAGACGGGGATCATTGATTTAACCCCCACATTTACAGATTTCAACTCGGGGTAACATTTGTAGGGGGTTCTGGTGTTCATGTGTTATCTGGTGGTTATGTGAGTTTACACACACTAAGAGAAGTAAAACACTTCCGGCTCACCGGGAATTCTCACCCTGCTCTCCTGATAACCCACTCCGGCACTGATGCGGCTTTCTTTCAGACGCATTGCCAGCGCTGAGCTTCATGGCTGTTAATCTTCACTGCTGGGTGCCTGAAAGCCATGAAAGTAGCCAATCACTGGTTCACTCCAGCCCCCCTGCTCCTTTCACAGCCAGTAGGATTCCGATTTGCACCTCATTGCTCCTGAATAGAATCTCCCGATTAAAAATACATTCATAGAGAAATTAAAATCAATAGATCGTTAAATCTACAGTAATGAGTCTGTTTCGAGAATGTAGAGAGTAATAGGAAAAAGCATTAGGAGTCAAAAACACTCAAGTAAAGTACAGATGCATAAAAAACTAAAAAATTAATAAAAAAGTAATTGTACTTTGTTACTTGTCACCTCTGGTCCTAGACCTCCTTGAACCTTCTGGTCCTAAACCCAGCACAGCCTCACTCAAACAAGCAGCATGTACTCTAGGAGAAAGTTAACCATAGGAGACTGGCAGGCTGCTGTAGTTGCAGTGTGGGTAATTAATTGGAAGGAGAGAGTGGTAGTACCTGCTGTTCCCAATGCAGCTTGGTATTTATGACCCAGGAGCGAGAGCAACACGGGGCGGACCCCAGGCCTATCCTCAGGGAGCTCGCTTGGAGGAAATTTATGTGCTCTTCTCCTTTCCTTGCAATGGTAGTCCCATCCCCCACCATCCCCAGAGACTGCTGGGGACAGAGCAGGAGCCATATGTGGATCTGTAATAGCGTAGGAAGTTTAGAATGTGTATGTGTGCTCACACTTGTAACTTTTGTGCTGATTCATAGTGATTGACAGGTGAGCGTGTGTATGTTTCACCTCTGTTGGAATGATGTGGTGTAAAGAGGTGTGCACCCTTTATCAGGAAAATGCATTGTTGATTCATATGTGGCATCTGAGATCTGTGTGGGATAGTGAAACAGACGAATGTTGTATGTTGTTATAGTATATGTCTTTACTCAGCTGTATAGCTTTCACATTGCAGTCCTCACCTGCAGGAGGTGTGTAAACATGCTTGGCAACTTCTATAAAAAACAAGTGCAATGCAGTCACTCAAAAAAAATAGAGAACAGTGCTTCATGTCATGTTAATCCTTCTTACACCTGGCGGATCAGGTAGACATCAGTACAAATTTGTTTGTGTAGCAAACAGAAGATGAGGTGTGTGGTGAATGTGTGTGTAAGACATTTAAATGAAGGGCTGTCTTTATTACTTGATTAAACTTGATTACATTTAAAATATTATTAATAGATGGATGGATGGATGGATGGATAGATAGATAGATATCATCTTTTGATGTTTATGAAGGGTAGACAAAATAATGGAGCTATCTGCAGTCCTTTGTGTACCAGTTGTATGGTGTATGTTACAGTTTGTGGGTTGTTTGAGGTTGCCAGGGTCCCCTGATTTCAAACCGGAGAATTGTGGTGGTAGACCAGCCTTTTGTGTCTTGAACCACAAGGGAATATTCTAAAATGGGATCAATATGCTGACCCAACCGTATTCTAGCTCTCCTGCTTAATGGATCGGAAGAAGCATAAGGTAATTGTGGGTCACTGTGTTGTGAGTTTATGAGAAAAGCTAAAACAATGTAACACAAAAACCATTCATTATATTCAGGACATTGTGATTTTGTTGTTTATTTTTTATAAACTACTTCATCTTGCCTGAAATAATAATAATAAGTTAATGACTTCTCTGGGTTGGAACATGATCCATGATCACATTAAAGCATGTCTGTTCATTAAAGCATCACTCACGCTCACAGATGCTAGAAAATCCCACTAATTTAATCAGCTTTTTGCTCACAGACTGGGACCAGTAAGCCTAGCCAGAGCTTAGTCTGCCAGAAGTGTATATTTTAGGTGTGTCTGAAGAGTTGTCAGCGCATGAGAGAATTTTGAGAAGTGCATGTGCAGAGGGCTTATTTCAGATGAAAAACGCCTCCTAGCATCATATTCTGAAGTAATGGCACAGTTATCCTCAATATTTGTATAATTTACAGCTAAAGGTTCTTTTAAAAACAGTTATTATTCAAGTCAACTGAATAAATATAATTTTAGGTTATAAGAAATACTGTTTATAATGTAGAAATAATGTTAATTTTACAAATTTAAGATTTTTTGACTAACTACTTGTATCGTCATGTGTAGTCAAGCTTCATAAGTGCCCATAGTCAGACCACTTTAGACCAAATTATCTAGGTCCATTTGTGTTGTCTTGACCTTTGCTTATAAATCTGTGTTTTATTTTTGTCATGTTAGGTGTTGTGTTATGTTTTGTATATGTGTTTTGAGGGTCAGTTATGGATATAGGTTTGCAGATTCCAGACATTCAGCGAGCAGTGGTGCTCTCCATAAGTCATCCTGTTAGTGCCACCACCATTGGCAGGTTGGCGGTTTGTTGTCATGCGTCACATGCCCAGAAGTCCTGGTGTCACTCCACCTCCACTCCCACCCCTAAAGCGAAATCCTGACTGTTGTCCTGACTGTTGTTGAGATGGAGGGGTAGGATGAAGAGTTCGGGCTACATGGCCCTTCAAACAGAGATTTGTCAGAGACAGTCTCCAAACAGAGTGCCAGAATGCCTTGCAATTCATCACCATATGATGCCTTAAAAGTATTCAAGCAGTGAGGAGCTGACCTTTACCCCCCTCTGCTATCACTGGCGAAACCAGTTTGCAGCTTATACTTGAAAGCAAGGGGTAGGAAATAAGAAATAGGATTGGACCTAAGAAACTTCTTAGCCTTAGTGAGATGAATGATTATTATGATTTAGCCTGGGCTGCATGTATCTCTCACTTTATCTATTACCATGTCTCCCAAAGATGTTTTGGAGGATCACCATAAAGTAGATGATGATAAACTGGTTAAGTAAAGCTGCTACATGAATTATGCTTAGTATGGTCCGTTTTAAAACACAGTTTTACGAAAGGAAAGGTAAGCGTGAAGTTAATGTATTAGCTTATAATGTGCTGTTCCGTGCATGTTTCAGTGAGTACCCTTTATTGACTGCTGCTAATGCGCGTATACTCTGTTAGCACCTGAGTTATTGCCTCACACTACCTTGCTATACGTCCTTTACTAATTGTCCTTCTCCATGTAATTTAGCCAACACCAAGAATGTTGTGGATTTCAGTATTCTTGACATGAACTGGGGTCTCAGGAAAATGGGTCAAATCAAGCTCCATTTAGCCACCAAGTTAGTCTCGAGTTCAGTAAAAGGACTTATAGAAGGGAAATTACTGACAAGCCTGATAATGAGGAGAAGAGAACACAGGCTCTCTTATTTTATGTTTCAGTTTTCCTATGTGTCTGATTTAATAAGATGCTGTCTCTACCTTTCTCTTGAGACTCTAAAGGTGTTGTTTATTTTAAAAAGTTCTCCATGAGATTTAACTCAATTGTGATTAATGTAAATACATGAAAAAGGTATATATTTTATTAATTTATATAATTTGATGTATTATTGGGTTCAGTATTAGTTCTGTGGCACCTTTGCTGGCATTTGAAATACTGTAGCACCACTTCAGCCTGCAGTGTACCTTTACATATTAGTATATATTAGTACCATTACATATTAGTTTTAGTGTTGCAACTAAACAGCAGTAAACTAGCACCAAATACAGGTTTGTTTTTCTACATTTGGAAACTAATAGCTTAAAATAATCATAGTGCTAAGATTATTATATAATGGTCACCAACCTGGCAGACATCTTGAATGTCACCATCTTGGATTTAACTTTAGTTTTTCAGACTATAAGAAAATTTCACCAGAAAAACAATGCCATGCTTCATGATAATGAAAAATCATTAAAAAAATGAGCATAAAATTATAAATATAATTAATCAGAGTAATGCTTTTTTTGATAGCTTGTAATGTTACCTACCTACTTTTTCCTGTCATCTAGCTAGTCAGCTCCAAGCTGCAAAGCCCTAGCTAACTGGGTTAGAATTTCCACACTGGGCATCTGTGATGCCATGATTTTAGAATTTGACTGATGCATTAAGAAGCTTAGAAATGTGTACTGTGCATTGCTGTGTACTGTGTCTCCTGGTCCATGTTAGAATAACTTTAAAATACCGGTCACTTGGCAGTTCATGGCAGTCAATATTTTGAATATTTGAAGTACTTGAGCTGAATGTGGTGAAATGAGAGAAACCACTGATTCAAAGGAGTAAGACTGCTTGACTTATCCGACTTCAGAGCATCAGCTGAGATAATTAGACCAGCGAGGAGTTTTGTAGATTCCAACTTCCAAACTTTACATATGTAGAAAAGAGAACAATACGTCTGTATTTGGGCTAATAATTGTTGGTTGGTGATCAGCATAATGAAGCATCCACTGCATGTCTTACCACTCAAGGGCACTATACTAATAATTTCAGCTTTAGTATTTATTTCTTATTCTCTGGCTGTGGGACAGTTAAACTGTGGTCACTCCTAATTAGCCCATAAATCAATGTACAGTATTTGGTCTTTGATATTTTAGAAGTTATCAGGTATTTGTTCATCTCTAGTTCTTTGTAAACTGTTCCTATTCGCCTTTAACAATATTTTTCATGTGTCTGAAAAAATACCTCAATTGCTTCCTTCCTTCTTTCCTGTCCATTAACCACTATTTTCTCTCTCCTGTTTTAGCTAGTACATTTTAACATTTGTCACATTAGCTGCCAAAACGCTGTGTCTCAATCAAGCTAAAACGTTTTCCTACTCAAGAAAATTAGCATGAGGGGCTATAATTTCGTGCCCCGTGTCTGGCTCAGTAAGTATTAGGAGTTTGTGTGAGATTTTCTGGAGAGGATCTGGACTTGTTTCCTAAGCTGTCTTAGCTAAGTAGGGAGGGCAGATTAGTGTTTGTGTTAATTACCGTCCACCTTCATCTCTTTAGCCTTCTTTTTTTTATCTCTTTATAGGTGGGGGGGGCTATCAAAGCCATTGACATTCCCATTTTCTACAAGGAATATTTTTTATGCTGGTAATCATGCTTTGAAAGTTTATGTTGTCCTTCTGAAGCCTGGAGAGACGCCAGTGTGAAGCACCTTCAAAGGCTCACTGCTAACAACAGGCTTCTGTCTTATTTTGTTTTTGTGAATTTTTTGGAGTTGTTGTTATTTTATGCATAAAGAGATCAAGTGCATCCTGCCCCACCTGACGTATCTTGAAAGAGGAAATAAACACTTTGGAGATCAAACATTTATACGACTATATAGCAAGTTTTACTTTGAGTCAGCCTCTCTGTAAACAGATAAGAACTAAGCACCCTAAACAGTATTTCTTTATTTGTCTCCAGGATATATGACTAGTTCCATATACCACTTCTGTCTCTTTTCATCACCAGCCTTTTTACCTTTCTCCACCATCTTTATTCTATATTTGTTATTACTTAGCCCTTCTGTCCTTTAGACTTGACTAGACATTTTCCCAGGCCTGTCTCTAGCTCTTTGGCTCTCTACATTTCTGATGGAGCTCTCTAGGTGTAATTTATACAATGGAAAAGAAGATGCCAGGGAAACCTGCTAGCCCAGCACAGTGGATGTGAAAATCGAATACATTAAACTTTTGGGTCATCAAAACAAAATAAGAAGCCCTTATTGATGCTAGGCAGCTGGGGATAATGCTATGCTAGTAACTCAGGCTATTAGCACTTCAAAGAGTTTCAGATAAAGACCCTTCGTCAGAGCAGCCAAGGTTAGATAACGAAGCTCAGCTGGGCTAGCGGAGGGCTTACAGAAAGTCGCGTGAAGTCAATAGTGAATTTGTAAAATTCACTACATTTCAGACCTTTTTTATTCAGAGCTTTTGAGAGGTCTAGAGTCATTTTTCAAAGCTTGCCTAAATGATTTTTTCTCCTGATGCTGTCTCACAAGGCACTGATACGGCTAAAATACAATTTAGTGACATTAATCCTTAGTTTGAAGTCTTTCTGTTAAAATAGGGCTTAGTGAATTGAGGTGTATTGCTTGCAACCAGAGATTCATGGAGACGTTCTGCACACAGACGTTCTTTCAGTCACTCTCCCATCTCACCAGTTCAAGGGTCCATTCAAACATCCTTGTTTGCTTTCTATATTTTCCCTTAACCATTAATACAATTAAGATGATAAAGGAGTAAAAGCATTAAGTCATTTGGTTTTATGCCAAACCTTATTTAGCAGAAATACAGAGGAGAAGGCAACCCAGCCCTGTGTAATGCTGATATCCCAGTGATCCTTAGTGAATCAACCAATTACTGGCACTTTTCTGTCCTGTTACGAGCCTGTCTGCCAAACTGTCATCCATTAGGAGGGAATTAGTATCCCCTCTTTTCTATACTAACTAAATTTATCAAGATCATGACAGTACATCATGCCAGTTTTCCCCTCAATCCAAAGAGTCCCGTTCAGGGTGGCAATGAGTTTGAAACAAAAAGAAAATTGGATAATGAAAATGCTATTTTCATCTTTCCATTCATTTTACTGAATCTCCTTTTACCTTGTCACAACATCCCTGGTTTATTTCAAATGCTTCTGCCAAATAATTTCCCTTTCTGTCTCACTTCCCCACACATTACATTTCATATCAGGCCCTGCACTGCTGACTCTTGTGTAAATATTGTATATTGGTTTATCTTCTTTTTTATTCATTTGTGTATATGAATGTTGCATGACTGCCAACTCTGTGCAGGAATAGATCACTGCAGCACTCTCATCCTTTGCTTAATTGAAATTAAGTATGACTGACTATGGCCTGTGATTTGACAAATCTTCTCTCTTGGCCAATGGCAGCACCTCCCATCCCATCATTTTTAACCACAGTCCCTGTCAAAGTGCAGTCTTCATGGAAAGCAAGCAAAAGAGTGCAAATGAGATAAAAGAGTGAGGAAAAGAGGTTAAGTGTAGAGGAAGTCAGAAAGGGTTGATATGCTAACCCATGGCATATCAGAGCCTCACAGACTTGGCTTGAATCAAAAGGCCAGGCCTCCTTCTTTTCACTGGGGATGTGTAATTGGAGCTGAGCGCCAGGGAATAGACAGGGTGGCTTAACAATTTTAGGGCAGATGATTTTTTGAAAGCAGCCATGGCGAAAAGGGAAAACAGTAAGAGGCTGATAAAATGGAAATTGTTCATCTAGACGGCAGAGAGGTCATAGTGGGTTATAAGACACTTGCCTACTTTTGCATGGGCTCAGCTATTATGACAGGTTCCACAACTGAAGTGGCATAAATTTGACAAAGCAAAGCGTGCAGTGTTTGTACAGTGAGGTTACGCTGGAATACATTTACAGTGGATAATTTAGTGGAGAATTTTCTACATCTTTTACTTTAACAGTCTTGATGAAATGTACAAACTGTGCGACTGTGCCACAAAATATGAAAGCATTTTATAAATTTCGGAATCATTTGGAATAAATAGAAATTGCCACATCTACTCCTTCTTTATGCACATAACATTATGATGCAGCTGGGGTACTAAGTGGTTCTTTTGGAATAAGGATTGCACGCTGGCATCTCCTGAAGTGCCTGCTTAAATGGAGTTAGAGCGCAGCATATTGAACATTAGGCACTATGGTCCATTGCATGTTTACTGATTGGGTTATTCAAACCAGCACTTACGACCCTGCTCAAAACACGCAAGCATGCCGAAAAGGACACCTGCTCTATTAACCCCCTGCATCTGTGGGGTGCGTTTTTGTGTATGTGTGTGTGTGTGTGTGTGTATGCACGCATGTGTGCACATGAGAGAGATTAATGCCCCTGTTAAATTTGGCTGACTCTGACATTCAGATGAGTGTGTGAATGTGTGTCTGATAGATGATCATTGCTAAATGATCGGTTTTCATCTTTAGCACAGCTACGTGTGTGTGTGCATGTGACTCTGTACATAGATTAAGTAAAGAGCTTGTCTCTACCTATGTCTGGTTACTCCATCCTTGTGCTCTACACAGTTCTTTCATGGTGCTGCTACACTATGTGATCCACATTGCACAGAATGTTTCTTCCTGAGCATTGTCCCTTAAAATCTGGCCTAGAAATGCCTGGGCCTCAATAATATTTGTAGGCATTCATGATTCACACCGTAACAAAATATTTAATCAGCACCTTGCACTTTTTCTAAATTGGTACTAGGCCTATTATTAGATGTTAATAAACAGTACTGCTGGCTGCTTCATAAATTCTGAGAGCACTCTAAAGCTATTTAAGGTGGTGGAAGCTGATGTTCATCTCAGAATACTAGAAGCCTTGCACTTTCAGTGTATGGTGGGCAGATTTTAGTTTTACTTTCCATTCTAACTCATACGTATATTCTAGGTTAAGCTATTATGCAGAATTCCATTTTTTTTGTTTTATTGTTTTATTTGTTGTACTGTAATTTAAACACCTCTCAATTACTCATTTGTATATCAGGTTAGAATGATGTTTGGTCTTTAATGGCGGTCACCTGCTGCTTGTCTACTTTAAATGTTTACTGTGGATCCATATTATAGGCTTGTTTTACGTGTAAACAGTATAGAAATTATTTATTTTCTGTCATTTCTGTCAGCCGTGACATTTCATTGTCATGGTTGATCTGTAAAATATTGTATAAATTATCTGCAGAATTGCATAAGAAGACCCCATGATGTTTTTCAGACGCTGCATGGTCCATTTTTGTTATACAGACACTGAATGGAGAGCATAGTCTCAGACATATTGAGTTTTATCTGTTTTTTTTTTAAAGGAATAAAATGGGTTTACTGCTGGTTGTATAGGACCTTTTACAACAGATGTTACGAAGCAGCTTTACAGAAAATAAAAAAGTCCAGTGAGCAAGCGAACGGCAACAGTGGCAAGGACAACCCTCCTCAGAGCAAGAGGACGAAAGCTTGAGAGGAACTCAGAAGACTCAGAAGGGAAGCCCACCCTTTTCAGGTTGACACTGGCAAGCAAGACAGTTAAAAAAAAGGCTAAGATAGCAATAAGCAATATCGAATACGATAACTCTTAGTAACTGTTAGATATAATATGAATTGCGTTCTGTGTTTTGTGAGGCAGTGTTCTGGTGTTTTTCCTGGTAGCTTAACTGCCATTACTTTAACATTTACATTTAAGGTATTTAGCAGACGCTGTTATCCAGAGCGACTTACAACCGTGCTTAGTGTTTCGTTGGATAATATTCCAGCTAGTAGGAATGTTTAGAGCCTAGAGCTCACCACAAGCTCAGACACTGCCCGAACAGGGGGCCAGTGCTGGTACCTAGAGATTAATACACAGACATAGAGCAAGTAAACCATTACCTGGCAACCCCAGCCCAGTGCTTATTCCTATAGAGGAGAAAAGGTCATTATAAGTGCAACACAATACACATTGACAAAGGTCATTATAAGTGCAATACAAAGGTTATTAAAGTGCAACACAATACACACAATTTACATGTCTGCTAGAGCTCACTCACTAAACCATTATTTGTGTTGGTATTATTTGGTTGTTGATGTTCATTGGATCCAAGGATATGCATGTAGACAGACACAGATACTGCCCACATGCAAAGTGACAAAACCTCCTTGAGTAGAGCGGCAACCTATTGGTCATGTTATAGCTGCAGTGTCTAGCTTTAATCCGTGGTGAGTTGGGGGCAGGGCCAGCCAGTTGGCCAGATCAGCTTGTTAGACATCTGTTAAGTCTTTTGCAGTGTTCTGTGTTTAAAGCGTTAAGCAGTACGTCGTACTATTAAGATATTCTGTGTGATTTAGGCATAAAAGGGTGACTTATACTGACTTACGAAAAAAACCACCACCTCACGTAGAGCTGTGAAGAAGCATAATGGCAGAGAACAACTTTTGTGTTATAAGAAACAAAAGATTTCAAAACCACTGATGGCTCAAGCTGGCACCATATTGTCATGTAAAGCAGCTGTTAGGTGATGATTATGTTAAATGGTGGTGGTTGGAAATGTAATTAAGCAGTTACCCAATTTCATGGATTTGTATGCACATGCATGTCTGTGAACTTGCATTTTGAGGCCTAACAGAGAACGTCCTGTAAACATAAATTGATTAAGCTGAAGCAATTAAAAGTGCATGTAGACTTTAAATGGCTTTATGTAAACCAAAGTCAAAATTTGATTAATAGGCTTTTTAAAAATCTGAATTAGATTTTACTAAACAGGCTTGTATGATAGGATGTCTTGGAGAAGAAGGATGCGCGTCGATTGTGTTGAGTCTACATACAGTGCTTTATAGTGTTTTGATATACAACTCTATATATAATGTGTATTTTTAAAGAATCAGTTATATTATAAGTATTTTAATGTGTCAATTTAGAAGCCACTGTATTTATAAGTAGATTATGTTCAGTATGTATGTGACTTTACTCAACTCTTACTCAACCAATTCCTTAATTATGGATGAATTATGGGATTAAGGAGGGTTTTACAAACCTTACTTTAATGGTGACGGTACTAAGTAGGTTTGGCCCCATTATAACATATGGGCAGTAATAGCATTAGCATTAGCGATAATATTTAAAGGTTTAACAGCTGCATGCAAACTACACCAAATTGTGTTATGGACCGATGAGTCTAGGCTGTTCTTTAGCTGAGGTGACATTAGACCAGTTTAAAATGTCTGGCTTTTAAATAACTGTTGGTGCAAATAAATTAAATGCTTGTTAAGTATGGGTAACTTGAGTTTCAGCCGCAACTTGAGAGAGAACGTCACAAACTGAAAGAGGAGGAAGGGGAGGCTGTTCAAACAGCACAGAGGAGAGATAAATAGTGGAGGGGGTGGTTGAGAGCTAGCACTCCATCTCTTCCAGTCAATTACCTCTCCCCTTGACTTCACCGTCTCCTCTTTAACATGCTTGCCACTGTTTTACTGGAACTTTCTGCCTCCACTCCGCCTGAATTCTCAGCAGTGTTCTTAACATGGGCATTTTGTATGGTCCCCATTTATCCACCATGCAGAAATGGCCACAGATATACACACAATGAATGAAAGCACATAAAGTATTATTGAGTGTCCCTGGCCAAAAAAACGATTCTGTTGTCTTCAGTATTAGCTATTCTTAACCTTCTCCAATTCTCTGCTCATGGAATAATACCCTTGTCACCCATAAGAAACAAATGTGCATTTTCACAGCATGTTGTACAAGAACTGCTTGCTGTCCACAGTCTGTTTCAGATTAAACAAAGCCAGCAGTCAACGTAAAAGTAACGAAGAAGGCCCCGAAAACATATATAATGTCACATCTGACTATATGGTAATATTAACATCAAGCTCTCACTTACCATATACAGCAACAACACAAGACTGAATAAAACAGTATAATCCAGGCACTGTAGCTCAGCAGATAACACCACTACCCTGGGTGCTACCACTGCATGTAGGCGATTGGGGTTCGAGTCCCAGTTTGGGAGAGTATGCTGAGCTACACCAGTAAGAGTTCTTGGGCAAGGCTCCTAACGCTACATTGGCCTACCTGTAATATGATTAACCTTGTAAGTTGTTCTGGATAAGAGCGTCAGCTAAATGTATCCATTTTTTCAGACTAATTGGGGTAAAATCATACCGTATATTTTATAATGTATTGACTACTCATCAATAAAATATTTAGCATCTTTCATTTTAATTTATATGCTCTGTAACTGTAAAGTTTGTCTGCATCACACGATGATGAGCTGTTCTGTTAGCTTGCCAAAAAAAAGATGGCATTTTATGCGACGCTGAAGCTGATTGCTCTTATTGTTACTGCTGTATTCTGCTGTTGGAGATTGTACAGTATGTGTTGATTATGATGTACTGTGTTGTGCTCTGGGTTGTATGGTGTGGATTAGGTGTTTACCATGGAGAGAAGCTTACTGACAGGAAGGTATACCCCTGGCATTCCATACTGCAGTTCATTGGCCTTTTCTGCAAGAGCATGGATATAAGCATAAAAATGGCATCCTCCAAGCTATCATCTACACCACCGTCATAAAATACCAGGAATGTAGAAACGCATATGTAGACGACTTTTATTTATGAATTTATTCATTTATTTATTTATTTTGAATTTTTAGTAGGTAGACAAATGCACGATTGTAAACACTGAACAGAAAGCACCGTTTCAAACAGGAAATGTACCTTTTTTATGGGCTTTAAACTGATCCTTTATAATCTCAACCGCACTGCGAATGGCATACACTGGAGCTAGTTGGTAGTGCTGCAATCATGAATAGAGTACATAAAATAGACTTTAAAAACTAAAGCTATGTTTATATTACCATCTAATGATTTCCTGCAAAGCATTACCAGGCTGTGTGAACATGTCAAATCTGATCTTTTTAAATCAGATTTGGTCACTTTAATATGTGATTCAGATATAACTATAACTATAACTATAACTATAGATTGTATAACTATTCATGGATATACAACATGGATGTGCTTTCATTTGTCTTTTTGCATTCTTCATCAGTCAGCCTTAGCAGCACAACAGAAGACTAATGGAAGTGAACAACAGCAGTGACAACAGTCAGTGGAGAGATGAAAGGGTTGGCAATGTGCTTGATATTTTAGGAAAGTATTCAGTTCAGGCAAAGCTGGAAGGAAAATAAAATTGAGTACCGTTTGAAACCAACTGCCAAAAGAAATGGCAAAGCACAGTTACAAACAAACATGCAGATAGACACATACAATAACTGAAGGTCTCAGCTGAAGTATCAATTTGCGCATGCATGCTGTTACATAGACAGATTTGTTCAGATTGCAGACAGATATAGATCATTTATGAAAGTAAACCATCATGATTTATACCAAATCCAATTTCAGCAAAAGGGCATGGAAAATAAATGAAGCCTAAAACAAGCTGTTTTACAGCAGAAACACTGCTACTTTATGGTTAATACATTATGGATATAAACTTATGGATATCAAACTATATGATCATAATAATATCATAAAAAACTATGGTGTGCCAGTATTAACTGGTGTAGACACTATAGATAGCAAATAACAGTTTGCTGTTAACTGAAGCTGATAGTTAGCTGTGTTCTTGTAAGCTTGCTTTTTGCTTGCGTATAGGCTGGTTCCTTTAAGTAAAAATAAATAAATAAAAACACAAACGGAATCGCAGTAGAAGTTTTGTCACACACACACACACACACACACACACACACACACACACACACACACACAGTCAGCTTATTATGCCATTGGGAATTTCATACATATTTAACCTTTTCCACATTATTACGAGCTGCATTACTTTCATCCTCCTGAGAGAGAGAAAGAGTGTGTGTGTGTGTGTGTGTGTGTGTATTGTCTTTGCATGTTTTCCCCTTTACACAAACCGAGCTAGAGGACAAGGCTATATTAAATTTCGCAGGGGCTGCATAATTTGGTCAACACCTTGAAGGATAAGATTATATTGGTTGAAAGTTTAAAATTTATTCAGTGTTAAATGCATTCACACACAGCCTCATTCGCATTTACCCCACAGCCACAGCAATAGATTTTTGTCCCAGAGTGCTGATATTGTGATGTGCTAGTGTGTGTGTGCGTTAGTGTGTGTGTGTGCCCATGCATCAGAGAGAGATAAGAAGAGTTAGAGAGAGAGAGAGAAGTAGGAGCAGGAGACAGAGAATGATAGAGAGATGAAGAAAGAGAAGGGAGGTGTGTAAACACGGGGACTCCATTCAGTCATGTAAAAGGGCCAGCTGAACTGCTGATAAAGTCCATTAATTCTCTGCTAGCTTGGCTAAAGATATTTGGTAAGGTGGCTGACTGCCATCATGGGGATGCATTTAAATGGCGAGCATTCTGTCTTCCAGGCCTGGCTCTCTACTTATGTGCCCCTCTGTCAGTAGTCCATCCAGCATAGGGTCCAAACAGCAAGAGTTCGTCTTATTCTGTCTTATCATACTAATACACATTGGACTACTCTAGAGAGATATTAGTGGGTGATGACTGATTAAATGGGTGTGTTTTAGATAAATATGCTTTTGTGTGTATGAGAAACAGTTTTGTGCAGCGTGGAACGCAGTTCGGAGTCATGATTGTATTTTATATGCAGCATTAAAGCATTAAATAATTGTTATTTACACATTCTTTGCTTTTACAGATTACTTTAGACGTTAGCCATGTCTTTTTACATTTTAGCCATCTTTACACTTTACTGGACCTCTCAAATACCATGCCACATTTTATTAGATTAAAAACACCATATTTATGCCTTGTAACTATATCCAGCGTACATGTTGTTTATTCTAGGATTGCCAAATGAACACAGTAAATAAATAATTAATGCCACACCTTTATAAAACAGCATTAAAGGAGCAATACGTAAAATGACCCAAAATACTCCACTTAGTTTCGCCTCCTCCTCATTTTATTTTACACTAAAAGTATGGCAGTTGTTGTTAAATAATTTTGAAAGGTTAAAAACTTTAAATCTTGCATATTAATTGTCTTTTATATTGCTTATGTAATGATACATATTGCTTCTTTAAGGCATTTTTTCTAATTTGTACCTTCCAACCATCCATAGTTGTGCAGACCAGCAATCAGTGGGTCCACAGTATGTTCCTAAAATAACTCTCTCCCTCAAATACAATTCTGAATGGATATTAAAGCACCTTTAGCACCTCTGTGTAGGAGACCTATGGATGAATCAGCAAACAGCAAACTAGCAAAAGCAACAGCACTGGAAACCCATAGGTATTCATTGGTAAGAATTCCCACGTAAAAAGTAATAAGGCAGTTGCCAATGTAAAATGCTAATGGTAGTTAATGATAGCACCTTATCTGAATATCTGAGTCAGACTTCTTTCATTAATCACTCGTTGCCTGCTGTGTGGGCAGTTACCGTCTGAGTTAATGTTAGTGCAGGTGGTTATTGAGGGAGCTTAGAACAACATGTAGGGGGGACCTCCAGGCTCTTGAAGTAATGATAGCCTTTAGCCTTTGTATAGTCTTTACCAAAGCTCTGATAAAGCCAACTACATTGCACATCAGCGTAGTCTTGGTTTTATAAGTTTAAATGTTTTTATAGTAGAAAATATTTAGTATTGGTGACGGTACCAGATATTGGCCAATACTTAAAGATCGAGTATTGATATGGAAAGGGAAAAATCAGTGCCACAGTGCCACTTGTTATAACATTGTTGTGGGCCAGGTACACATCTTCATGGCAATAGTATTCCCTGATGACAGTGGCCTCATCAGGACAGTGCACTCTGCCACACTGCATACATAGGTCGGGAATGATTTAAAGACGTGGGAGTTTCAGGTGTTGTCCTGGCCTTCGTATTTCCCAAATCTCAATCTAATGAAGCATTTGTGGGTTATGCCTGAGGAGCAGGTCTGATCCACAGTGGCTCCACCTTGCAACTTACATAATTTATAGGATCTATAATTTATAGGTTTATGTTACCTTACAATCTGGAATTAAAATGGATTATTTAACGGTTTAAATCGTCATTAGGTCGTTATCCTGTTGATAGGTGAACCTCCATCCCAGTCTCAAATCACTGAGAGACCGAAACAGGTTTTGCTCATGAATATCCCTGTATTTAGCACCATCCATCTTCGCCTCGACTCGTTTCCCAGTCCCTGCAGCTGAAAAACATGCCCACAGCATGATGCTGCCACATATCTCAGTGTGGGGACGGTGTTCTTGGGGTGATGAGATGTGTTGGCTTTGTGCCAGACACAGCGTTTTCCTTGGTGGCCGAAAAGTTCAATTTTAGTCTCATCTGACCAGAGTCTCCCACATGCCTCAAAACAAGCCTTCCTATTTTTGTCTGTAAGTAAATGCTTTTTTTCTGGCCACTCTTCCATAAAGCCCAGCTGTATGGAGTGTACAGCTTTGTGGTCATATGAATAGATACTCCAGTCTCTGCAGCTTCTTCAGGGTTACTTTTTCTCACTGTGCTGCCGTACTTAGCCAGTATGCATTTTGACTGGCTTAACATTGGCCAATCATAATTGGCCAACTTGATGGCTTGTACTTTTAGGCATTCCCTAACGGCCTACAAAATCTTATGTCAATAGATGTCAATAGGGACGAGTTTATGTCCCAATACTTTTGGCGTGAGGTTCAGGTGATGCAGTGCACTGAGCCTAACTGTTTTCCAAATACAATCCCAAGTCTGTTGGACATTTTCTTGACATTATCTTAAAACTGGTCTAGAATGAATCTATGGAGCGTGAAAGTAAATTATTATGACTTGACGGAATAAGATCATTGTCACAATTTCTTTGCTATATTCATAACCAGTGTATACAAAACACAATTTACACAAATCTGTGGAATTCTTTTTTGTAAAATTTGTAAAAAAAATATTTTTCAAGCTAGTTTGTAAACTCCTAAGCTTATGTCACTGTACAGCATCTCTGCGGTGTGTAGCTCTGTTCTTCTCCAGTGTGAGTGTTTATTTTTTCCATCTGCTGCACAACATTCGCTTTTACATTCTCCAAATACCATCTGAGTGCACGATCTCATGAGGCCCTGTCCATAAGGGTTTCCTGTTATGCCTCCTTGAGGTTGACTTAGGTGAGAGCTAGTATTTCTGTGGACTGCCAATTGTTGTGAGATTATGCAGATGTTCTGTTAGATTTATTTATGCTAGCAGTAACGAGATGGTTTGCCCAAAAATAGTAATGTGGCTGTAAATGTGTGTTCTGTAAGTCTAGGCCACCGTGCTAAAACTACTAAAACACTTTTTAGAAAAAATGCACATCTAACAAAATGGCATGGCTTCTATTTCGGTCTAGATTTGTTACAGGATTAGCTCAGATTCATTGTTCTTTCCCATCTGCTACCTGATGCAGGCTACTATTTCTGTTGATATTTGCTGGATAACAGATCTGTGACATCTCCACTTAAAATGAAAAACTTTCGCTTCTTTTATAAAGAACTTCTCCTGCATTGAAAACAGACATAAAAATGCTGTATGCGTATGACTCTGCATAATAGTAGTCAATGTTATCATGATGCTGTGGGGTAAATGATTGGTTATTCATTAAATCTCATTCTAAATGCAACACTTCCAACACTGTCTTTGTATTGTGGAACAAAAAGTAAAAATAAGTATGCATGGACAAAAATAAAAAAGGTTTTCATAGCCTCTTAGGTTCCTTTAGCGTTGGGACACATTTGCAATTAAAAGAACAAAGCAACCAGACAAAGCGATCACACACTACCAGGCTCCTAATTAGACACTTCTCAGCTGATAATAAAGAGCATTGCTTTGACAGTGCTTATGTCCTAGTCCACCTCCCCCACTTTCTCACACTGTCTCTTCTGAAGCCAACAGCTCCACTCTGTATAAACTGGCCTTATTGAAAGTGATCTTTTTTTACAGACATGTGTACGGTGGTACTGCATGGCATTGTCTGAATGTCATTATAGGAGCACTTCAAAGCAGAGGTCAGAGTTTAAAAAATCCTGACCTCTAAATGATGTCTACTTGACCGTTTAAACAAACAGCAGTGTTACTCAACAAATAACTGTTTATGTATGCTTCCAAATCAAACTTCTGTATGACATTTAAGATGCATCTGACCAATAACCAAAACCAAAAAATTAAATGGAATTTTTTTTGTTAATTAGCAATTTTAGTAATTATGCTTTTGAATAAACACACTAAGCATAAAATGACAATAAATGAAAACTTAAGTTTTGTTATTAAAATCTGCTTTTAATATATATATAAAAAACAGAGTAGATCAGTAAAACAATTTACATTCAAATATTTATATAATTTGCAAACCCAACAATTTCCTTTCTGGTTTGCTTGTTTTGTGTTGTGTTGGTGGACAAGCCGATTGTTATGAGCGTGGAGTTAAAATCAATGCGGTGTTTATTAAACAGATTTGTAGCAAAGTGGACATAACCAAAGGACAAGGACATAGTCATAGTCAGAAAACAGGTGAAGGTCAAACCAAACAAACAATCAGATCCGGCAAAAGTACCAAGGGATTAAACAAGAAGAGTAAACCAGAGAATCTGAATAAAGTCAAAAACCTGAATAGCAAACAAGAGTAGCAACAGAGAGAAATGGTCAGCACACACAGAGTGGCAATACTTCGCAATGAGTGTGAGAGAGTATATACAAACAGACTTAATGAGAAACAGTTGTGTGAGAGTAGTAGTCCTGGGACGAGTACCTGGAGAACAGAATGGGATTGGAAGACAAGGTGATTGGAAGGTGGACAATATGATGGTAGTGACATCATTGGGTGGTGAGTTGTGGGAAATGGAGATTGGGAGATCTGAGGTGAGAGGAGAACCCACAGGTATGATGTCCACTGTAACTGTACAACTGTACAACAAACACATATTCCACTTCAGAAGATTTTAACTTCTTTATGCACATCAATTTTTGCAAAGCATGGGGGCAGAGATTTATAGGGAGCAGCCAAAACAGGAGGTGGGCTGATGTGTTAAGATAGGAAGAATGAGCAACATGTACAAAACACACACGCATGATGCACATAGCTTTTATCACCCTCCTGCTGCAGGAGGGACTGAGACAAAATGATGCAGTATTAGTGCCTTTGTTCTGCTAGCAGCTGCAGTCTACTAGAAGCTCATGAAGCAGTGCCAAACAGTTTTCCATGCCTCAAACCTGTGTCTCCTGAGTGAGTTCTATTTATTCCAGACCTATTTTAATGAATCCACTTTGCAGTGTCCAATTGGCCAGGGCATTTCTTTCCATTTTCTGGTTTGCATTGAGTCTCAAGGGGCCTTACAAATTATTATTATTATTCTTATTATTATTATAGTTAATGTCTTAATGCCTTATCATGATGCATTTGTTGACTTGACTTCCAAAAAACAACATTATTATTAGACCACAATCATTTATTAGTATGGTGTAGGGCCTCCTTTTGCGGCCAATACAGCGTCAGTTGGTCTTGGGAATGACATATACTACGTCCTGCACAGTGGTCAGAGGGAGTTTAAGCCATTCTTCTTGCAGGATAGTGGCCAGGTCACTACGTGATGCTGGTGGAGGTTCGTCCTTCTTGGTGGTATGCTGACATTACCCTGGATACCGTGGCTCTTGATACATCACAAAGACTTGCTGTTTTGGTCACAGATGCGCCAGCAAGACGTGCACCAACAATCTGTCCTCTTTTGAACTCTGGTATGTCACCCATAATGTTGTGTGCATTGCAGTATCTTGAGCAGAACTGTGCTCTTACCTGCTAACTGAACCTTCACACTCTGCTCTTACTGGTGCAATGTGCAGTTAATGAAGATTGGCCACCAGGCTGGTCCAATTTAGCCATGAGACCTCCCACACTAAAATGACAGGTGTTTCAGTTTCATTGTCCAACCCCTGTATCTCTGAATAGCTGATTCTCAGCTAATTTGTTTATGATACAGCATAACGATACCACTGTGCCATTTCTGGTCTTAAAACGTAACTCTGAACTGAATAATCTCCATCAACCTATTTTTCTTGGAATTTGGAAGAGTGTTCCAAGTTGACCTCTCAGTAGGGCTTCATTTCATTTATGTAATTTCCAATAAATGCTTTCCACTTAACACTTAAGGCCATGCATATACACACATTACAATAAACTAAATGTATAGGGTGATTTGCTGTTACAAAGTCAAAAGTCAAAAGCTAGAACATACACAATGAAAATGTTCTTAATTATTTTTTGACTGTAACACATAAAACACCATCATTATTTTTGTGTGGTGTTCTTTGGTGAATTTTGTAAACCATTTAACAATAGGCTTGTGCTGACAAGACATGACACATATTTTGCATCATTTTACACACCACTAAAACATTTCACAGTGAAACAGATTATACTATTACTGAAGAGTTATTCCCACCGGTGTTGTTCCTGTGTCTACATTAAGGTAGCAGACATTCCACGTATGCCATATGTGAACTCAAAACTAAAATACAACTAGGTAAAACAAAGGAATTATGCAAACTCATAGCACTGACATAGATTGGTGGGTTTCTGTCTGTGGAAATGCATCTTAAACATCAACAAAGCAATGTAATTACATAATTATGTTTGTTATTAGCAGAATGGAGACGTAGTAGCTATATCTTGTGCACCTACACCAACAGCTTTCCTGTATTACCTGATAGGTCATAGATAAACAATGCCTTACTTCTAATTAAATATCATAACTAATGCTTTCATGAATGTTTAAAATTTACCTCAGAGTGAAACATTATGAATGCTTTCTTTTAGAGTGTGTGCGGAACCCTGTTTTGAAGCAGTTCCCTTCGATCTGTTTAGTGACATCCAAAGTATTTCCAAGAAATGCTACAAGCCCACATTTTAGGCAGTAACCGGCTGGATCTCAGAGAATCAATATTTCATGTCTCTGGTCATTTAAAGTACAATTCATATCCTAATCATGTAATAAACAAAATTCTTATTTTGTTGTTATTCATCAAAAAGTCCTCCTGGGTCGTGGTGGGGGTGCTGGGCCTATCCCAGTCCCTACTGGGTAGAAGTCAGGAAACACCCTGGGCAGACTGCCAGTCCATCACCGGGCAGACACACAGGCTTTCACATTCACACCTAGGGGCAGTTTAGCATCTCCAGTAAGTCGGAAAGAAATCTCATGCTGATACAGGGAGAATGTGCAAACTCCGAAAAATAAAGGACCCTGGTTGTCCGGCTGGGAAATCAAAACCAGGTGCTTCTTGCTGTGAGGTGACAGCACCATCGTACCATCCCTCCATGCACTAGTCTGTAAAGAAAATCTTGTTAACCAAACTCATTGTTACCGCTTCATACCACCCCTAACTACATGTGGGTACTTCAAAGACACTTCAAAGATGTTATACTGTGTTTTGATAGGAAATACATCACAGTATGGAAAGAAAATTACACTATGGTTCACACATGGAAAGGAAATCTAGCAGTGAACTCAGCTAGCAGCCCCGGACTATCTCCCTTTCTTTAAACCATGTAAACAAAACAGATTTCCTTATTACTCCAAATGTCAGCATGAACCCAGAGAACAAAAGCTACAGACAATAAACCAAAATAAACACAAACATATTTTAATATGTTACAGTAGTCAGAGACCTCGACTTTGTTCTATCTATCTATCTATCTATCTATCTATCTATCTATCTATCTATCTATCTATCTATCTATCTATCTATGATTTATGACAATCTATCTACAGTATCTATCTATTTATCTACAGTATCTATCTATCTATCTATCTATCTATCTATCTATCTATCTATTAAAATGTTTTGGCATTTGGTATTACAGCTTCCCATGCACTACTGCCACTTCAGCCAATATATAGTGGCTGAGAAGTGCAAAAAAATGACATTTAAAAAAATAAAATTATGAAAGTAAAAACAAATTTATTAGATGTGAAACACTTCTACCAGTAACAAAATATTTTTACAAACTTCTAAGCACTTTTACAAAATGCGAATTCTGACGCATAGGGTAGGTCTAAAAGACAGGGAGGGCTCGTTGCGCTTGTCAATCAAACTGTTGCGGAGGTAGAGTGAGTGGAGTGTGGGATGGTGACAACCCTAAAGCATCTTTTGTCCTTTTGTGGCATGCGTTTTAGCCAGCTGGTACGCTTTTGTTTTTCCTGTGGAAGGTCTTTAGAGTTTTTAAAAGAGCAGATGGAAGAGAGGAAAGAGAGGAAAAGACAATGTCTAAATCACGTGTGCTGCTTTGGAAAAGCTCTCAGCCATTTTAAGGCAGCTAGCTGGTTATCCACTATAGCTACTACACAAAATACCCGGGCTACTTATTTTTTCCACTGACCGTCTAAGAACATATTCTTTTCACCTCCCATCTGCATGGAACATTCGTGTGTTCATCATTTTCACTTTATCTCATTATTTCTAACCTGAACAAGGCTTTACAGAGCTCTGCCTTCCTGTGTTTGAGAAGAAGAATTGATTGCCATATATTTAAACTACACTTTTGGTTGAATCACAGTAGAAAGGTAGGCAGTAATGAATGTCCTGCTCAGTGTGGTGTTCCTATGTGGATGTTTTAGCATAAGTGAAGTGTGTTGGAATTAGCACTAGCACTCAAGCAACATTATTTTGACAGCATGATGTGCTTTATTCTATCACAGTACTTCAGTCCAGTTTTGCCATATTGTATTTCAGCACCATTGATACTAAAAGCAAGTAAATCACTTTCTCCCCTTGAAGGAAATGAAGACAGCTTGTTTAACAAAAGCTAAGAAAGTTGTTTGTTTCTCAAACATGGCTGTTTGAATGGATTGTGCTTACATTGTTTTGCAAAAGAGCATCCTGAAATGATTAAAGGTGTGCATTAAGCGGTACTTCCTGTGATGAGCGGTGCTGGTTGTTTATCAGTGCTGTTCAGATATCCGAGTGCTGATAATAGTTGTGGGTTTGTTATCTGTAATCAAATGATCTCAGGTGGCCCTGTTGCTGTTGAAACACTGATCGATGTAGAGGACTGCGAGTGTTATTGAATTAAGCTCACAGTAATAACTTCAAGGAAGGATTACTGAGACTTGTTATCTGGGATGAATTCAAATTAAGGTTTGTCCTGTGGCCCTGGATGTTTATAAAATTTGCTTACTGTTTTTGATCCATGTGTCAATAGAATTATATTTTATTAGCTTGCTGAGGTGATTTATGACAATGCAATATCAAACACACAGAAATTCGCAGTTGCCCTGTAGCTTATCAGCTCCATAGTCAGAGGACTTATTTGGAAAAAAAGCCATGGCCGAGGCTTCCTTAATTGTCCCCTAAGACGCGTGACATTTGAGGCGAGGGACTGGATTTAATAAGACTCCTCATCAATAATTCCGAGGGGGGTGTCAGTGAAACCTCTGAAATGCTGGTGTAGTAATATGTTTATGTGTGTGAGAGAGACACATAGAAGGAAGCTGTAACGTGAAAAACAAACACTTCTTTCTGCTATGCAGGAGGGAGAGAGAAGTCATAATGTCTAGCTGGGAATGGGTATTTTTCTAACAAAATAAGTGTAGCTATAATAAAGAAATTACATTTTTTTTATTTAAATAAAAAAAATGATTGATAAATCATTTGGTTCTATGCATCCAGACTGTATTCACATGACTTCCTTATTGTTTCTCACCATCAGCACTGTATGTTATAATTAACCCAAGAGCATATTCAATCTTATTTGTTTGGATTTAGTGCAGTATGGTGTATGAAATGTTAAATACAAAACATTTTTTTATTTTATAGAATAATTTAAATAATGGCACTACTGTGTTTTGTTAACAGACCTACGGACATCTTAACAGACATCAGGAAATGAAATATTATGGTGCCTTTTATAATAATGTCATACAGGATAGTGATGTCATATTTTTGCCATATCGCACACCCCTGCAGCATTCTGTGAAGAACCTGCCTTATTTGTCTTAATGCATTTAAGTTAACCCACCCTGTAGTTTTAGAGTCACTTGCTAAATTCTTTGTGCTATTGACTCACAAATTTGTTTTTTAGAAAGTACAGTGCTTTATCTTAAAGATGCATGGGGCCATGTTACTGTCTCAGAGTTAGGTACCTCTGTTTCTAGGGATGTGAAGGCGCAATGACCCCCCAAAAACTCTTATCAACAAATAATCACACATGAAATGTTAAATTACACATGGGAAGTGGGAAGTTGATGGCAAATTAAAATTGAACTTGCTGTAAATGTGGCCCTTACCTCTTATTGCACCATTCATAGCACCAAGTAAAACTGCAATCAGTCCTGTAGAAGGTGCTAAACTGGGTTAATATGCAAGAGCAGCTTGGCTAATGAGATCTAGCTTCTGCTTAATTAAGAAAAACTAATTGGCTTGGCAAATACAGATATAGCTATATTTCATAATGTGTGGTATCTGTACATATATGACCAAATTATTAAACTACTACTTATGCCATTAAAACTTGTCTCATGGATTCATGACTCTATTCTGTCTGTAACATACAAAAGCCAAAAATAAAAAATGGTTATTGGGCCCCTTTTCTTAAAGGCAGCTTAATATGGCAAAAGGCAAGGCAAAGAAAATTCTGAGCTAGTCTTCTATCTATCTAATATGTAGTGTAATCTATTTGGGAAATCGCTGGTCTCATCAGCGCTGATCGAGCTGAACTTGCATGGCTATTATTCTGATTTGCTCGCTCTAGATTCTCCCTCACGCTTTTGTCCATGCACTGTGTCTAAAGATATAAAATAAATATAGTACAGTATACACATATAGAACATATAGCTGAAAATATGTTGTAGGTTGATATATGATGATGGTGCTTAATCATAATAGCAATTTACGTCCATGTTTTTCTACATTTTGGTCTCAATATACAACCGCTCAGTAGACTTGCTCCTGATTATCTTTTCTTGACCTTATCTTCTTTGTGCTTTCCCTGTCACTCTCTTCTTTTTCTTTGTCCCCATCTCTGTCTGTTTCTGTCTCTGTCGCTCTCTATTTCTCTCTTTCTTTCTCTCTCTCTCTCTCTCTCTCTCTCTCCCCATTTTTCTCTCTCCATTTCTCTCTCTCTCTCTCTGTCTCTCTCTCCATTTCTCTCTCTCTCTCTCTCTCTCTCTCCCCATTTCTCTCTCTCCATTTCTCTCTCTCTCTATCTGTCATTCTCTCTCTCTCTCTCTCTCTCCATTTCTCTCTCTCTCTCTGTCCATCTGTCCATCTCTCTCTCTCTCCATCTCTCTCTCTCTCTCTCTCTCTCTCTCTCTCTCTCTCTCTGTCTCTCTCTCTCTCTCTCTGTCCATCTCTCTCTCTCTCCATTTCTCTCTCTCTCTCTCTCTCTCTCTCTCTCTCTCTCTCTCTCTCTCTCTCTCGTTTTACTATATTTTTTCCACCATGTTGTTGCTCTTGCCATGTTTTCCCTCTTTACCTCTTCTTCATGAGATGTGGTTGAAGACATTCAGTAATAGTCTTAAGTGGCAGGAGGGCTGTAATGTTGAAACCCATCCGACACTTTCTCTTTGGTTGTGGTCAGATCAGACACAATTTGAACTTTCTGGTCATGAACAGTGTCGCCATGTTTGTGAAAAAAGGAGCCAGAGTACAAAGAATGGCACCTCATGTTCACGGTAAAATCGGATGGTTGCTCTTCCATGCTTTGGGGCTGCTTTGCTGCCAGTGGTCCAGTGGCTCCTATTAGGCTCAGTAGGATAATAAATTTCATTCAATACCAGAACATTTGAGCTAAAAGAAATGTGGTTGTCTCTACTGGAAGGCTGATGCTGAACCATGACTCGTTCTTCAAATAAGACAGTGAACCAAAGTACCAAAGTCAACAAAGACATAGTCGCAACACAAATTCTAATTTGAGACAATATTAACAATTTCCTATTTTTTGTTGGGAAAATGACACATTGGACAATTTAAAGATGTTTGTACTGTAAGACTCCAGTAAATACCAAAATTTAGGTTCCCAATATTTGTGGAATCTATACTTCTATGGAAAGAAAACCAAATAAATGAACCCATGCAAGGCTAGACAAAATGTCCAAAGGAATTTGTTATGTTGTGGGACTGTTTTTCACGGTTTCAGCTGGGATTGGGTTTAGTAAATGGAAATCTTTCTGCGACAGCTTAAAATGACATGCTAGAAAACTTTGTGCTTCCGTCTTTGTAGCGGCAATTTAGGGAAGGCCATTTCAGCATGACAAAATAGTTTGCAAAGTTTAGTGGGAAGTGCATACCTTGCTCAAACAGAGCCCTATACTCAACTCCATCCCATACCTTAAACTGGAATGTCATCTGTGACCCAGGGTGTCAGTAGCTGACCTCAATAACTCATGCTTGTGTTTTAGTGTAATAGCATCCTGTCGCCATGTTCTGGTGTAAAAATGTTCTAAAGTATTTGCATGAATGTCTAATAACAATGGCGGAACAAATAAGAAATGACATTCTATTAAGAAATAAGCTTCAGCTGGGTTTAATATTGCATGTTTATTTGTGTGTCTTAATGAATTCAATATGGAAGATGCATGGATGATGATGTGATGTGAAGACATAACTAGGTCTAATTGATCTATTATCCTTTTGATTAAATACTCCAGATTTGTTGAGACAGACATGTAACCATGCAGAAGTCATTACGAGTGTGTCGTTTTTACCTCCGTTGAATGAGGTTTCTGTAAGTTCTCTTTTATCTCATATCTCATTTTTTAAAATGGACCTACTATTTACATTTATGGCATTTAGCTGACGCCCTTATCCAGAGCGACTTACAAGGGTAATCATATTACAGGTAGGTCAATGTGGTGTTAGGAGTCTTGCCCAAGGACTCTTATTGTTGTAGCACAGCACAGTCACCTAGACCAGGAATCGAACCCTAGTCTCCCACATGTGGTGGTTCCCTGGAGGGTAGAGGTGTTATCCGCTAAGCTACACCAACCACTCTACTATTAAACTGCTGTTGTCATCGATCGGCCTTGCTCATTCCACTGTCTGACCTTTTTCTGTTTTCCTCTTTCTCTCTCTCCACTTAACTGTCTCTCATTCAGTATATTTCAGTTCTGAAAGTAGCCTACGACAGTTTTAGCAGTATCTAAATGATGTGTTGAAGTGGAATAACACTCGTGCACTATTGGGATATCTATCCGCCAATATAGGCTGTTTCTGCCGCCTCCCAAAAGGCAGCTTATAAATTATTTTGTATTCATTCACTGCACAAAATGATCTCCCTCCAACATTGCAATTAAGAGTATCAATTCTAATAGTCTCATTAAAGCTTAGGATGCAGAGGGGGGTAATTATATATAGCAGACAACCGTGTGTTGATGAATATTTTAAAAGGGGCTTTGAAAAGTTCATTACTTACAAATTCATCCAGTAATTAAAAGCTTGTGATAGCTTTGATATAAGACAAAGGCTAAGTGAACCGTACTGAGATTTTTTACAGTTATTTCCATAATTCTAGAAACATTTCCACACATAATGAAAAAAAGCTGATATTTTGAAATAGACTGGGAAATATGTCAATTTTTTTAATGATATTTCAATATGTTTTGTAGATAAGATAGCATTTATATTGGTTTAGTTTGATGTTGGGTTAAAATATATGATCCGTTTCTTCCATAAAGCCGTACCAGTGCCCTAAAGCTGTGCAGGGTATTCCTCCACTCTCCACGCTTTAGCCACTGTGTTAGCCGCCATCTGAGATGTGCTAACATTATTCAGAAGTTAAGATTTAAGATTCCTTTTATTATTATTTCACAGGGTACAATGAAATTCTATAGCAATCCTTACTGTTACGTGTTAGGACTCTTCCTCTCCGAGTCCAGGGACTACATCCCCATAACGCCAGCACCACAGGTGCTGTTTCTCCTTTTCAGAGCAGCTTTCCCGCTCTGCTTCTCCAGAGTTCTGATTAGTCTCACCTACCTTCCATTTATTTGTTGTGTCATTCTAGTGTTTGACCCTCTTCTGCCCTGTGTGTGCTATTGGTAATGATTGGGTTGTAGTGTGAGTGTTCGTAAGAGTTCAGTTCTCTTATTGCACTGGAGTAAAAGTAACATTTTCTGAAGGGTAGTAATTTGCACAGATTGTGTCCAGGATGTGATGGGCCTTTTAGTATGTTGGCTGATCTGTTGTGGCATTGTTGGATCCAAACACCTTGTCCAGTGTGCAGCCACTGATCTTTTGGGCTGTACTGATGACTTTTGAAGCGGCTCACCTATCTGTCACTGTGCTGCTGGTGTACCACATGGAGATGCGGTATGCTAGCACGCTTTCAATGGAACAGCGGTAAAAGAACTTCAGTAGTTTACCGTTAGACTGTTTTTCCTGAGAGTTCTGCTGTGCCCTTTTCACTACAGCAGTAGTGTTGATGGATAATAAAAAGTCATCGGTGATGTGTGTGCCCAGGAATTTGAAATCACATACCCTTTTCGCGCAGTCCCCGTAGATGTAAAGTGGATCTGGGTTTAACAATGTTTTCCTAAAGTCTATGATGAGTTCTTTGGTTTTTGGGGAGTTCAAGGTGAGATTGTTCTCCGAACACCACAAAGCCAGTGTTTGGACTTCGTCCCTGTAAGCTGCCTCATCACGGTGTCGCCTGGGAATTTGATGATGCTATTTGTAGGATGTGTGGGTTGTAGGTATAGAGCCTATACTCTGACTGCTATACTCCACTGGAGGGGAAAGCCTGCATCCTAAGGTTTAGTGTGTGTTTCTTATCTATGTAGTCTAAAGGAGGAGTCATAGAAATGGCCAAAGGCTGGCCAAAGGCTATCGCACATTAAACAAGAAGCTCAGCATAAAACCCCTGGAATGTCTGGTGCCTGGCAGCAGATAGTACAAAGCACTGCTAAAGCGCATAGGATGTGTGGGAGAAAAGCATTGTGAAAATACATATATGTTTCATAAAATCAGGCAGATGGAATGTAATAAAAATATCACAGTCGTTTAGTGTATTTATAATTTACCTTAATACATTTCTCTGGGTAAATGTCATGTATCCACATCTTCACCTAACTTATTATTATTATTATTATTATTATTGTTATTATTGTTGTTGTTGTTGTGAGTTACTACAGCTCTTCCTGCTCCACCCTGGCTCCACCCTCTCCCACACCTGATAGTAATCTGGATTTCTATAAAGACTCCCTTGTTTTCCCTGCTCGTTGCGAAGTCTTTGTTTCTCCCTCATGAGTTCCAAGCCGTGTGTCCCTTCTGGTTTTGTTCCCTGTGTTTTGTAGTGTTTGTGTTTAATTCTGAGTTTTACCCTTGTTTTGTTCCTGGCTGCCGTCTCTTTCTCAACTGACATGTCTTTGTTAATACCCACCTGTGTTTTGACCCCTGTCTTCCGGACAAACTTAAATAAAACCGTGTTTGCAACCTGCCTCAACCTCCACGTTACAATTATCGTACTACAGGGGTTGGACAATGAAACTGAAACACCTGTCATTTTAGTGTGGGAGGTCTCATGGCTAAATTGGACCAGCCTGGTGGCCAATCTTCATTAATTGCACAGTGTTAACAGTCTCATATTGTCACATTCCCACAATAAATCAGTGTTCAGTGTTACTGTTGTAGAGCTGCATAGAACAGATACATATTATATGTGGCAGTGTGTGAGATTTGCAGATATGTATCTGCATAAACTTCTTCAAAAGGTGTACAACAACACATTTTATCCTTCATAAAGCATACTCATTTAATTACACATAAAACAGAGTCTCTGTTGACCCACTTTCCCACCAGTGTTGCACTGATTTACCTGTTTTCCCCTGTGTCTGTTGTGTCCTTTTAATTTGTTACAGTTGGCAGTTATCACAAGCTATTAAATTAAGCGTTTGACATCTTGTGTGTACGGTGTCTTGCTGTGTCACCCTAAGAGGAACCTTGGCAAGATCTGAGAGCAGATCTGACGCTTGTAGCCTGTAGCTTGCGGCTCTGTGCCTCTTTACACATTGACATTTCTGGGTCAAGTTCAGAAACAGAAGGCAGCACCTAGCAATTAAAACCCTCAGTAAAGAGAGATCCTTAGTGTGAATGGGTTAGGACGCTAGTAGTAAAGCCAGAGCTACATTTTTAATTAGCTTGCTGCTACAGGGGCCATGTCGATGTCCTCTGCGTGGTCAGGTGCATTTCAGCAAGTCAGCTGCATTTGTGTGAGAGAGAATTGGAGAGATACTGATTCTGATTGCACATAGAAAATCCTTTTCCAGTTTCCCCAACTGCTAATATAACTATACAAACCATTTAGAAAAATTTGACTTCACTGTGGTAACTACATCGAACACCTTTTGTCTGATTGACTGTATTCGTGGTTAGGGGGTAACGTGGGTAAATTTGCTTTCCTAGTGAAATACTCTTTTAATACGCCCCCAAATGAATTTCTAATAAAAAGCTTGGGATCTGGGACCAACATCTGGGACTGTTTGACTTGCAGCAGCTTTGGTGCTGCCATTCAGAAACAGAACACCTGTGTATGTTACAGGATTGTAGAAACGAATGACCGAGTTAAGATGATGGTGCCATTGACATACCTCTTTACTCTGTGTGTGAGCTGCAGAGATCCAGAAGAGGGTTTGGGGCCTAAAGGGTCTTAAGCGGGGCTAGGACCAGGCATTTATCTTATTATCATATCTTCAAGATCACATAGGTTAGGGCTACTGGCCTGTGGTCATTACGTCCAGTAATTAAAAATGTTTTTTTTTTTTTTTTTGGTGACTGAAGTGAAAGCATGGGGGAACAGAGAAAAGTTTCAGTGATGTCTTAAGATGTTGGTGTTTGTTAGTGACCAAAGTGTTTAAGCGTGACTGGAGAGACAAAGAGCTCTTCTGCTCATTGAAGGTGAGATTAGTGTGCCTTTAAATCTGCAGTAGAACTTGTTCAGGTCATTGGTCATTGATCTCAAGGAGGCTTTTCCAGACTCCATAAGTTGGGTCCCTGCATTTTACCTCTTTATAGAGAATTCCATCTCCACTTCTAAATGCTGCCCCCTTCTTCCTCGTCTGTCTAATTAAACAATAAAACATGGATTGATTGTTGCTGTATTGTTGACATGCAGCTGTTGTCAGAGGAACTGATGTATGATGTTAGTTTCTATATATCTGTCTAGGCCATATAATGGTCCAACTCTTCACTGTTGCAACAACAGGATTGTTGCCTTGTATGTTCGGATGGGACGAGTGAGACAGAATGCCCACGAACTTTGCCGGTGTATTGCTCAGTGTATGGAGTTATGATGTGTAAAACAAATATTTCAGTGCTGAATTAACACTTAATGACACTTTTACACATGAGTTAAACCCTGCACCTGTTAATTCAGTGCAGAAAATATCACTGTGGTTTTAAAATGCCCGGCAGGTGTTTTTTTTTTATACGCAGGATGCATGGCTTATGTAAATTCCACTGACGCCATCAACGTTAACATGACACCACAACATCACACTCTGCGGAAACTGGGAGTAGTGTTTCTAGTTCTGGGAACCAGTACAATTTTATCTGCCAGGAATGCGCACTCTTCCTGACTTAGCGTACTCCATATTGAGTGCGTTTACGTCACATTGTTTCTTTTTTTCTTTATAGGGGGAATGGCAAAGTATAAATATTTCAAAGTACTTCTAACAAAATGTCTTATGAAATATTAATACATTGCAGTCATAGACAAGCCTTTATTACCATGTGTCTCTTTTGTTCTTCCTTTTGCTGTCTTGCATATATATCAGCACATACATGCACAGTCCCACAAAGGGTTGTCTCGTTGTCTGTGCGTGTGTTAGTTCTTGTTAAGCATGCCTATACTCATCGACACTGCATCATAGGTTGTTGCCACTAGTTCCTCTGCTCTAGACGATATAATATTTTTCAGCTTACTCTCCTGACAGTCTCAACCCCGTCCAGATAGTTACTGTACCACTGACATTCGGCAGCGGTTTCAAGTGCATGCTGGTGTCAGTGCATTCTTTACATGGCAAGAGCCTTATTCCAGAGCTATTTTGGAGTATTCAAAGCAATTTACGGCAGTTAGCAGATGCTCTTTTCCAGAGCGACTTAGAAAACGTGACTAGGGTTCCATTGGATAATATTTTCCAGCTAGTATAAGAAGGTTAGAGTCTAAAACTCACCATGAGCTCAGACACTGCCCGAACAAGGGCCATTGCTGATACCTAGAGAGATCAATACACAGACATATACAAGCGTAAGTGCACTACCTGGCAACCCAGCCCAGGGCTCATACCTAGAGAGAAGAAAGGTAATTGTGAGTATAAGTGCAAAAACAAAGTATTTCAACCTACACATATTGTAGCGGTTTTCTGGGACCCTATTGAAATTTGTAGTTTTTAAGGGTCCAAGCACGTAGTAGAAATTGTTTTTCTAATTCTTCTTTTTTTCTGTGAATTGTGCAGACTAAACCGTAAGTCGTACAGACATGAAGCTTGGTCAGTAGTTAGTAAAAACACAGTATTTTCCTTACTCTTTGGGGCAAAAGTAATTTGCATAATATGCAAAACCTACTTTTGCAAACTAATCTTTGGGTTTACGCACAAAAAATCTAAAATGAATATCAAAAAAATTCTTCAGACCCTAAACCTCAATAATTATCAAAAACATGACTTTTGTAAACAGTATGGCTGCCATATGCAAATGAATTCCTCTAAAAAAAATACATAATTCGTTTAAAAAACCTGTACCTCAAGAATGCTTTGTCCCAAAAATTTAAACTTGAGAATTTGGTGTAGGACTAGATTTTGAGGTAGCATATCAAGTTAGGTGCATTTACATTCATAGGGGGCTCTATACATGCAACAGTAATGTTTCTTGCTGTTTTTCATCAGTGGTATGTCTGATTAAGCTGCAGTTTTGCAGGTATCATCTTTAAGACATGTTATAAGTAAATTTACTAAAATTGACAAATAAATCAATTTAGCCCAAAAAATGGTCAACTTTAGCCAGTTAACTTTCAGCAGGCATTTAAAAGGCTTAACATTAACCAGTCATCATGAAACTTGAATACTGTGTCTACAGAGGTAATTGCTAAGTAACAGTAAAGTTTGGCCACTGGAGGCTCTATTCATAAAAATAAAATATTTATTACCTGTTACATCCACATATTTTTACTGGCGGTCACATAACTGGTTTGATATCATGTAGTGCAATACTACAAATAACTTTGCAGTTTGAAGTATATTAAAATTTTTTTAAAGATTTTTTTTTTCCGACACAACTGTTTAAAACTAGTGTCTAGATTTTAACCCTAACTTTCTAAAAATCGGTGTAGAAACACTCTGTGGAGTGTCTAGGTAAATAATCATCAAAATACACTTGAGCTCATAGAGTCTGCATCTGACATTTAACCATTACTGCAATGGCGGTTCTACTGTAATTTGCTATAACTCATCAGCAATTAATCTGATCAACTCAATGTATATATATATATATATTCTTCCCTTTCTTTCCATTTTTAGCTAAATTACTTGAAAAGATTGGATACTCTCAGCTTTTACCATTTTTAAGTTATAATAGCATATTTGATGTATTTCAGCCAGCTTTTAAGGCTATGCACAACGCTGAATCTGCCCTCCTTATGGTGACAATTGACCTGGTACTGTCTGTTGATTCTGGAAATTGTGCAATCCTTATATTATTGGATCTAGGTTCTGCTTTTGATACAATTGATCATAACACACTTACTGATCGCCTAAAGGAGTAGGTGGGGTGTGGGCCTGAGGTGGTTTAGGTCCTATTTTGAAAATAGGACAACATGGGCGACTCCTTTTCCTCCTCGGCTGATGTGACGCGTGGTGTTCCACAAGGGTTTATATTAGGGCCCATTCTCTTTCTGTTATACATGCTACCTAAAGACATGCAGCTGTATCGTCCTATTAGACTCAATGATAATGGTTCTTTTATGTCACTCAAGAATTGTCCTGAGGACATCAAGAAGTGGATAGCTGTTAGTTTCTTACACCTGAATGAAAGCAAAACAGAGATTATTATCTTTGGTACTCCCAATGTCATTAACGATGTTTCTAATAACCTTGGTCATTTGTTAACATGTCTGCAGTGAGAAATCTTGGTATTGTCTTTGACTTAGACCTTAGATTTGATAAACAAATCTACCCTGTGGTTAAAAGGAGTTTCTTCCTGCTTCAACTGAACCCTTTACTTAATTTTTCTGACCTTGAAAAAGTCAGTAATGCATTCATCTCTTCAAGATTAGACTACTGTAATTCTCTGTACACTGGGATTAACCAGTCTCTATTGCAATGTTTATAGTTAGTCCAGAGTGGTGCATGCAGATTATTGACTAGAACCAAGAACCTTGCTTCGCTTCATTGACTACCATATAGAATGCTGTTTAAAGTGCTTGTAGTTTTTGTTTTTAAAGTACTAAATGGTTTGGCCCCTGCGTATATCGTTTATGTGCTCACATTGTCAATCACGCAGTGCTCTTTGAGATCTTTAGGGCTTGTCTGAAACACAAGCTGAATTTCTGGAATTGTCTACCATCCAGTATTCACCAGTTTACCTATCTCTAAAAACATAAATAAACCAAAAGAAAAAAACTAAAAACTAAAAGAATAAGGAGAAACTGTGGTTACATAATGTGCTTGCATGGTCGTTACATCCTTTATATGTTTCTTATCTGCGTTTTGAATTTTTGTTTTACTTATTTCAATATATTATTTATCTGATTTCTTTTATCTATGTTTTGGTTGTATGTATTTATGCGTAATCATTAGGCATTTGTATGTACAGCAGTTTGATCGACACAGGTTGTGTAAAGAGTGCTTTATGAATGAAGTGTACTTACATACTTCCACCAAACACTATATTCCTGACAGGCTTTTGGTTGTTTACATCTTCATAATTCTCTCAGTCTTTGGAGACGCAATTCCCATGGATCATTAGCCGTTTCCTATTACTAACGGAAGGTAAAAAGTTAATGTATGCAATCTAATGGGCACATGGCTTCTTTTTATTTTGGGTAGATCTGCAATGCAAGAGACAAGGGGCAGTGGAATTAATTACCGATGCCCACAAATTCATGTCATGTCTCATTTTCTCTAACCTCACCCACACCTCACCTCTTTGGATTATTTGAGAGTCTCTTGGCATGATAATGAAAAGGCTCTGCCAAGGTAATAGATATTCTTATATTAAATCTTCTATTAACGTCTCTGGCTCAGGGCATATGTTCAACATATATGAAAGTACCACATTCAATTCAATAAAAGGCTCATCAGTAAAAACAGCCATTTCTAAGATGGTAATTTTCTCAAATACAGATCATTGTAGCTTGTGTAGAAAGCTATGCAACGACTTACAGTTTCTAAGTTTTGTCCAGATGTTTAATTTTTTTTTATGGATATTGTGGAATCACATTGCATACCTTTTACAAAATTGGTTTAATGTTTGGAAAGGCACCATACTCCTACTTTGGCTTTCCTTTAAGTTTTTCTAACATTGAATCCTCCTCAGCATCAGACCATTATTAAAATGGCATCTACACTCTCTCGGTGTCCCTCAGAAGAAGTTGCCTTGTTTAACAGAAGACAATGCTTCTGAATGTGTACGGAATGATCATACATAACAGATACTGTGAAGGACCTGTTTTGACAGAAGTGTTAAACATGTCCCTCCTTTAGGCCATTATTTATAATAAAAATATGTAAAATGGTAAAAAGGTTCTAAATATTTCATACGCGCACAGAAACGTGTTCGGCTTCTCTAACAGCAGCTGCATGTCAACTACAGAAGAGGTGTACAGAAAGTCTGATGTTTGGTTGAATGTAGCGCCACATAGCAATGCTAACAAAAATGTGTGTCTTTCGTTGCAGGCATACTTCCGACAGGGTGTTGCCCTTCAGTACTTGGGTCGCCATGCAGACGCATTGGCTGCCTTTGCCTCTGGCCTGGCTCAGGACCCCAAGAGCCTGCAGCTTCTGACAGGAATGGTGGAGGCTGCTATGAAGTCTCCTTTGCGAGGTAAAGCTGCTGTTTTCTCCCTTCTTCCCTTTGCCCAAGTAAGCATATGGCAAAGTTGAACACAATAAGCACAATAGCTAACACATTTCTACAATGTGAATAGCAATATATAGAATTCAGCAAGTAACAAGGAGTGATTCAAAATTGGAGATGCACCAAATGTTTAGCAACTGAAATTATTAACTAGTTATTATTAATTAACTGAAGTTAATTATCAATTATATGTGAATAAGTGAAAAGACTGAATAATTAATACTATGGTGTTTTTTAAGATGCTGTCTAGGTCCTTTGTCTAGGTCCTGGGCGTAGAGGTAGTGTTATTCAGTTTCAAACCAAACGGAACTGCAGAAAGAGTAATGAACAGAACTTAGCCGCTAGCTTTAACAAGCATTATGGTGACAGACAGAGCACAGCTTCAGTGTGCACACACACGTGTAATCTCTCTCTTTTCTTTCTCGCTCTTTTCCTCTCTCCTGCTCTTTCTCTCATCTTTTCCTCCTTAAGGAAACACAAACCATAATTTTACAACAATGCCAGAAGTGCCACATCCGTTTGCTATCTGGCATTTAACCTATTTAAATTATACAATGGTGTATAAAGTGAAAAAGTGGCAACATTAATAAAACACTAAACCATGTTTTTTAAATTATTATTATTATTATCATAAGCAATAATAATAATAATAATAATAATAATAATAATAATAATAATTTGCTCACTATTTTTTATTTTTTTTTTAGTTGTATTTGAGTCTATTTGAATAGCTCTATTTATAACTTAGGGAGTCCTTACCTAACCAGAGTGCATCCCTAATATTGGTTTATTTAACTGCAAACTCATGCAGCTACATTGGAATTTGTGATTCTAACTATGCAGTTCCTTTCCGGGCAAAGCTGTTGGCTAGCCTTAGTATTTGACAAAGCAGGGATTAAAATGTATTCAACGTAATTGGCAATTATAGCACACAAATTGTTCATTTATTCTTTGAAGATATTCAGGTCTCACTGGTAAAAAGTGAGATGTTCTACCATTTCATGAGGTTATGACACCCCGTCACATGACTGGGTACAAAAGGAGCATTTTAGAGGCAAAGAGGGAGAGAGTCTCTCGTAGGTGCTAAGATGGGCACAGGTTTACCTGCAAAACTAACTCAGGGTGAACAATTTCAAAAAATGAGATACTTTTGCACGATATCCCCCATCTATCAGTACACAGCATCTGAATAATCTGGAGAAATCCCTGTGCACAGGAGACAAGGCTGACATTCTGACACACTGGATGCTATATTTGGGCCCTGAGACGCACTGCATAGAAACAGGCAAGATTCTGAGCTAGAAATGACTGCATGGGCTCAGGTACACTTCCAGAAATCATTGTCTGTGAACATAGTTCAGTGTGCAAGTTAAAGCTGTATCAGTGTCAGTCCAACAGAACACATTAGCTGCGTCATCAGACAAACAAATGAGCAACAGACTGTTGTTAAAAGAAGAGGGGATGCAACACAATGGTAGACATGGGCCTGTCCCATTGTTTTTGTGATGTGTTTGCTGCCATCTTCTGAATCGTCTTCCAAGGTCTTCCAAGTTATGTGTTTTATGTTCTACTGGAAATAACATAAATCTTTTTGAAATTTTTGTTTGTATTGTCACTCATCACTTTAAAAACAGACTTAATGCTGTTCAATTTGCACTACTGTTTATACTGGCACTGTCATACCACTTTAATCCTACGTCTAAGTTCTGCTAGTGCACAAGTCACTTTATCGCCCTTATTATCCTTAGTGTCTTACTGTCTCATTACGTTTATCTCCCTAGGGCCCTTATTTTATTTGATCTGTTCTATGTTTACTGTTTAATATATTCAGTATACTCATGTTCTTGTTTTAGTTATAGTCTATTTATTGTTTAACGGTTATGTGCTGCAACTTGGGTCAGAGAGTAACGCAGTTCCAATCCTCTGTATGTCTTCTACATATTGAAGTATTGACAGTAAAACTACTCGACTTGGCTTGACTATATAAATTTTTTTTTTTTTTAAGATTTACATAATTTATTTCAACTTTCTGAAAAAAAAAACTTGTTGTTTGGAATAAAAAACAACAATAATGAACAGCCTGAATAAATTGTGCATTAGCTTATAATAATGAATTACATAAATCACATGACTTATATACAAAATGCATAACTAGCTCACACAAATCTCTCTCAACAACACGAACAGCCTTCTGAGGAGTTCAGCAAAAACTGCAAACAAAATAAAGAATACACTACACGGATGCCTTACCTATTTAAGCCGTGATGTTAAATCCAGAGAAGAAAAGGACACCTCATTTAGTTTGGTGCCAGCATTATATAGAGACACTAGTGAATATTTTAATAAAATATTGTAGAAATAGAAATCACATAAAATATTTTTTTTCAAGGGGAAAATCCATTGTATGACAAAAAAATCTGTGAAAATCAATGTAGCGCTATGGGGAACGCTTAAGGTTTGTGGTACACACTGCTAGAGGGATGGATCCAGCCGTGTACCCTCTATCTGCACCCTAATAGTGTAAAGATGATACCCGTGATATATTGTAACCTAATTGAGTGATACCTTGTTCTCATATTTCTCACTCCAAAGGTGCTATGAAGCATTTGACAGCTTTTCATAGCTTAGTGCAGTGGGTTTTGAAAGCGACCTGGTAATTTTCAACCAAATTTGCACACCCACTTACATGTACTCATTTTAACTCAGAACACTTGGTTAGAGGCATTCATAACTCATGCATACTCTTGTTAAGTTGTCCCCAACACCTTGTCTGTATGTATACCAACCATTTTGCTCCTGCATCTGTATGGTGTACTCTATTGCTACTGTATCTGAGCACTTGACTTGTTGTGTCTCTGAGCAGGTCTTGTGTTACGCTGATGCCTCTCCCCCATTGTTCCTTCTTTCTGACACAGTTCTTGCGGCACAATGAATCCTCAAAAAGCTTTCCAAAAACACAAGTGCCAGGGATTCCTTTGGGTATCATCTCTGCCCAGAAGCACTTTCTTCTCAGCTGTGTGCCAAGCACATATCCTGCTCTCAGTGGTGCAGCGACTCTCTCCCTCTTTGTCCTCTTTGCTATTCCTTAAAGATCAGATGCTTATTATTTTTACCTCCTTGTGCTGCCTTCATCTGACTCATCTGAGTCATGTGTAGTGCAGGATTTTTCCCTCTCATTTTTTTCCATAAAAAGACCAACAGATGCTTTAATGCTGCTGTATTATTTTCATCTGATGTATTTCTTATTTCCTGAGAAATATCAAAGTTTGTTGGCATACAATAAAAAAATGTTTTCACTGGCGGTGTGGATATTATAGTGGGAGTAGATATCCTGTCAGCCCATCATTATTTAATAATTCTTAATTTAGTTAATGGTTACTTTAACTAAAGCAATGCTTTGAAATGATCAGTATATGAGTGTGGCATATTTTCATCTGCTCAGATATGAGATGTTTGTATTGGTCTACAGCTTAAGTGTGATGCAGTGTGGTAATTCCACAAATGGGTTTTGAATGCCATAGCATCCTTACAAGCTGTGACTTGTAGTAATGAGCAATTAAAGTCTAAAAGCTTTATGGAAGCCAGAGATTTAAAATGACACATAAGGGCAACATAAACTGATGTGTACATGTTCTGCATTTGCGTTTCTTTCTGAGATGCAGTTTAGAGTTTTTCATGATTATCGTGAAATTATCATGACCATATGTTTGACATACTTTACAGGCAGTGCAGAAACAAGCAATGAGATATGTTTTTATAATAAAGCAGTGTAATACAAATTTCCTCGGTTTAGTTTATACGTGCCTGTCCTTTTATGTGTGTTGTAAATGTTTTGGCTGTATAGGTAAGTAGCTGAGTGGCTTTTGCCAAGACACTGGTTGCTTCTAGTTTGATTGAGCAGGTGCTGTGATCAAGCGGACAGCAGTTTCTAAACTTATTGAGCTCTACCATTGTGTCTTTTAACATCCAGTCCACTTCCCCAAGACTTGCATGCTGGTTTACTGCCTTTGGTGAAATTAAAATTATTTTATTTTCATATGTAAAAGGGTCAATCTTGGCATGTGACAGTCCTTATGTTTTTGTTAGTTACAATTCCAAATACATATAGAGATCTGGATTTGTCTGAATCTTGTCTGACACTACGTGCCGTAGATGATAAAATCTCAAATTTCTTTGTTATTTTACACTAAGAAATGTTATTCTTCAACTGCTGCACTATATGTCTGTGCAGGTGTGGTGAACCCCTCCCCACCTTTCCCTCTGAAAGACATTCTGGCATGCTTTTCTTATGATTTTTGTTTTATCTATGTTATTGATCTGTTGCCAGTTGACCTAATTATTTGTGAGAAGTTCCATCAGTAGCTTTTTTAGTATTGCACTACTTAACCAGCCTTTGTTCTCCTGCCGCAACTTTTTTAAAAGCTGTCAAATAAAAAAAATCAAATTCAAAATTGGCATATATATGGATATATTTTTCAAGAACTATCAAATTTCTCTGTCACTCAATTTAATATGCTGTCCTTGTACTGTTATGTACTATTATGTAAATGTAAGGTTTCAACAATTTGCCCATTATTGCATACCCTTGAAACTAAATCTCTCAATAGCATGAGACTATTAATAAACTAAATAACTAAATAAACTTACAGCATTCATCTCATGAAGAGAAATCTAAGAAACTAACTAGATTTTTAACTAGGTATGTATATCATGTGCCAGATATATGCATTTTTGCAATGCACATCAAACGTGCAGAACATAGTTAAATAATATATATATAATATAATAATATAATATATATATATTTTTTAGACCATTTGTTCCAAAAAGGAATTTCTATGATTCTATGCTCCAGTTGCTTTAGTTGGATGTAGGTTGTTAGAAATGAAGTGTACCCCAAGCCAGTGCTAACACCCACCCAGTCTCGCCCACCCAACCCGCACACACACCACATCTTTTCTTGAGCGTTGATAGAAACTCAGATTTACATTAAAATGCATGGAGCAGAAGCTGGAAATGGTTTGTGAAATAGGCTGAGAATGACTTTAGTGCTTATTCAGAGCGGGAGGAGAGTTGAATGATGCTCGGCTACACGACTCTGCAGCTGTCACCAGCCTGCTGTGGGGAGCTGCTATATACAAGATGAAGTGTGTGTGTGTGTGTGTGTGTGTGTGTGTGTGTGTGTGTGTGTGTGTGTGTGTGTGTGTGTTTCAGAATGAGGGAAAAGCACAAATAATTGTGGGAGCCTTGTGAGTGTTTTGTGTGGGAAGATGAAAGACCAGTCTGAATGCTGACTAGTGCACATCTTGTGTGTGTGTGTGTGTGTGTGTGTGTGTGTGTGTGTGTGTGTCTGTGAGAAAGAGAGAGAGGGGGAGAGAGAGAGAGAGAGAGAGAGAGAGAGAGTGTAAGTGATTAACCTGTGGTGACTGTTGTAGGTAGCTCAATATGTGTTTGCTGTCATAGCACATTCCTCTCACACCCATCTTATGATTAATAGCACAGTGCAGCATGTCACTTGAAATACAATCATGAGCTCTGAATGTCCTTGCATACACACAGCTGTGGGTAAAGCGAGAACGCTGATGTAGAATAATTCTGTACTGTTTGTGTATGTGTGTGTATCTTTCCATCTTCTGTATGCAGTGACATGCGCCATATGACCGAGACTACTGGGAATTAATCTAAGTGTGCTCTAATGTTTTTCAGTAAAAGGTCACAGCGGAATTTGAGATACATGTGTTAGGCTCTAAACTAAGGTTCGGTGGTATAGCAATAATGCGGTATACCACGGTATTTAAATATAAAACCAGTACTAAGAAATTATGATGTAATTTCAAAACAACAATGTGTAATTTTTTTCTCTTGAATGGCCAGATTGACACATGCTTTACTAGTATATCTACTGATAAGGGCGCTGATAGAAATAGTGGAAGAGCCAGAGGCCCCATCACGCTGCACACACTACCTACTGTAGCATCACATAGCAGAACGCTGAGTGCAGTGAGAGTGTTCAGGCATCTACTCTCTTTTCGTATTCTCTTAAAGGGCCAGCACACCTTGTGTGCCTGACTGTGTCTGTGTGTGAATTATGCTTGTATAGATGCAGTAAACCGTCAAGTTAATTCATTTCTACAAACACATTCATATACTGTAATAATATAGAGCATTCACCATCCTATATCAAACTCACAGGACAAAAACTGAAATGTATGTAATAGAGTGTAATACCTCCACAAGCTCAATTACAGCTGTGATTCAATTAGGCATGGACTAGACAAGCTTCGTCACGCTTGCATCAAAGAACAGATCGACCAAACTGATACAGTTCTAAGGTTTCTTGCAGACCGGGATTGTTGCCACTGCTGTTAAACCTGTATGGCCGTGCGTTTCTATATGCCTGCAAATCCAACTACTTTCTTATCTTATCTCTGCTCTCTAGAGGTCACCTTGTGTGCCTTTCCCTTTTTCTTTCATTTTTAAAAGCCTTAGGAGGGTATATTAATGAGTAGAGTTCTTTTAGAGTCACTTAAGCAAGCTTTTACTGGTTGCCTCATGTAGCCGTAATCCTTGCAGTGGCCTTATCAGTATAATCCTGCTTTCTGTGACTTTTACCTATGATTATGAGGTATGACTTATGAGGTACACTTCATTTGACTCGGTCCATTGATTTAAAGGCTAAGATGCCTTATTTGAAACTCATAACAGTAATGTTAAGAATATCTTGTACCATGTAGCAGTTGTTTGCCAGGTAGTCTTCTACAATCACTGTCTATTTTTAATGAGGTGTCTAGAAACCTAGCGTGACATATTTTATTCTCACAATGTTAGTCCCACCCCTTTTGTTTAAAAATGTGAATTACAAAAGGTGATCAGAGAAAATGTTCACACAGTCATGCAGTGAGAATTATGGTGTTTAGAAGCAGCCTGTGAGTTTAATGAAGAAGTGAGAGCATTCTTATTGAATATTCTAATAACTGATTCTGCCAGATTCTAACATGCCGGATTCTATGCAGTTGAACCGCTACATTCAGATGCCTTGCACTGCTATAGTTCTGTACTGATGACTCTCCCATCACTTCTCTCTCCTGATTACAGAGTCAGTGGAGCCCACCTATCAGAGACTGCAGAAGATGAATCTGGACAAGAGCCCATTTGTGGTGGTGTCGGTGATTGGGCAGGAGCTTCTTTCAGCAGGACACCATGTTGCCTCAGTGGTGGTCCTAGAGGCTGCGCTAAAGATTGGCACCTGCAGCTTGAAGCTCCGTGGCTCCGTTTTCTCTGCTCTCAGCAGTGCCCACTGGCTGCTGGGGAATACAGAGAAAAGCACATATTACATGCAGCAAGACTTGGAAGTTTCCAAGACTTTAGGTATGAACAATACTTACTCATGCTGGATCCAGATTTTCAGAGGAATGAAACTGACTCTAATTAAATTCCCTATGTTTATTACAGTTCATATTGAGTTCACATAATAAGCAGCGTATATTTTGCATATATTGTGTAAATGTAGTTTAGTAATTAGCTAATGTAATTAGTTATTTAAAACAGTTGTAAATATAGTTGAACTATAGAATCTGTACATATCTTTTGCTTATTAATTTCTTTAAGTTAATTAAGGCTTGAAGTTGAAGAAGGTTTCCCAACAATTAGTGAAACGACAGAGAGTTAGCACTATGCAGGGGCTTTATGTCTTTTTGACCCTCTTTGTAGTGACACAACACAATAAAAATTTGTAAAATTTGTCTGGGAATCCAAAGATTAGCCATAACTCAGTTCTTTTCTGAAATATGGGCCTGGTTGCCCTTGCTGGAATACTTTATGAAAGAGAGGACTTGTAGTAAACACAGACTGGAATTTAATTTTTGAAAATAGTAAAAAAGTACAATTTATAATAATCAATAAAAATATATTATTATTATAGATTCTGACATCCATAAATCAAAACTGCTACTGTGAGATTGCACATTTTTAACACACATTGTTAAACAATGCTAATTAAGACATGCCCTTATAAAAATACTTATTGACCTTCTTCTTTTCCTCATCGTCAGATGACCAAACTGGCGAATGCCGTGCCCATGGGAACCTGGGGTCGTCTTTCTTCGCTAAAGGAAACTATCGTGATGCCTTGTCCAATCATCGCAACCAGCTGATACTAGCCATGAGGTTAAAAGACCGTGAGGTAGGCAACTGATGCGTGTTCGAATGCCAGTGTGAGAAAAAACACCCTGTTTTAATAGCACATTCAAGTCTGCAGAAAGAGGAGAACGGGTCTCCTATGTCTCTCTGTGTGTTTGTGGGAGTGTGATGCATGATTTTTTTATATATATATATATATATATATAAATCGTGAGCTTGCCTTTATTTAATTCAGACAGGACACTGTGACATTTCATTGCAGCCAGACAAATGTCAGCTGTGTCTGTTCAAATCCGTTTTCATTATATGATACCCTGTGCTCTTTAAACCCAATGAATTGAAGTATAACAGTTTCACTGTTCTTGTTTGCTGCAGTGTAAGTCCCCCCATCTCAAATTCAGTTCCTCCAGGTTCCATATATCATTGTGTAAAGCCTCTGAAAATAACAAAGACAGATGGACAGATATAGTATGGACAAAAAATATGGCAGCCGGTGAATTTGTTCATGAGAACACATAACGCATGCGTTTGTTTTGTTGGTGGAGTGGTAACTGTAAATCACTCTGCACACTGTTATCCACCTTAATGTAGGGCTGGGTTTCCTCAGCACAATATGTTGCAATGATAAAGCACACCAGATGCGTAAATTAAAATTGGGGAGTATTACTGGGGACAATTATAATGACCTTTTTTTAAAGTAATATTTTAACTTAACATCCTAAATATATTTACTATACATAATATGCTAATAAATTATCATTAAACAGCAAAACTAACATCCGCCCTAAATTACGTAACTTTTGTGAGAATTAAGTGAGAATTGAGCACTGTATAATAAGACAAGGAACACTCAATAAAGGACCCCCTGCAGGTTGCATACCGAGCCAACAGGTCAGTGGAGGACACAGTGAATATGGGACTTCATCACATCCTTCCGCACCTCGTCCGTCCAAACACTTTTCCAAGAAATCAATGCTTCGATTATTCAGCTTAGCCTTCAATACTAACATTCCAGGAAAGCTACACAGCAATCTGATCCAACTTAAAGTGCAGGCCTCTACCTGCCAGTGGATCACAAATTTTCTAACTGGCAGAGCGCAGCAGTTCAGATTGGGGAATATCATCTCAGGAACCAAGACAACCAGCACAGGAGCTCTTTAAGGTTGTGTTTTGTCCCCATGGTTCTTTTCACTGTATACACACGACTGTATCTCCCTATACCTCCATGGATCCCAGTTTGTAGTCGAGACGGCAGTCGCTGGTCAGAATGATACAGAGTCTGCCTACAGATGGACGGTTGATCCGACAGTCCTCTGGAGCAACCAGAACAACCTGGAGCTGAACATAGCAAAAACAGTGGAAATGACAGTGGCTGTGGAGTCTTACAAGTTCGACAAGGGTACGACAAGCACCAAGAAACATCAGCTCCATCATCAAGAAAGCCCCACAGAGGATTTACTTCCTGTGTCAGCTGAAAATGTTCCACCGGTCTCAGGAGCTGATGGTACAGTTCTACACTGCCACCACATAATCTGTTATCAGCACATCTATCACAGTGTGGGGCAGCTCAGCCACAAAACATGATTGACATGACAGACTGCAGCGCATCATCAGGTCCGCAGAGAAGACCACTGGAGTCAAACTACCCACACTGCTGGATCTGCACACTTCTAGAAGCAGGAAGTGTGCGGAGAAGATTATCACTGATCCATCACACCCTGGCCATCACCTGTTCGAGCAGCTTCCCTCAGTGTGTGTGTGGGTGTGTTAGGAAGGTTGTATTTGTACTGTGTGGAATGTTGTCAATCGCTGTGCACTGTGAGCACTCTGTGCACCTGCAACCAAAGACAAATTCCTTTTAAGTGGGAACATATTTGGCAAATAAAACTTGATTCTGATTCTGACAATGATAGTCGTTTAGAAAGAATAAGAGAAGTGTTGAGTTTTGTGAGGTAGAGGGAGAAATGTCTGATAAATCTGTAATTAAATAGCAGGATCATCAGATGGATGCAGGATACAGGCGAAGGCCCCTCACAGCACAGGACATGAAGAAACTCCGTGTTAGACAAACTGGTCAGCAAAAGCAGGCAGGGAGTGGCACCCAGCCAATGCAGATGCGTCAGAGCACATAGGATGGGCAGTAGCTCCGCATTACAACATACAGTTAAAGCAGTAGCTAAGAAAACACAGACAGAGGAGTGCTGGCAGGCCGGGCTATTACAGCATAACTAAAAAGTAGAGCCAGAAGACAACAAAGACATGAGGGCTCCCTGAGAAATCAGTACCCCTCCACTCCACCATCAGCAAACCTGAGTTAAGAGCAGCGGGACTGCAGCACCAGTTGTCGGTTTACCAAAATTTGCTCTGTCACTTCACCCCTTATCTTCCATCACCTTATTTCTAGGAGGTAAAGGCTTGACTGTACAGGTAGGTAGCCTAGACTTTAATTGTAAGTCTCGAACACTGATTGGAAGGTTATTCCAAAGCTAGGGGCTTTCTATGAAATGCAAATTTATGTACTAGGTACTAATAATGAACCTGCACTTTGCGATCTGGGTTCACGTGTCCATTTATAGTATGAGATAAGTTACTGATACTGAGGACAGGAGACTGTTTAGACCTTTATATGTCTGGAGAAGAATTTTATACTCAGCCAATGAGAATAAAATGTAACTGGTAACCACTGTATGGTCGATAAGACTGGGCTGATATGGTCAAAATTTCTAGCTCTCATAACGACTCTGGACTAACTGAAACTTAGTAAGGTCTTTGCTGGAACCATCAAAAAGCAGAGCATTGCAGTATTCTAAGCCTGAAGTAACAAAAGCATAAACTAGCTTTTCTGGATCCTGTAGGGACTGTAGTGCATTTCTTAGTTTAGCAACATTGTGTAAATATGGGAAAGATATTCTAGTAATATTAGTAATATGTTCATAGAAGGCCAGATCAGAATTGATGGTGACGCCAAGGCTTTATACAGATGGGCCTGGTGTGAGAAGTAATTAAGATTGGGTGATAATGCTGACTGCTTGTTTTCTAGCAGTTTTGGGACCAAGAAGGAGAACTTTTGTTTTATTATCTGAGTATTAGGAACTTACTTTCCCTCCTGTCTTTTATGTCTCTATATAGTCCTCTTTCTTATTAAATTGCAATGTATTATCTGGTTTGGCTGAAATATACAGCTGTGTGTCGTCATCGTTACTGTAACTGTGTATTTTCAGATTTTAGCCTGTTTCAGTTTTATTGTTAAAGAAATTGATCAAATCATTGCTACTACATGATGACGGTATCCGGGGGGTCCTATAGCAGATAGCCTCTTAAATTCATTTAAAGATTGTGCTAAATAAAAATCTTGGATGATTTTTGTTATTTTTAATTACAGATCAGATATAGGATGAACACACTGTAGTGCTTTTCTATAATCCACAGGACTATCCTTACAGGCAGACTGGAATACTTCAGGTTTTGTTAGGCACCATTTACACCCTAGTTTTCTAACAGTATGTTTTAGAGCACAATCGTGGAGCAGTAGAGAAAGTAAAAGAGTCTAAGCTGGATAAAAATCCCTTACTTAGTGGGTCCTGTCGTTTATCTAAGTGTATATTAAAATCTCCAACAATTATTACTTTATTTGAAAGCATCATTAAACCTGATTAAAACTCAGCACATTCATGTAAGAACTCAGAGTAGGGGGCCTGGGGCCTGTAGATTGTAAATAGTGAAAATGAATTTGTATTTGTTCCTTAATCACATTAAGAAACTTCAAAAGAAGAGAATTTGCATTTGCCTGATTTTTGGTAATTCCTAGGGAATTAGTGTAGATGGTTGAGAGGCTACATAGCAATAGAGGCATCGTTCCTAGATAAAGTTCAGATTATGCTGGTGTGGTCTAGCTTTATTTGCTGCATTATGTATTGCAGTACTGACATTCTATACAGCAGGATACCTTTTTCTTGCCCTGTTATGTCTGTACACACTTCTTCCATTCTTCAGCTGTCAGACTAAAGTGGCACATGATGAATTTGAACTTGAACCTGCAGGAGAGGGTTGAAGGTTAGCGCTAAGATAGCTCCCTCTCTTTGTGTTTTCCCTCCTCTCTCTCTTTCTCTGTCTCTCCCTCTCTGTCTCTTTCTCCTTTCTTTCTGATTGTTCTGGGTGACAGGTACTCTCTCAGGCTCACTTCCTGTCAGTCTGGGAGAAGAATGACCGACACTTCCCCCTCGTTCTTATCCAATTCTGGCAGGCCACTCTTGCGTGTGTTTGTCTTCCTTTCAGCCAGAAACAAGATGATTTAAACTGTGCTTTCACACACACACACACACACACACACACCTACACACGCACACACACGCACACCCACACACATACATCACACAATATAAATATATATATATATACATATATTTATAATAAACACTGCTCAAAAAAATAAAGGGAACACTTTGAAAACACATCAGATCTCAATGGGGGAAAAAATCATGCAGAATATCTTTCCTCATATAGACTGGGTAATGTGTTAGGAACGAAAGGATGCCACATCGTTTGATGGAAATGAAAATGATCACCCTACAGAGGGTTGAATTCAAAGACCCTGAAAATCAAACGAAAAAATGATGCAGCAGGCTCGTCCATTTAACCCACATTCCATTGCAGCAACTCAAAATGGACTCAGTAGTTTGTATGGTCCCCACATGCTTGTATGCAATGTTGGGGCATGCTTCTAATGTGTCCTGCGGGGATCTCCTCCCAGATCTGGACCAGGGCATCACTGAGCTCCTGGGCAGTCTGAAGTGCAACCTGGTGGCGTCGGATGGACCGAAGCATAATGTCCCAGAGGTGTTCTATTGGATTTAGGTCAGGCGCGCCGGTGGGCCAGTCAATGGTATCAATTCGTTCATTCTCCAAGAACTGCCTGCATACTCTCGCCACATGAGGCCGGGCATTGTTGTGCACCAGGAGGAACCCAGGACCCACTGCACCAGCGTAGGGTCTGACAACGGGTCCAAGGATTTCATCTCGATGCCTAATAGCAGTCAGGGGGCCGTTGTCTAGCCTGTAGAGGTCTGTGCGTCCTTCCAGGGATCTGCCTGCCCAGACCATCACTGACCCACCACCACACCAGTCATGCTGAATGATGTTGCAGGTGGCATAACATTCTCCACGGCGTCTCCAGAGTCTGTCACATCTGTCTCATGTGCTCAGGTGACACCTGCTCTCATCTGTGAAAAGCACAAGGCGCCTGTGGCAGATCTGCCAATTCTGGTGTCCTGTGGCAAATGCCAGTCGAGCTCTACGGTGCTGGCCAGTGAGCACAGGGCCCACTACAGGACGTTGGGCCCTCAGGCCGCCCTCATGAGGCCTGTTTCTGATTGTTTGGTCAGACACATTCACAGCATTTTGCTCTGGCAGTGCTCCTCCTGTTCCTCCTTACACAGAGGAGCAGATAGCGGTCCTGCTGAGGGGTTAAGGACCTTCTACAGCCTTGTCCAGCTCTCCTAGATCTCCTAGAATCTCCACCGTACTCCTAAGACTGTGCTGGGAGACACAGCAAACCTTGTGGCAATGGCACATGTTGATGTGCCATCCTTCAGTAGCTGGACTACCTGTGCAACCTCTGTAGGGTCCAGGTACCGCACCATGGTACTAGTAGTGACGCTGACCCAAGTCAACTGCAGAACTAGTGAAAAATCAGTGGGAAAAGATGAGGGGGGACAAAATGTCAATGACCTCGTCCTTTTAAACCATTCCTGTTTTGGGGGTGTCTCATTGTTGCTCCTCTACTGCACCTGTTGTTAATTTCATTAACACCAAAGCAGCTAAAAAACGATTAACGGCCCTCCCTACTACTTAACTGACCTGTTCAATATCCCTGAAGTTGAACTGGGTTGATGCTATACTCTGATTAAAAAGTGTTCCCTTTATTTTTATGAGCAGTGTATATAACGACATCAATATATACACTGTGTTCTCAACTGTTTTCCAGAGATTTTACACGCAGATGTTTGTAGTGACCTGGACTATTGCACCTTCCCTTGACAATAGTTTAAGGGGCTTTATTGGGAAAAGCACTGATGGGGATTTGGGGTTGTGATAGTTGTTGCTTGAACAGTGTGTGCGCCTGCCTGTGTCTGACTGATTTGATGCCAGTGTTTGTCTGTTTTGCATCACACTGTGTACATGTGCCATAGTATGTTCAACAGAACTAGGGCTATCCCTGAACAAAGGGCTAATACAAATATTTTATACATTTAATCAGAATTTTAATCAGAAACTATTTAAATTAATACAGTTTGAACTAATATTCACCTGCAAAAACAAAAAAATGGTAGTGAAATACATTTAATCAATCAAAATGTGTAACAGGCTTGTAAGCTGCCAGCGAATTTTATAGCCCCTGAAACATGATTGAGAGCCTCCAAGCTTTATTTTATGTAAAACGGCAAGTAATGCACACATTTTGTCAGTCTGCCATATTTACTTTTTTCCAAAAGTGCAAACAAAACCTATAAAACTGTGTCTGTCGTTCATAGTTTTGGTAGACCCTTTTTCTTCACATAATTATTCAATACAGTGTGTACATGTGCAATACAGTGTTTCATAAAAAATGCAGTGTTCCTGTTTGCCAAGAACACAAATTTAGATAAGCAAGGTTCAGCAGTAAACTGGCTGGCATGCCAGTTCTCTTCACAGGCCTTCACAGAAAAGGCAGTTGTTGTTTTGCTTTTTGAACAGTTGTGTTGTGCTGTGCATCCAGGTGAGATCTTCACTGATCTTCACAAATGATGGCCAGTCATAGTTTTCAGACTGGCCTCTATTTATAATTGTTAATAAATTACTGTTAATGAAATGTTGGTTATCGTTGATAAAACTATGATGATCATTTTGGTCTTTTGACTTGAGCAAAACATTTGTAACAAATGTTACTATTTCCATATGCACGTTGAAGTACTGGGTCATTTTACTGTGATAAAGCTTTATCAGAGCTTTTAATCTCGGTGAACCAGAATTGTTAATTTTCCTGTTAATATCACTCATTTATTTTCCCTGGAGAGCTGTGTCTTTATTTCATGAGTATACTCCCTCAAACTCATGCAACTTAATTAGACAGACATGACTGATTCATTGACTAGCTTCAAAAAGTTGCTTTAAATTTTGTCTCAACTATTTTATCTTGATCTATTTATTTATTCAACTGCTCCTTACGACCATTTGGTTTGCTATTAGGGGTAGCATATCTGGCACCTACATTATCAAAGCAAGAGGGATGTTTTCTTAACTAATGCTTCTGATTCATCTGTTATTGGTGGGGATGAGGTCATATCTCAACATAGCCCCAGTATATGAGTAGCAGGTGTTGTTTTATAGGAATAACCACTTTTTGGCCATGTGTCAAATTTTTTAAGATCTGTCTTGGACTTAGGTGACTAAGTTTTACTTTACATATTTTCTATTGTTTCTTACATTTGAGGTTATCTAGATATGTTGAGAGAGCTATGTATAATCCTTAGTTCTTTTTGTTCTTTTTTCTTAGTTCTTTTCTTGTACAACCGATACAGTATATTCAGGGGTAGAAAGATCCTTAATGAGGTTATAGTTAGACCTACCCCACTTTTCTTGATCATTGTTAATGCTTTATCCCCATTCAGACATAAACATGCTTTATTGTATGGAATCAGTTAAATGTGCAAATAATCAATGATTAACCATTAAAATCTGTGAAGAATGAGTGTTTATTCTTTCTCTAAAAACATACTAAAAAAACGCATAATTTTTACTATTTATACAGTTAAAATAAAGCAGTATTATTATTATTATGCATGTATGGTAATAACAATATTGTAATAAGACACATTACATACATCATCTGCAATTGCCATACTATATGGACTACATACCACAGTCTATGTGTGACCTGTATATTATATACTCTACATACATACTATATACTGTACAATATATTATTTAGATTGAAAATAAATGTATTTATAGGATGGAAATATTCACAACAGTGCATCAGCATATCATTTTGGTGGGATATTATACATTGATTTTAGTATTATTATTATTAATATTATTTATTACATTTATATATTACATATATAAAATACATTTTACTTCCGCCCAGTGAGCGCTAGAATAAGCTTCAGCAGCCCCCTCCAACCCAAAAAGGATAAGCATCCAGGAAGGTTAATGAATTAATGAAAGAATTTTGCCTAAATATTGAAAAATGAGTCTACTTTGGGAGCCCTCAAGGTCCAGAAGGTCAAAAGGTCATAACCTTCTCAATGTTGTGTGTGTGTGCGTCATTGTGTGTGCTGCTGCAGTATCGGTGACACAGCAGTGTGTCTACCCCTGTGAAACACTTGGGCTGCTGTCAAAGAGATGAATAACTCTTCCATATTATTCCCTCCCCTCCCCCTCTTTCTCTCCCTTTCCTTTTCCTCTCATTTGTCCTTTCCCTTCCACCTTAAAAGGAAATATTTGATGGATATAAGATGAATATGGGAAGAGAGTGGCTTAAACTGTTCTCTCCCATAATATTATAGTTTCACCACATGTTTTATTCAAAGTGTTGTAAAAAATGTTACATACAGAGGAAAGATGTGAGATGGCAGTGTTATTTGAAAGGATTAAGGTTACCAGGAACAATAAATAATAAAAGCAATAAAAGTGAGATGGACAACACTTATTGAGCTACACATTCAGAAGTAGTGTCTCTCATGCCAGACATCGCAGCATGGAGTTGTAGAGCTTCCTATGGTGTTCTGGGATAACTCATTCCATGCAGTCTGAATATTCTCATGCAGTTCCTGCAGATGTTGCAGTAGGGGTGGATGTGGAATGGCACCAGGCCTTCTGGACGTATGGCTTGTGGCAATAGATTGTTCATCTTGGTGCTAACCACAGTAGGCCCACACACAAATGTCTTGGTTTAACTTGTTGGTCCAACAAGATGAAAGTGGGACTAGTCATTGAAGATTGCATGACACCATTTCAGTTTTGGCAATGTTGACGTGGTGAAGTGCAGTCATCTTAACCATACCAGTCTGTATGCATGTAGTCCTACATTGTGCAACTGTCTGCCAATGGTTCTTGCACATGGATGGCTCATAGAGAGCATTTTTGCATGCTAAACGTGTACAATCATGACTGTTGGGTCAGTCAGCTAGAGATACATGTTGCTGTGGATTGATTTGAAAAGCAAAAAAAGAAATAGGATCTTAATACATGAAGATTTTTCAGGCCTGTTTTTCATTTGTAAAGAAATTGGAAATTTGAACAACTGTGCAATTTGAATTTCTACATTTTAAAAACATTGCATTTTAAAAGCCTTAATGAGAATTTTTTATTCATTTTTAATAAAGAGAAACACGTATTCAGGTGTGTTTGTGTTTTGTTACATTATATGTTTCCAATGAGCATATCCACTTTGTATTTTGACTCACTCTTACTCTTACTACATAACATTTGAATAAATTTCAAGACAAAGGATTTGCTAGGCAGTACAAGTGCTTTCACCCATTTTAGAAACCAGGTATTTTAACTATTTCCTAGAATAGTTGTCAGTTCCTTGGCTAATAGGATCAAATTATCCTCTTATGTGTGCTGGTATGTTATTCTAGGGATCACACACGCAACACGTGACATGACAAGCTGAATAATTGTCAGAAACTTCTGTTTTCTGTTTCCTCTGACAAGCGTTTACGGTTCCAAAGAAATTATTATTTGTCCAAATGCTTGTAAGTAAATGTAGGATGTCCATGTCTCTGTTTCTTTTTATGAGAGGCATATGCATCAATGCTGGCTTGCATGGATTGTTCTCTGGATTGTTCTCAAAAGACAAACACTCAAAAGACCTTATATGTAAATTTGAAGAGTATGTGTGCACTTGTTTCTCCTCACTGTATATTTTGTAGCACAGCTCACACAATATATAACAAAGCGTCCTTTTTGTTGATTTGAATATCACAGTAATCATAATGGACAGTTTTGGGTTTTTGCTTGTGGCAGTTCTTACCTAAACCCTGGTATGGTGTAACACACACATGAAACATATTCTGCTTTCTCTTTTGCAGTTTTTCTGTGAATCACTTTGTGAATAGAACCACTTAAAGACCAAATCAGGAACTTATTAGCCTGTTATTAGCCCTGTGGTAGTAGGTCATTTTATGTTTCTAGTGCTTTTTATGAAGTGTACATATCTGTACATGACTTAGGCCTGCCCACTCAGCTACATATTAAGAAGTTAGTTTAGCTGGTTTTGGGTAAAGAGCAACAACAGAAAACACATTGTGTTTATATATATATATAAACTTTGCTTGATTGTCGTTAATTAATTGGCCATACCAAAGTGCACAACAATCCAATTTCAACTGCTTGTCAAAACCTGTCTACAGAGACAGCTGTGGTGTGTGCTCACTCAAGTTCTAATATTGAAGGTAGGAGGCTGGGATCAATAACTTGCGTTCAGACCTTTTGCTCCTGTAAGAGGACTTGCATGATAAGGACATAATTTGCTCAAATGAGGTATGTCTTCTAGTTTTTGTCAGTCTGCTGTGTAATTGAAACAAAGTTGATGATTGCCGGTGTGCTATATAAAAATGCTTATAAAATGTTGAGGTAACAATTAAGG
>JAMWET010006324.1:0-100000 GCA_024036415.1 Prochilodus magdalenae | reverse complement strand
ACCTTGTCATCCCTCTATCCCGTCGGCCGGCTTGTGGCCCTCCTGCTGACCTCCTCAATTCTCATCATTCTCTTGCTAGTTGTTGGTAATCTATGTCTTTCTTTGTGGCACGTTTTCCTTTCTCATTTTCTTTCAAAACAATAAGATCAAATAAATATTTAAGTTCCTCCAATGCTCAGCCAGGCTAAAAAAAAAAATGTGACGAGCTAAAAATTACAAAACATAAAACATTTATCTTAAAAATGATTGAACAAACATAAAGTCAATTAGTATGAGAAACGTTTCCCCTCAGTTTCTTTAAAAACCTGTGGGTAAACAATATTTTACAGAAAGAAGAACCTGTTTGCAGCACTGATTGGTTTTGAGCTTCAAAGTGTTGAACAAAAAATGGTTTGTGTTTATTCTGAGATATAGGGTTTAAATCTGGACCCCAAACAGACTGATGCCAATGCTTGGCCCATTTTTATTTTAATCATTCAGGATATCAATAATTTTTCACATTTGTCTGTTAACCATGGCTAAAATAAAATTTGTGTTATCTATTAATTACAACCAAATGATCAGTGCCTGATTTTATAAAACACCTGAAGCTGACTTGTCCTGTAAAATACCAATTTTTAAACAGATCTGTGCTTCAGTCAGCACAGGGCTCCTTGCTAAAGGAAACATGGACTTTAAAATGTACATGGAATGTACACCCAGATAAATGAATGGCTTTACTATCACTGCACATGCTCAGACTGCCTCAGACTGCTACCCAGCTTCCACAGCAGAAGACATAAAGTTGATGATTTTGTTTGCAGAAAAAAATAATTATATAAATGGATAAAAGATTAACAGTCAACCAACATATGTTATGTCCTTATTAAAAATAGATTTTATTTTTAATAACGTGTCACTACTATTTTACCATTTTATTTCTGATACAAAGACTATATTTTCATTTATTAATTACAGGAATATGAACATATCATTTTATTAAAAATAGATGTTATTAAAGGCTGAGAGCTTTTAAAAGCTTAACTCTGCTTGGCTACACAGATTGACAAACACTGAATTTAGGTAAACTCCGCCTACTTTGCACTAACCTGATTGACTGACATGAAGAACTGCCATTCACAGAGTGATTTCACATGGAAAGAGAAGGCAAAAGCAGATCCAGTGAAAAAAAAAGTAAAAATATGTATATTTATTTCGATTTATTTAATATGTATACACAGTTAAGTAAAACATCAAAGGGGTTTTAGGTAGCACTTTACAGATGTTACAGAAATAAATAGGTAATTATATGGTCATTTTATAGTAAGAAGTTTCATTTATAAATTAAATGCCAATTTCCTAGTTGTTACTAAATAATAAATCAGAAATTTTAGCGGTAACAAGGCCATTATGGAATAATGGTAACAAGAAATTACCGGGTTATTATTTACTACTTAATGTATAATAAGTGAACAGTTTGTACATTGTATCAGTACTTAGTAGTAAAATGGTAAAACAGCAGTGACAAGTTTTATTTACCTAAAAATTACCTGCTTATTGCTTTTATAGTTCTTATTGATTGATAAGAGGGATTAATAACTAAAACCAAACTACTCCATTGTTTTTGGGGTAATAACCTTAACATTATATTAGTATATAATTATTCTCTTTTATTATTCATAAAGAACTACAAAATAATAATTTTTATTTTATTAAATAAAACTTGCCACTACTATTTTACCATTTTAATACTAAGTACAGATTTTTTCATTTATTAATTACAGGAATATTAGCATGTCATTTTTAGAAAAATACAACTTGTTAACATAATTTTATTATGGCCTTGTACCCACTACAATTTCTGAATTATTATTTAGTAACAACTAGGAAATTGACATTTAATGACTACATACAAATTGTTACCATAAAATTACCATACCATTACTGCTCTCACATACCACACATAGTAAATTAATGTTAAGCCTTTAGGATGGGTACAAAAAGGGTCTGTTCTGGCTTTTATTGACTACTTTCTGTTAAAAGTTTTTCAGTGCTTTTATTGCATTTATAGTTTTGGAAGCTGAGAAGTCAAAAAAACAAGTCACACATCAATGACACCTCAGTGTTACTGTTATTAAACCAAACAAGCTCACGTGATGCTCAGGAAAATTAATTGATGTGCATTCTGCATGGTTTTGTACAGTGATTAAAAACACAGCGGCAACATCTACATGCAAAATGATTGTAGATGTGATTTTTTTGTTATCAATGAGAACATGCAAGCAGCATATCATTTTTGGAGTCAGATTAAACCAGATGTTTCTATGTTTGTCACCGAACTGATTTATTGGGTTCTTGTGGTTGGACCTTCATGTTTTCACTGTTTAATATTATCTCTCCTGGATATTCAAATAATATTGATTTATAATTTAGCTATGCAAATACAAATACCCACTCTTAGTCACCAGCAATTTGTCCTGTGTTGAATACATTAGCTTGTTAGTAACTAATCCATTAACGATATTATAAATCAGCCTGTTTTATTTCAGTTAAGAGTTAAAATACAGAGGAGCATGTTTGTGTGGCTGTGTGTGTTTGCGGTTTTTCCATATTATACACTCGTGTGCAGGAAAGGCTTTGTTCTGGACTATGTATATCTGTGAGTATATGCATATCGAAGCTGTGATCTACATTCCACCTGCTTTGACATCCTCCTTTTTATTCTTATTTTCTTTTTTTTCACACCCGTGACCCCCAGCTCTCTCTCTCTCTCTCTCTCTCGCCTCATTTTTGGGTCTGTTGCTTTTGATAAAGCACCCACAGCCACTTCTTCTAGCCCCCAACCCTTATCGAAGCAGCCAGGGTGGCTAAGTCTCCCTAGCATAGCGGCTATCCAGCCACCAGTGCTGACAGGATTGGGTTAACTCACAGAGGAAAAAAGCTTCTGAAGCTTCACCCTTTGAAGGTCTTCTACCGCCAAGATGTCCCACTATTCCTGCTTTTCATATTCGCTTTTTTTGCTTGGTTCCCCCATCAAGACACACTGCATGAAGCCTGTAATTCCATCTGGGGATGAGGGTAAGAAGATCAGGGGGATTTGAAGGGGTGGTCTGCTGAGAGGGTGGGATTGCCTCTGTGTGTGGAAAAAAGAGGGTTTGGGGTTTTGTGGTTCCGCATGGCGGCAAATGTTTGTGATTTGGGGTACGTGCAAGAGTTTGAAGATAAAGGGGCTGGACTATGCGTCTGCTGAGAATGAGGTACTGAAATGCATCCAGAGTCACAGAAAAAACATCACAGCTCTTCAGATTCTCACCTAACCCATCCATGTTGTATTCTCCTCCCTTTAAAGACATTATGTCTGTATGTGATGATCTTATTTAGTTAGTTATTTATATGAGCTGTTTATGTTTATTCTCAGTGTCAGGACTTTTACTGAATTTGGAAAATTCCCTTGAAGCATTTGGCTGTTAAGCCAACCCTAGTCAAACACTCATGATCCTCCCAGCCTTTGACCAAATGGACTAAAAAGTACATTTGTTAGCTTCTACTCAAATAATGTTGTGTGGATCTGTTCAACATGTCATATTCACTAGCCTCAGTTTTTAAAAAAAACTGAACTAAATAAATAAATATGAATAAATAAATAAAATGAACAAACACAGAGGCTTATTAAATGTACTCATCAGTCTAACTGTCAATCACTAATGCTGTTGAAAGACAGCAATAAAAGAAAGAGAGAGAGAAAGAGAGAGAGAGAGAGAGAGAGAGAGAGAGAGAGAGAGAGATCTTGCCCTCCATAATTACTAATAGGTTTTGAGATGCATTTAAAAAGAATGATGTGCCAGACTGTCATTGAGTGACTCCAGTGAATCCTCGTATGGGTGCACCATGGGTAGCACCAGAGTAAACTATTTGTTGTCCCATATTACATGTCCAGAAGGTCTGGTGTCAGTCCACTTCTGCCACTAAATCTGCAGGAACTTAGTGAGAAAATTTACACTGCATGTGATGGATTATGGCAGGACACTACTGTGAACCTCTGCAACTCCATGCAGAGACATATGCAGGTTGCATTAGCAAACATGGTGGCCCAACACCATACTAAGAGACACTGCTTCTGTATTTATTGCCCATCGGTCTAAATTTGTTATTATTTATTGATCCTGGTAACGTTTGTCTTCCTTTTAAAGAGCATTGCAATTTAACACTTACTTCTGGAGGCAACTATTTTTTGACAATGAGCTTTGTTCTTCTTAGGTAGCACACTGCTTCAGCATGAAAGCTCTCTTGATGAGTTTCAGTTAAAAATATTTCATAGGGAGGTAATTAAAAATGAAAGAAAAATATTGCATTGTTATCAGCTGATATTCAACATTGGCATTGAAGCAGTGGTATAGTATAGTGGTATAGTACTATACTATACATGCCATAGCGATCTTTCTTTATCTTGTACATTATTTGCTACCAGCTGCATTGTTTAAAGAGTATCGTTAATAGGCAACAGAAATGGTCCATATATCTTAGATTTTATTTCCAATAACTTCCATTATGGGTTTGATACTTTTTTTCTTTCTCCTGTTGAGTCTATACCATTTGGAGTTTGTGCACCAACTCCAATGATGTGTCTACTGTACATTTGTTAGTGATCACAGTTACTCTACATGACACGCCTCTATCATACAGTTACTCTTCTCTTTTATAATGTTCTCAATTATTTAATTAGGCCGGGTTTGATTTATATGATTTTTGAACATGGATTTTTCTAATTAGTAGGGAGAACAACTTAGAAAGTCATAAAGTATATTTGGCATCAAGTAAAAATTCTGGTTTTGTAACAGGTCTGCTGTTATTAATGGTTTGGGGCTCTAACCTGCTTGTTACTATACTAAGTAAATGTATTCTTTCCTTTCACGGTTTTAACTGTTGTACCTCTTTCTTTGTATCCTCTGTGTCATTTACATTTCCTTTCTGTATCCCTACTGGCCTTTTTAGCTTCCTTCACTTTTTATATCAGTCTGTCTGTCTGTCTCTTTCTCTCTCTCTCTCTCTCTCTCTCTCTCTCTCTCTCTCTCTCTCTCTCTCTCTCTCTCTCTCCCCCTCTCCCTCTCCCACACACACACACACACACACACTAGAGATGGATGTTTTCTTATTTGTCAGGTTTCATTTATGCAGGTGAATCAGATCTAAGGCTGGCACTCCTCCAGCATGTCTTGCTCGGCTCCCCTTTTCTCTTATCCTTCAAACACATCTGCTTCTTTCTTTTATCCTCCATACTCACCTCTCCTTAAAGTATTTTTCCTCCTCTTTCACAGGTCAGTGTCTGTCTCCTTCTGTTGTGAGTGTATCTAATTATAATATGCTTCACTGTTGTTTTGTTTAATCAGTAAAACAGCTGCTAGCAGTTCAGAAACTAACAGCCAGTTGCTTAGTGCTTGCTAGCAAAGCGATCTCCGCTGGGATTCTGAGGCAGTAGATGAATACTCCCTCTGCCTGGTTTAATGCTTATAGCAGTGGGGAAGCTGTTGGTGCTTCTGCTCTCTCAGTATTACCTAGTCTGTTTCACCAACTCAGTTAGCCAACACCTGCTGATCACACACATGTCCAGGTGCCAAATAGCGCCAGCCTGCCTGTGGCTCTGCCAGTGAGCTAGCCCCGGAAAACGCGTATACTTTGATGGAGTGATTTATGGGAACAGGTTGGGGTAAAGATCCTTGGGAGATTGGTGCAAGTGCGAGTGCAAGTTTTTTGCCATTACTTGATTGGATTGATAGCAGGAACACCATTCCAGCTGCTCTGGGAGAAAGTTGGTAACACGTTTTGGAACAGAAAGTATAATAGCTCAGAGAAGCATTTGAGTTTGTCTCTGACTCTGAATGACATTTCTTGCAGTAGAACATGGGAACACACATCAGTCCTGTATCAGTGCCAAACCGATTCCAAACATGTTACATCCCACCCCCTTCATAAAAAACAACATATTTTTCCTAGCAAAATATAACTGGTAGCTGAACGGAACATCTTCATTTGTATTAAGCTCTGCCTCAGCAACAGCAGTTCCTCAAATAGCAAGGCTCCAGGTCATGGAGGTCTTTTTAAGTGAGCGTGGCATTACATTGTTTTCTCAAATCCAAACTTTTGCCAAACATAGTTCACTTCATTTGTACTTCATCTGCTTTAACTTTAAACAGCAAAAGCCACATACAACTAAGAGAGAGTTCTCAAATGATAAAACAATGGGCATAAAACCCTTCTGAAAAATGGGGTTTGTAGTAAGCCACAAAACCTTTTGTACACAATAGAAATAATCAGTACTGGCTTTGTTTACTTACAGTATCTCACAAAAGTGACACCCCTTACATTTTTGTGAATATTGTATTATATCCTTTGATGGGTCAACACTGAAGATATGACACTTTGATACAAGGTGAAGTAGTCAGTGTACAGTTTGCATAACAGTGTAAATTTGCTGTGCCCTCAAAATAACCCAACACACAGCCACTGGCAACCAAAGTGAGTATACCCCTAACTGAAAATTGTGCCCAGTTAGCCATTTTCCCTACCCAGTGTCATGTGACTAGTTGCTGTCACAAGGTCTCAGATGTGAATGGGAAGCATGTGTGTTCAATTCGGTGTTCTCACTCTCACACTGTCACATACTGGTCACTGGAAGTTCAACATGGCACCTCATGGCAAAGTACTCTCTGAGGATCTGAAAAAAGAAGTGTTGCTCTACAAACCGCATTCCAAAAAAGTTGGGACACTAAACAAATTGTGAATAAAAACTGAATGCAATGATGTGGAGGTGCCAACATCTAATATTTTATTCAGAATAGAACACTCAACAGACGTCTGGGGACAGAGGAGACCAGTTTCTCAAGTTTAGAAATAGGAATGCTCTCCCATTCATGTCTAATACAGGCCTCTAACTGTTCAATCGTCATGGGCCTTCTTTGTCGCACCTTCCTCTTTATGATGCGCCAAATGTTCTCTATAGGTGAAAGCTCTGGACTGCAGGCTGGCCATTTCAGTACCCGGATCCTTCTCCTACGTAGCCATGATGTTGTGATTGCTGCAGAATGTGGTCTGGCATTATCTAACATAGTTCTCTGCATTAATGGTGCCTTTCCAGACATGCAAGCTGCCCATGCCACAAGCACTCCCCATACCATCAGTGATGCAGGCTTCTGAACTTGTTGATAACAACTTGGGTTATCCTTGTCCTCTCTGGTCCGGATGACATGGCGTCCCAGTGTTCCATAAAGAACTTCAAATCGTGACTCATCTGACCACAGAACAGTCTTCCATTTTGCCTCTTCCATTTTAAAAGACCCCTGGCCCAGTGCAAACGTCTGAGCTTGTGGAGCTTGCTTAGAAATGGCTTCCTTTTTGCACTGTAGAGTTTCAGTTGGCAACGGCGGATGGCACGGTGGATTGTGTTGACTGACAATGCTTTCTGGAAGTATTCCTGAGCCCATTCTGTTATTTCCTTGACAGTGGCATTCCCGTTTGAGGTGCAGTGACGTTTAAGGGCCCGGAGATCACGAGCATCCAGTAGAGTTTTATGGCCTTGACCCTTACGCACAGCGATTGTTCCAGATTCTCTGAATCTTTTGATGATGTTATGCACGGTTGATGATGATAACTTAAAAGTCTTTGCTATTTTACGCTGGGTAACACCATTCTGGTATTGCTGCACTATCTTTCTTCGCAACAATGGTGGAATTGATGATCCTCTTACCATCTTGGCTTCAGATAGACACTGACACTCTGAGAAGCTCTTTTTATACCCAATCATGTTGTCAATTGACCTAATTAATGTTAATTGGTCTTCCAGCTGTTTGTTATATGCTCAATGTCCTTTTTCCATCCACTTATTGCTACTTGTCCCAACTTTTTTGGGATTTGTTGACACCATGAAATTTTGAAACAACATATTTTTCCCTTAAAATGATACATTCTCTCAGTTTAAACTTTTGATCTGTGATTTGTGTTCTATTCTGAATAAAATATTAGATGTTGGCACCTCCACATCATTGCATTCAGTTTTTATTCACAATTTGTTTAGTGTCCCAACTTTTTTGGAATCCGGTTTGTACATAAAGATGGCCTAGATTATAAGAATTACGAACATCCTGAAACTGAGTGATAATACCACTGCCTGCCAGGGAGCCACCATCTCATGTGGGAGACTGGGGTTCAAATCCTGATCTTGATGGCTGTGCTACACCAATAAGAGTCCTTGGACAAGACTCCCTACACTTCCTTGGCCTACCTGTAATATGATTAACCTTGTAAGTTGCTCTGCATAAGAGCGTCAGCTAAATGCCATAATGTAAATGAGTGCTGCCAGCATTGCTGCAGAGGTTAAAGGGGTAGGGGGTCAGCCTGTCAGTGCTCAGAACATACGCCGCTCACTGTATCAAATTGCTCTGCATATGTCATCCCAGAAGGAAGCCTCTTCTAAATATGACGCACAAGAAAGCCCGCAAACAGTTTGTGAAGACAAGCAGACTGTGGTCTGATGAGACCAAGATAAACTTATTTGGTTCAGATGGTGTCAAGCGTGTGTGGCCACAACCATAGTGGAGTACAAAGACAAGTGTCTCTTGACTACAGTCAAGCATGGTTGTTGGAGTGTCATGCTTTGGGGCTGCATGAGTGCGTCAGCTGTGGTGAGCTACAGTTGATTGAGGGAACCATGAATGCCAACATGTACTGTGACACACTGAAGCAGAGCATGATCACCTCCCTTTGGAAACTGGGTCGCAGGGCAATATTCCAACATGATAACAACCCCAAACACACATGCTGGACTGGCCAAGCATGTCTCCAGACCGACCCTATTGAGCATGTGTGGCTTCTTGAATCCTCGCATTTATTCAAGGGGAGCCTAGCCTTATATAGCTTTCATTGGGAGACCTTTAGCAGAAAAGTGTTTCCTGATAAGGGTCAGCCTTTTCTCAACAGTTTATAGATTTGATAGCTGGATTAAAGAAATCATCTGGAAACCCGTATGTCAATGTAAACAAAATCGTGTCTGTGTGTGCAGATGTATTGAGGTCTAAGGGGACAATAAAGAGAATTAAATCGTTTTACATTATGTGTTGTTCAGCAGATGCACATGTTGATGTTCATCTGTGAATCTGGTTCACACAACTGTACCCATTTATGGACAAAATAACTGGGTCTGTTATTGGACTCAAACTGGACACTCTGGAGGTTGTGGCAGAAAAGCGGACTCTCAACAAACTCCTTGCAGTTATGGACAATGCTTCCCACCCACTGCACTGTGAAGTGGAGAAACAGAGGAGCACATTCATCCTTTCTCCCTACCGCGATAAGACTCTACAACGAGTCTCCTTATAGCAGGAACACCACCAATCTCCTGCTGTCTGAACTGTGTTGAGCTTCATTTTATTGGTACATGCCCAGTTTTTAAATTCTACTGCACTGCTCTAATCTGGACTGTTATTTTACCTGACCTGCCAATCGTCACTTTATATATAATCCTTACTACCTCACATCTCTAAGTGCAATATTACTTATGCTGCTCCGTTAATGTCTGTACATGCTCTTCTATTTATTATGTTATAGGCAATGTCTTATACATGCACATTTATGTATATAGACAGATCTCCTTAATTCAGCTCTACTTATTTATTCTGATTAATGTATGTACACACTTCATAGAACACTTTTATATGCACATAGACTATTCTGTTATTTTAATTTACGTCATTTTGGGATTAATAGCTCTTCTGTAACCTCTGCCCTTTTTATTGTAATAATGTATGTCTTACATGTGCAATATGTACAGAACTGTGACACTGCAATTTCCTTCGGGATCAAAAAAGTTTTATCTTATCATATCTTATCTTAAGATTGGCTCACAAATAAGTTCTTAAAAGGTGCCATAGAATCCTTTCAGCATTTTAAATGTTCTCTGAGGCCCCCACAGTTTGGTTTCTTGGAAAGGTGATGAAACGCGCAGAGACACCCCTTTTACAGCTTGGAACATAGTCTGCCATCTTCATTGCTGTTGTTCTGTTTTCCTTGTATGTCCATTTTGGGGGCATACATGTTGGTGAGTGGAGAGTGTTGCTCCTTTGCTGACATTCCAGTGCTGAAATTTAAATAGGTACAGTGGACCTTTGAAAAAGTCATTTTTGAGGTCATCCCATTTTTGGCTCCCATGTGCTTCCTTCACCTGCCCAATAAGTGCTAGGAAAGGCCCTAGCCCCATGTGCAACACAGAAGCTACGAGAATACATGTATTTTATGGAAGAGATAACTTTTTTCCTTCTCCATTATTTAATTTTAATTAGTCACTCATTATTGCAGTTCATAAGTATATTGTTAGTGTTACAGGTACCAGTCATATGTCATTTCACTTTGATAGTCAATGGTTACTTGTCCAAATTTTATCTTTAATTAAAGCTTTTTCTCTTCTGCTTTAATAATTTTACTGCCTGTGTTAACCGGATTCATTGATTTGTTTGTCTCACAAACAGATAAATTGAGCTTTAGTTATTTTTGTAAACGTAACATTTATAAGCTCATTCTGACATTGCTTACAGTACATACTTTGCGTCCTCAGGAAATACTTCAGTTTGTCAAAACACGAGCATTGAAGGAAAGCTACCATTTAGTCCCCGCTCTGCTGCTTCAGATTTTACAAGGGTTTTTCCCCATTTGGTTGAAGGCAGCATTGAGCTTTCGTGGAAGCTACCAATTCTTTTCACCAAAAAACATAATACCATCAGTCAAACATGGTGTTAGTACTGTGTTCATCTGCGCCTTTACCCCTGTGCTTCTAAAGGAAAACTTTTTATAACTGATGGAGCCTGGGATTCTGATTTTTGTCACAAAATCCTGAAGGAGAATGTGACCTAAAGTGCAGTTGGGTTATGCAGCAAGACAGTAATATGAACTGTCACAGAAACAAGTCCTCTGATTGGCCAAAAAAAGAAACAAAATTAAAGTTTTGAAATGGTCAGTTATGATTTGGCATCAAATTCCTTCTCAGCGACATATAAGACTCATTGTAAATGCTTTTTTACAGCGCTGTAGTTAATGATCGGTTAATACATCTGTAAAAAAAAAATTATGGAACAAAGCTTAGTCCAAAGTTAAGTGATACAGAGTGAAGTGGTGTTTCAGAAAGCACCATTGTTCTGTTTTTGTGTTTGGGGTGTGCCTCAAGTTAGACTGTGTGACAGCTTCAAAAGACACATGTAAGTTTTACAGCTTCAAATTTTCTATCAGGAAAACAGAAAAACTAATTGTGACGAAGGGTTATTGCCAGCTTTGGCATGTGTAATGTTTCTTCAAGCCTTTAAAGGCCAGCAAAATGCTGGAAGTGCTTATTGGCGTAAGTAATTGGTTCCAGGTTTCATCAAGCCTATGAAAGAAATGTGTGTTTTCATATGTAATCCATTTAATGCTATTTTGGATTGCCAAAGGTTAACTTACTCACATGGAGCAAGTAAAATATGAATCTACATTTGTGATATGAATGTGTTGGCATGACTTAATAACTGCTATAGTCCTTCTTTTTTTTACTTATATAACTTGCCTTGAATTCCATTGCAATTGTAATAGATATCTATGTTATGCACTGTTTTAATATATACAGTAGCGGTTTAGTTCCAGTAAGCTGCCCAAGCCCTTACCTAACTTTAATACATGTGATCCAGCCAATCAGGGACTTGGGAAGAGATTGATTAGCTGAAGCAGGTGTGTCACATTGCAGTCGGAACTGGCGTTCTCAGGAAAGTAAGAGGAGGGCTACAGACTACTGATGTGCAGTATTGCTGTGTTTTAAACAGAACATAAACACGTATTCAGATTACATCACTCTGAAAGACTGTCCTTTTACCTGGCAGTTGTCCAGAGGCTCCTGTCTTGTCTGAAAAGTTCCATGGATTGACTCTTTATGGAGTAAATGCTCTAATTGATGTTACATCTGTTCATACAAAAGAAGCTCTTGAAATCTCATCTGTTTACCTAAAAGATAAACACCATACAAGCTAGTGGCTGTTTACTTCTATGCACAGCAGTCTGTATTGTTTGCAGCAGCTTGCATATGTAGGTCAGGGCATTAAAAGGCATGATAAGACTTGATTTTGGTTTTTTTAAAAAAAGAAAGAAAAGAAAAACCTCTAGATAGCACCAGTGGTTAAGCTGCCCATTGCGTTTATCCAGTATTTCAGCAGAAAATGATCTACATGTAAAATAGAGTGGTTCTCTGACTGATGCCACACAATGAAGAGAGGAGAGGTTTTTTTGGCTGCAGTTTTGCCAGATACTGATTAGCTATGCCTTTGTTCATTCCTGCTGTGGCGGTTTGCACAATTCGCTCCTATTACAATCAGGCAGACTGACAACTACTGCTGTGCTTGGTATTAATGGGGGTTTACACACCCAGCTGATTTTGTAAAAAGGATGCAAAGCCTTTGTCCTTGTTGTTTGGCTTCTTCCACAAAAAGATTTGGAAAGTATTTATTTTTGTTATTTTGTGCCAGATTGTTTTTACATAATATGCCACATGGCTTAAGCAGAAATCTGTGAAAACCCCCGTACTATCTAACAGCATCTTTGCCTGTGTAATGCAGATCGTTTGGCACAGATGCTCATTCTTTGCTAAGTATTTTGATGGGGTTTTAACTGCCATGTGTGTGTGTTTTTTTTTCCCTTGCAGGCAGCATCCCTAGCCCTCTGCAGCTTGGGACATGTCTACACAGCTATAGGGGACTATCCCAATGCACTGGCCAGCCATAAGCAATGTGTTCTCCTGGCTAAACAGTCCAAGGACCAGGTGTCTGAGGCACGAGAGTTGGGAAACATGGGCGCTGTCTACATCGCCATGGGGGACTTCGACAATGCTGTGCAGTGTCATGAGCAACACCTCACCATCGCTAAGGCTCTTGAAAACAAACGAGAAGAGGCGAGGGCATACAGCAATCTGGGGAGTGCCTACCATTATCATCGGAACTTTGACAAGGCCATGTCCTACCATACGCATGTTCTAGAGCTGGCGCAGGAGCTCAACGAGAAGTCTATTGAAATGAGGGCCTATGCTGGACTGGGCCATGCTGCTCGATGCATGCAAGACTTAGAACGAGCCAAGCAGTACCACGAGCAGCAGCTGACCATTGCCGAGCTACTGAAGGACCGAGCTGCTGAGGGAAGAGCATCATCCAATCTAGGTAGGAGCTTCTTGGAGTTAGTTTGAGGGTCACTTTGTAGATCTGTATTAGTATGAACGCTGCATGTGATTTGTGCTTACAAATTGTGACATGTAAAGAAAGAACCCAAATAACTAATCCTATATGGAGCTAATTGTTATTCTAGTAAAGGAAAAGGTACATTTAGAGGGGGATGAGAAGCTAACAGTTCTGTATTCTTAGTGGGCCTTCAAGATATTGATGTATTAGAATTATATTGCTACATATTGAGAGAACAAAAATATCATCCACTATATTGAAAACACATTAGTGATGTAGTTAAGGACTGGCCCTGCTATTCTTTTGTGCTATAATTAGATCATCTAGATGCTTTAATTTATCTAAGAATCCAGAGAACATCTGTGATGCTCACAGGATCCTCCTCATAAAACATAGATTTTTGTATTACGCATTAACTCCATTTCACTTATACTACCCAAACCTGCATTATGTTACCAAAGCTTGTAATATATATAGGAAATTACCTATTCTACCCATCACATTATGTTTTAGGTTTCCTGCTCATGCTACAAAGCGCCTTACAATAGATTTCACATGGCTGAATTGCATTTGAAATCTTCTGAATGCCTTTATTTCTAGTTCATGGTGAAGCGTATCACATTTAACACTCCTGACAGGCTGTTATGTTGATAGACAGAGACTGACCACTAAGTGACCTTACAACCTACTCCAAAAACAACATAACAGCCCATGACATCAACCCTTCAGAATGTCAGGAGGAGTTCTGACGGAACTGGCTCATACACAAGGCCCTTGAGACCCCACAAGACACACACTCTAGCTCATAAACAGTTTTTGTTCTCCACCTCCTCCTTGACTTAACATATACATGTTCAAAAGCCCACTTTTGTCCTTCCTGTTCTGCCCTACCTCTAAGGAAAACCCCAAGCAGTTTGTCTCCTGTTGCAAAAGTTTGAGGGAGCGTCCCTTACTGTGATTGCAGCATTAGGGGAAACGAACACATGGTTTTTTTAATGTGTCGTAGGAGTACTCACACAAATGGACAAGCTGCTTTGGTGGCAATGTCCATAACCCTGTCAGATGGCATTAGGAGGAGTGTCCTACTGTCTGCTGCAGTATCAGTAAAGATATGTGCACCACGACCAAATGAAACACATAAAACATTATGTGAGAGTTTTCCTCCCAGGTTTGTTTTTGCCTTCCTCTCCCATTTATTGATCATTCAGGTACCATACTTCCCACCTCTTACTGTGTGTACGTCCATGTTTCTTTAGAGCTAGGCTCTCTCTTACCCATGCAGTACTTGCCTGGGGTTCATAATAGCTCACCCCAGCTTGTGTAATGAATTATGCATGTTCTTTTCCGCACCTTTTACAGTGCTGAGTGGCATATTCGTGTGCAGAACAAGGCCCTATTAGTAGGAGATGCCTTGGTTCCCCACAACACCATCACATATAATGCCTTGCAGTGCTGTTTTTTATGGCTGTGCTTATACAGGCTTTGGGGTTAGTTTTAAAGCCTCATTAGCCATCGGATGACATTCTTCTTTTATCCATACAGGAAAGCACCAGAATGTAGCTGTAGAATAATTACATTACATTGCTACATAGATATTATGCTGAGTAATAGAATTGTATAATAGTACTTAATTGTTGTATGTGTGCCATGAGGCGCACACAGTAATGACATTTTAGGTTCTGTCCATGGTCAAAATAAATTGTTCATTAAGGTAGACATGTGCCCTCAAAGATACAACAAGGGTTTTAAGGTCCAGCTTTATTTTTAAAGACGTACATACAGTACATATTCAGTAGCAAGTGAAAATATCATAAATGTCACTAACTGTATACATAATACTATGTTCAGAGGTGTTTGTTTTTAAAAGATCATTTAAATGGGGAATGTTATTGTACAATGTTCCTTTATAGTCATACATTAGTTCTACTGATTGTATATACAGCCTTGACTCTTCTATTTGTACGTTTAGGGTCATGGGGCCAAAATCTTCCTGATTCTTGATCTAAGTATGAGGTTTTGACAAAGTCATCTGTTGAGACAGCACACCATAGAGTAACTTTGTATTCATAGGACATCTATTAACAAGACAGAAATCCATAGTACAGTCTAATTGTGCATATTGCTGCCAAGCATGGCACACATTAGGCATTGCAGTTAACCTTGAGGCTAGTCCTAATTCAAACAGGAGAGCCTTTAATTGCACTTGGCTACTCGATCTCTGCTCTCGGTACTGAAGTGCGTAAGTGCCAGGCCAAAGGGCTTTGTCACAACATCTTTTACTATTACCCATTCCGCCATTCACATGTCTCCCCTATTACTCACTTGGCTCCATGAATATTTATAAGGGCACTTTACAGCTAATGGTTTGCCCTCCTCCCTTCCTTCCCTGTTTTGAAGATTAGAATTTCCAGGCTGGCCTATATTGGAGTTTTTTATTAACGAGATGTCGCTGAAAACATTACGCTGATTGGGTCTTATGATATACAGTAATTGAATAAGGTATGCCTAATGCTTTGCAGTGCAGAATACAGTGTATCGGGCTAAGCTTTCTATATTTTAGCATATGTAACAGTGCATGGAGAAGACACTGCGGCAGCCTACAACTAAGTGGAAGTCTGATGCTATTCAGGTCAAAACGTACTTTCATTATTAGGAAATTATTAGAAAAGCATTCTATGCTTTTGTGTTCCAGGCCAACAGCTAAGGCTTTTATATAGTGGATTTTATTTACTCAAAGGATCCCATTTCACAGCTTAGGTAATTAAAATCCAATCTAGCTTTTTAAAGTGAATACATATTTCTGAATACATATTGCAGAGGTCTTGAACGTGACCACAATATTCTCCTCTTAAACCACCTTAGACGGCAGAACAATGAGTGGCACAGCATTAATCTCTTTAATTTCCTGACCGAGTCGGTAAAGCCCCTGCAACTTACCATAAATTCCCAGTCTTTACCCTTTCATATCTGAATTATGCCATTGTCCTTCTTTTTCTCGGTGCTCTAATTTTTATTCATTCTACCCTGTCGCCAACCACACCTTCTCTCTTTTGCCACTTCTCCATTTGTCTGACTCTTGTGACTCCCAGTGTGGGCTGTCAAGCTGCCGGTAATAGAAAGTGACTTGATGAATTGCTTAATTAGCTTTAATAGCTAAATAGCATAGGCTGGGGGTAATGAAGATAGCAGGGAAGGGAGGGAAATCTGCCACTGGCTCCTTTAATTACAGTATTGTTGCTGAGGCTGAGGTTGCTGTTTTAGGGTGCGCCTGCAGTGAGGTATGTTTGTGTATGTGATTGTCTGCGTGTCGATTTAAGAAAACGTGATGCAAAGAAAGTGAAACTGAGAGAAATGGAGAGAGAAGGGGAAAGGTCTTAAGATAAAGGTATTGTTTGCAGGGGTATAAGAAAATATAGAATATATTATTATGTAATATATAATATTATGTTCTGTGATATTGTGTATAGATGTTTGCATGTAAGTATTGGTGGCAGACATTGGCGGCAGTGATTGCGTTGTTTAAATCCCAGACCTGTAGATAGCACTGTTATAATCTTCAGCTATTCAACTCCTCCACTCCAATATAAAGAAGCAGCATAAATGCAGACCAATAGCATTAGCATGTGGTGGTGTTTTGTTCCGTGATACTTAAATTAGTTTTTAAAAACACAGTATATTATCTTTTTTGCGGTATCGCAATATATCGAATGGTAACCCTTGTATCATGTTCGGTATTGTATTTGCAGGTTATTGCCAATACGCAACCCTACTCAGTTGCCGCTGGTATTTGAATTTATTTAGGTTAGGGGGCTGTTAGACAAAAGACTTCGAAACCGACGTTTGCAGAATTAAAAAAAACAGGAACGGTTTATTCACAAACAGCCAAGCTGAGCAAGCAACAGTAAACAGCATAACAAAGGGAAATCGGAGTCAGAGACAGGCGGAGGTCAGGACCAGGTAGAACAAGCAGTGAGGGCAAACAGGTTTACAGGGGGAGACTGAAGGGGAAAACCAAAGTGAGAAAGCACAGGTACAAACCGTAACCGAGTCAGAACATGAGCAAAAGGGATAAGGCGAAAGAGTAGTAGAGGAACAAAGGGAGTTGGAAACCAGAATGAGACAATACAAGAAAGGACCGCTCAGGATTGCTAAACTAAGTTTGGCTAAGTCCCGAAGAGCAGGAAGCCGGGGAGATTTGGAGGCGTGACAGGGGCTATGAATTGTGCAAAACCTATATTAGCCAATGTACAATACCAACGTACAATACAGAATTCGTATTTTTGTTTGGGTTTTCCTTACATAAAGTTGTTTTTGGGAAATATATTGTTATCATACTGATTAATATACTGACTTCTGCATTTAGATGGATTTTACAAACCCAATGCCAAAAAGCAGAGCATTATGTGGAAAATGATATACATTTTAATATTTTACCTTTTGAGCAGGGGTGCTGTGGATTTGAAGCCCTGTGAAAAGATATCACATTGGGGCCTACCACCTCTCCACCACCTTGAATTCTTGTAATTGAAAAAAAGGCTTGCTGCAAGTTTGCCTGTATTAAATGCCAGTTAAAAGCACAGTGAAATTAAAACACTAAGAACTTTCTGTAACTATTGGGCTAAGCAAATAAGTTCATTTCCAGCACCTTATCAACTCCACCCACCTGAAACTGAGTGACATTTTCAGCCTTGATTTTTTTTCTTTCTTATCTTTCTTTCTTTCTTTCTTTCTTTCTTTCTTTCTTTCTTTCTTTCTTTCTTTCTTTCTCATCTTTCTTATCTTTCTTTCTTTCTTATCTTTCTTTCTTATCTTTCTTATCTTTCTTTCTTATCTTTCTTTCTTTCTTATCTTTATTATCTTTCTTTCTTTCTTTCTTTCTTATCTTTCTTTCTTATATTTCTATCTATCTTTCTTTCTTTCTTTCTTTCTTTCTTTTTTATCTTTCTTATCTATCTATCTTTCTTTCTTTCTTATCTTTCTTATCTTTCTTATCTTTCTTATCTTTCTTATCTTTCTTCTTATCTATCTTAATCTCTATTTTTTCTTAAGGAAGCAGAGACACGCTCCACTGGCACTCTACACTCACAACTCAATGCAAGGAAGTACCATCTATAGTTTGAAGGCCTAAACCATTCCATGTCACTACAGAAGTTCTTTTGGTGTCATTTTTGTTTTTCAAAACCAAAAAAAAAAAGAAAAAGAAAATGAAATGATGAATTTTCTAAAACAGTGTAAAGACAATGTGCTGCTGGTATAACCAAAACAGAAACAAGAAAAGAGAAAGTATGGTAAGGAAAGTTAAGTAAGTGCTTAAGGATGATGATGGCAGCTGACAACGAGATTACAGTACAAAAAATAAATGGTGCCCATGAGTACATTTAATAGGGCCCAGATGTGTTTGCAGAGGAGATAAAAAAATAAAAGAGAAGGAGATGGGAGTAGAGATTAGATGGGAGTAGAGAATTAGACATATTTCTGAACTAAAAGAGGCGGGGCATGTGATGATCGATCTGAACTGCAGCCTTTAATTACAGGATACAGCGTCGGGCAGCAGCGCGTATTTATGCTAAACATTAGCGCTTATAGCTTATAGTCTTTTTAATTTCACTCCTAACAGCTTCTTCAGTAGGAGGACCCTTCGTCTTTCATCTCTCATAAATAATGAACTGCTAAATAAAACCAGATTAGTCCATATTTAAATTATTATTAGATGAAGAGAAGAATGGTAGACCTGAAACCATTTATTATATTACCCGCGCTGAAATCATTATCTCTGGTTTATTGGTAGGCAAATTAAGTGACTGTACTTATCTTTAAATAAAAATAATCTCAGCTGGAGACGAATAAATAAACATATCTGTAGTTTAGGTTCTAAAATAATGAAATTATAATAAAACAAACGTCTCCGCTCCGTTTTTCTTCACCACAAACAGCCGTTATGTCTAAACCGAAAGTCAGCTCCCTCGTTTGGAGCAGTGTTGGATGTCTGACTGAATGACGAGCAGAATTCGGTTTCATTTGTTCAGATTCTCTTCTTCAGAAGCTCCTCCAGACTTTCTCTGAGACATCGCTCCCCCCGTGTTTCTCAGCTTCGCGGCTTCCTAAGCGGTGAACTGCCAGTGCACGTCGCCACGTGGATAAACTTTTTTAGCAAGGATACGTTACAGCTCAGCTAGACCTTTAATATATATTTATTATTCCCCTTTTAATAATTATTAAAATGTCTTTTTACATTCTTAAAGTTCTTGTGCATTTTTGTAAGCTTTAGTCTGTTTTACAGGGGAAAAAGGGTCACTGTTGTCAGTCGACTTGAAGGGTCTCAGTTGACTTGATGATTCGAATCGTCGACTTCTAGAGGGCAGCCCTAATATATATAACTATAGTCAGCCCTAATATATAACTTAGTCAACTAAACCTGTACCAATTTTTTCCAGCCATAGAAGACTAACTCTAAATGAGGGGCAAGTACCAGGAAGTCAAATACATGCATGGGAAAACAGCACAGTATTTATGGTTGCTGTAGTTGTTGCATGCTTAAAAAAATTTTAAGAATTAATTTGAGAATTATTTCCACTTCTAGTCTCTTCTAAATTATTCACATCAAGATAAAGGTCCATAGCTTTGACACACTAAATGAATTGACAAGGCTGGGTTAGGGTTTTTTGCCTATGTATCATAACGCTCCTGTAATAGAGAGAGCTCATGAATGCCGTCAGGTATAAACCACAGTCTGACCTATAAAGGATATGAGGACGCGGCATCCTGAGCGAGCATTTATTATTCATAACTGACTGCACGTACCCCCTAGTCAGCAATATTTAAAACCTCACTCGAGAGGTAGCAGCATGTTTATCCTTTTCTCTTTGCCTCTTTCACTCTCTCTTCCTCTTTTTTCTTATCCCCTTCTTGCTCTTCTTTTGTTGTCCTCTCCCCTTCCTACTCTTTGTGTTTCTCTTACACCAGCATACAAACAAAATCCAGATGGCATTTTCCCAAGTTGCAGTTCTCTTCAAAGAGCTTACTTTTGCTTTTAATAAGTTTCTTAGGAAGCTGCTGTGTGTTCTCTCTCTCTCTCTTTTTCTATTATTCTCTCTTTCTCTCGCCCATTCTCTTGTATACTTTGTGGCCATATCTGCCTTTAGTGGCCTGTTTTCTTTTCTTTGGTTGTCTGTTTCTGTGGAAAAAACAGCCCTTGAGCTCAGACCTTCATCAGTATACATGGCTAGACATAACAGCTCTAATTAACCAATCATTCTATTTCATTCCTTGGCCCTGAAGGACCCATTTCTGCTGATGTGAGGAAAATAGAGCCATAAGATGGAAACATCAAAACACAACAGAACAATGAAAGTGCAATTCGCCAAGTAACACAAATGGGTAGAATCCATTATATACCATGGTGGCTAATCAATGCAGACAAGGGCAGCAGTTTTCTGAAGGGAAGAATATTGCAAAGGATTTGTTACACTTTAAAGGAAAAGCTTTATCCCTGTCCCTAGTGAATTAGCTTCTTTGGCCCAAGATGTTCTTTTCGTGAGTCAACCATCATACCCGCCCTTGAAAAAAACTATTAAATGTGAAAACATCTTAAATTTCTGAAAATAGTACTAGAAAAAAATATAGCTGTGTTATATATTTTTTTTGTTGCTGTATTATTTAGAGACGGTGCAGTACTAGCTTTTCTGATTACTATACCTGTATAGAATACCAGTCTTCAGGTTTAGATTAAATAAGATAGATTAATTACAGAAATTGACTGATTTTATTCGTTTTCACTCTGATAATTGATCCAGTTCTTCTGGCATCGACAAGATAACAATACAAAGTATCAGATTAGTGAAACCTCTAATATTATTATATTTATTATTAATTAACACAGTGATGTTGCATCCATCCTTTATTTCTAGTAGCCAGAGAATTTATACAGCTAATGCTTTTCGTTGCTGTCGAAAGAAAAACAGGTATCTCCAAAATGGCAACTTTAAAAGAGAGGCCAAAAACCTCATTTAATTTGAATGTAAGTCAATGGAACCAGACGTCTTTCCAAACAATTTGGGGCCATTTCTGTTGGTCCGTTCTTCATGAAATTCCCACACAGAGTAAAAAGCAACTCGTGATCAAATGAGGCATAAAAGTAAAAATCAACAAAAATGGCGATACATGTTTTTCATTGGACAGCGACGTTATACACAGTATGACCCAGAAAATACAGAAATGCATAGAGAAGCTGAGCTACATGGACTAAACCTCTGTTGATAGGAACACCTTTTAGTTATATGTACAAACAAATAAATAAATAAAATACATAAATAAACAAATAAATAAATTGCTGAATGAGACAACTCTCCTAAAGGTGGAAAAGCATTTGACTATAGCAAAAATTGATGCAGTAGCAAGCATGTGAGGGGTATAGGGAGTGGGTTTAGAGAGGGATCATTCCACAGTAGGAGAGAAAAACACAGTGACTGAATACATGCTGTTTGTTGGTGAGCTGGAAGCTGACATACTGTGAGACACACACACACACATGCGCACACGCACACACACACAAACACGCACACACACGCATAGTGGCACACGGAGTAGAAAGCCCCATTTATCTGCTTGGGGGAAGATAGTATTATGTCCGGTCATTAGGCCAGTTGATGCTGAAGGGACTGCACTAATGTGTGAAGAAAACACTGTGGCAGAAATAATGGAGGAGGAGAAAGGAATGGAAAAACGGTGGACAGAATAGAACTAGAGGAGAGGGACTGTCAGAGTGCAGAGAAGGAATGACAGGAGAGGTAGATAAGAGCAGGTGGAAAGGGAAAGAACAGAGGATAAAGAGGACTGTGGTCTTCCTATAGGTAAGGAAGTATGGCAATAGGAGAAGTAAGACTGACAGCAGAAAGACAGATAAAAGAAAGAAGAACACAGCTGCTTTGAGAAGAGTGGAAACAGTGTGAAGAGTGAAAAAAACTGAAAAAAATATTTCATAGAGGAGTGTAAAAAAAAGAAGGAAAAAACTTTTAAAAGATAAAAATTCTGTGTGAGTCAGCAAGATTCTTAACACGTACGGTGCAGCGAAAGAAGAGACTTTGACCCTGTCTCTGCTTAGAGAGAGAGAAGAGAGGGGAGGCAGACGATAAGGCAGAGGGACAAGTGGCAGGCAGCTGCATCCTGTACAGGTCTACTCTCCTGTAACTTTTTTAGCAACAAGTCTGAATTTCTATCCTGTCTCTAAAGCATGATGTGAATATGAGCCCTCTAATGTTACTGAAAGCGGAATGTGCATTTGGAGTTCCAGTTTTAAAGGATTCATGTTTCTAATAAATGTAAATTATTTTGGTATGCTTTAGTGTAGTTTACCTTTGAGCAGATGTGTTCAGAACATCAGAAAAGGCTGTTTGAGTTCTCTTCACAGTACAGAAGGAATTCTCCTGCTCTATTGCCTTTCAGACTATAGAGCTATATCTGTCTGGTGTTTCAGTCAGAGTTAGCCTATTCAGTGCTGTTCAGTCCCAGAGTCTCCAGACACAAGAACATGGATCTGGAGCCACAGATATATATGCTGTGTGTGTGTGTATGTGTGTGTGTGTGTGTGTGTGTGTCTGTGTGTGTGTCTGTGTGTGTATGTGTGTTTGCTTTTGTTGGCAGACCTCCTGTGTTTTTTTTGGCAGACCCATCCATTCGTCCATTCACCCATCCATTTGTCCATCTCCCCTGCCCTGGCCTTTTATCTCCTATCTCACTCAGCATGTTCAGTTGACCACAAGAGGTGCCTGATTCTCTGGATGGTCTCCTTTGGCTTGCATGCCCACCCTGTCTCTTCCTGCCTCACCATGTTGTCTTTGTTCACTTTATATTGCCTTTGCAATCATTTTCATATTTGTCAGTTTCAGTCCAGTTGTTTTAACAGCCAGTGATGCCCTCCATGAGCCATTCTGTTAGTACCAGCACCATTGGCTTATGGCTGTATGATTCAAGGCACATAGATGGTTGCATCAACTGCCCTCAACACCATGTCAACATTACCAAAGAACACAATAGTGTTGTGCTAACCTGGCTGCGGCTCATCTTCAGTGACAAGTCCCACTTTTATCTTGGTGGAAACGGTGTTTCTGTGTTTGGAGGCGCCATGATGAGCCCTAAGATGAACGATTTGTTGTCACGTCTCACCTCCAGAAGGTCTGGTGTCATCTACACTCCGTCCCTACAACGTCAACAAGTACTGCGTGAGAATTTTCAACCTGACAGAAACTCCATTACGTCTCATCTGGCATGTTGCTTTAGCCATACTGAGAGACACTGCTTCTCTAGGTGTAGCTCTATATATATTGCCCATATAAGTCTATATTTCTTCATCATTTGTTGTTCCTGGTAACCTTTATCTATCTTTTGAGTGGCAATGAGTGGCAAGTAAAACGTTCTCTATGTGGATTACCTGTGCTTGCCCTTGTACATTATTTTTTGGATGCGTGCTACCAGTGGTCCCTTGATCATAAGTAGCCATGAATAATCAGTGCAGCCCAAGTCCAGGCAGAAATGGTTGAAGTGCTGACTTGAATATAAAACTTTAAAAAAATTACTTGGCTTTCTTTTAGGATCAGCAATATAATTTTTATTTAATTAAATTTTTTTAAAATGTTTTTTAAACAAATAAATAATTAAATATTATTAAACATAGTATTAAAATCGTATAACTAAATATGTTTGGTCTAATGTGTTCAAATTGGAGTCAACCAATCTTAGAAACTCCTGAGAATCTTTGATGGTTAATATTTGCCAAATTTACAAAATGCATAATTTTTCCTATTTCAAATAACAGTCACAACAAGCACAATGTACCATGGTATCTCACAAAAGCGAGTACACCCCTCTCATTTTTGTGAATATTTTATTTTATCTTTTCATGGGACAAGACTGAAGATATGAAGATATGATTTAGACATGATAGACATTAATGACTGTGTGTTGAGTTATTCTGAGGGCACAGCAAATTTACACTGCTATACAAGCTGCACACTGACTGCTTTATATTTTATCAGTGTCGTATCTTCAGTGTCGTCCCATCAAAAGATATAATACAATATTTACAGAAGTGTGAGGGGTGTATTCACTTTTGTGAGATACTGTAAGTAGTGTTGACACATGTTCCCTCATTATAAGAAACGAAACCCAAGGCACAGAATCTTGCCTCAAGACATCAGCTTCTTCCTCCTCCTCCAGCTCATCTCTTCTGTTGTCCAAAGCTGCTTTACAGCAGATCGCCAACTGCTGTGGGGCAGTACTGAAAAGTGCCAGTTCTTCATCGCCTTGACCACCCAACACTGGAGCAAAGGCTTGAGGGTTTTCCTTTAAAACTCAGCCAATCTTAAATTCCTCCCTGCCTGTCTGCTATTTATGGCCATGGCAGAGTGAAAATGTGTCACATTAGCTTTTGTGACTTGAAAGCCATAGAGGGTAGAGCAAGAGGCTTTGATATGGCTCTGACCCACAAGGGCTGCACAGTGCTGCAAGGAGAGCAGAACAAAAACGCTCTCTCTTTTTCTTTTTGATTTTAGTGGAGGCAGTAGCTACAGAAAGTCAAATGTGGAGTCGTGTCACATTTTTTAATGGCCTTGCTTTGAATTTAACATGTTATGCTTAAAAAGGCTCTTAAAAAACTCATTCAATTGCCAGTTGGCATGAAACCATTGAAAGAAACCTAAATGGAGAATTACCTAACATGGTTAGTTTGAAAAATGCTGTGAGTTTTGTCCAAGGGTTTCGTTCTTTAATGTATTACTGCTACAAAGAGTCAGTTTGAAAGTCAGTATACAGAATATGCAAAAATTATATGGAGCTAAATATTATTATGTTGCTAAACCATACTATACCACTATACAATACGAATTTAAGGCTCTCTAAACAGAAAGATGTATTTATAATATGGGTTTTGGGAGAATTAGGCTTTTGCGAAACAGGGGGCCAGTGTTCTTGAACTGGCTAAAATTGAATACAATACAAAAGAGCCATCATGGACAAGAGGAATGTGAGCGCAGGGTACACATTTATCAAAATGGAAGGTTGTTCTCTATTTGAAAGTAGAACTAGCACAGCATCAGTACTAAGTTATCTAAAAAAGGTAAATAGCCACACATTTATCAGTGGCCCGCACTGCCCCATGTGAACAAACATTAATGTTAATCATAGTAGCAAAATATAGAATAGAATAGAATAGAATAGAATAGAATAGAATAGAATAGAATAGAAGACGACAAGACAAGACAAGACCATTGCGAGGATCAAATTTACCACCCTGGGGAGTGTTCTTGAGCATTGTTCAGTTTATGACCACAGCCTTGCTCTCACATGTGCTTTACTGAATGGCTAACAGCTTGTTGTTATGTCAATATATTAGGCCACATATAGCTGCTGTTGTTATGAAATGATTAAGTACATCACATCATGTTGTGATAGAAGCAATCAGTATTCGTTTCTATATTAGTTTATTATTTCTGTATTTTATTCATCATTTAATGAAGATAAAGATTTTTTTTTCATAACAGGAAACTTATAGGACGGTATATAGTTAATTTTTGTTCCAATAAAGAATTTAAATGCTTTTTTTTACAATTCCTTAAAAGTGGGATCCTCATTTGTGGCAATTACTAAACAGCGAAAGCCGTGCTGTGCTCTTCCATGCACAAAATCACTCTTCCCTCACAAAACATAAATGGGGCTCATATGATTTTAAAGCAGTAGCAACAACAAACAATTTCATATAGCCCAGCACTATTAACCTCATCACAATGATAAGATACAAATAATATGTACAATAATGCGTCTACAGTTTTCTGTAGCCTGGTGTTTTACAGCTGTTCCTGTTTTATTACAAATGATGTATTTACTGTGTCTGTGTAGTTTATTACCACTACAGATCACTGCAGCATTAGTTACTAGTTGCTAATACTGCACATCAAATCAATGCTTAGAGATATACTTGACAAACATTGTTTAGTTGTAACCAAATAGAATCAAAAACAAATGCAACTTAATATGGATCATATCCACCTTCACTCAGTACTGAAGTACCCAAAGTGCCTACAGATAGCTAGGCCACTCACTAAAGGCCCGTGTACAAAATCCTTTCAGCTATGTCCACTTTGGAGCTTCGAAAACACTGAGAAAAGACTTTATTGAATCGCTAGAACATCTGCCCTCATCTCTCTTACTTGTCACCACTGTTTCTCCTTCACACAAGACGTGGCTAATGCAGTCAGGTCATTCTGCGAGTTCAAATAAGAGTCAGCACTCATGGACCTAGCTCGTACAATAGCGTGGGATAGTCTTTTGTTTTAGTCGTTTGAACCACCTCCACCCCCAACCCCAACACCCACCACCTTCCCTCGTTCAGTCCTCTATTGTCTAAATTCCTTGCTGACCAGAATACAAGACGTGAGACCCAAGCACCAGGAAAAAGCTGAGCAATTCCTGGAAGTGGAACAAAACACACAGAAGATCTAAATGTGTTCCAGCCGAGTTTTTGTGAAGGGCTGCTGTTCCTAAAACTCTTTATGACCTGAGGGGCTCTGCATGAAGTTCTATTTGGCTGGTGACACTGCTCCTATACTCACAGGTGTTTTTGGCCTATAGGTTCTACAGTGGTATTTATTGTGTGGAGCTATTTCAATTACTCATTAGAGTGATGATGCACAGGACTAGTGGAGTCTGTGTAGTAACTCTGTAGATGGTCCTATCTCATATAACATTTCATGATGTGAATGTTAATATGTTGCTCCCCCCTGTACAGCACTGTGATTCCTGACATGCTCTTGCTGGAAATGTTAAATTGACTGTTATGAATCATGCATGTGTGTGTGTGTATGTGCGTGTATGTGCAATCCCGTGAATTGCTTTAGTGTAGGACTTTAATGTTTATATTTACATCTATATGCCATTACATTGCTGCAGTCTTTGCATCATTTCATACCATAGTAAAACCCCATCATTGTGTATGTTGGTCTTTCATACAAAAATTAAGTCCCAAATACATTGCTTATTTTCAACATAGCCATTATGTCTCCTTCCAGCAAATCACTGACAGTACAAGCTTTGAGGCCTGTTGTCATGTACTTTCCCAGTACTGAATATTTATGCATAACATACTAAACACTGAGCACAAAGGGAATCAGCATGGGGGTGTGCCTGGCTTACCTGGTACAATTACAGCTAGCCAAACAGAAAGTAAAAGAATTTCAGCAAGGGCTGTATCTTTAAGCGCTCTGTAGGTGTATGTGTATTTGTATATAAATTTTTCCATATACAGAGACCGGCTTTTACATCCAGACATGCCTCTTTAATGCCGTGAACGGTTTAATATAAGACATATAAGTTCAAATACAATGCCTAACCCTGTTATCTATGGTTATAGCTAACTCAAACAAGAAATACAATAATATTTGGCTATATAATACACACATCTGATAGACTTCCAGTGTTAGTTTTGGAGTTCCATTAGCCTTCAAGAGTTATTGTGCAGCTGTGTGGACGAAATCCTTTGTTGTATTATGTATATTGATCTTAAAATAATCACCACCATTGCAGTTTCCTTACTGCTATCATTCTGGGACCCTGAACGCCCCTCTTACTTGTCATTAGTCACCAAGGCAGCCAGCATGCTTTGATATTTCAAGAGCATTTGGTGCTAGTATTAACTATAAACCTATAATAAAAAAGGGAACTGGAAAAAAGAACTAGACATGTCAATAATTTATCAAGTCGTATATTATATTGAGGTCATATTTCATTAATTCTTTCATTATTTTCATGAAAGAGTCTTTCATAACATTCTCAACTTTACAGCATCGTTTAAGATGTCATCCTTGTCCTTCTTCTTCTCTTTAAGGACAGTTACAGTGGGCCATTTGGTATAACTTTATAAAATTAATTCTAGTATTGCCAATTACCAGTCTGCCAATTATGTTTTTATGGTTTTATTTGGGCTACATGTCATTATATGGTGTGTAGGACTGAAGTTAACGATAATGTTGTAGTCCGAAAAAAAATCTGTACTGTCCAGAACAGTTAAATTGAAATGTGTTTTAATAATGCCTCTAATAAAAATTCTCCTGCTCTGTAGGTATCATCCATCAAATGAAAGGTGACTTTGAAACTGCACTGAAGCTTCACAAAACCCACCTATCTATTGTACAGGAGCTTAATGACTATGCTGCCCAGGGTCGGGCATATGGCAATATGGGTAACGCCTACAATGCCCTGGGAGTTTTTGACCAGGCTGTCCGCTACCACCGGCAGGAACTTCAGATTTCCATGGAAGTCAAAGACCGGGCCTCGCAGGCCTCCACGCATGGGAATCTTGCCGTAGCATACCAGGCCGTGGGTGCTCATGACCGTGCCCTGCAGCACTACCAGAAGCATCTGGACATTGCACGTGAGCTGCGGGATGTCCAGAGTGAAGCTCGGGCATTGGGCAACCTAGGGAACTTCCACTGTTCCAGAGGTGAGTTTACTCAGTCTGTGCCCTACTATGAACAATATCTTCAACTGTCCCCGGACTTGCAAGACATGGAGAGCGAAGGCAAAGTGTGTCACAATTTAGGATATGCACACTATTGCCTTGGTAACTACCAGGATGCTGTAAAATACTATGAGCAAGATCTGGCCCTTGCCAAGGATCTTCATGACAAGTTGAGCCAGGCCAAGGCATACTGCAATCTGGGACTAGCTTTTAAAGCCTTGGGAGACTTTAACAAAGCAGAGGAGTGCCAGAAATACCTGCTGTCTCTGGCACAGTCATTGGAGAACTCGCAAGCCAGGTTCCGTGCCCTCGGGAACTTGGGGGACATCTATGTCTGCAAGAAGGATGTGGCAGGAGCAGTGCAGTTCTTCGAACAACAGCTGTCTCTTGCAAGCCAGGTGAGAAAATCCGCAAAGTGAAGAAAGGTGTAGGATGTCAATGCAGCATATATAGTATATCCAAAATTTGCATATTGTGGGAAAACTGGGAGTAAGATATGGCTCTAGCCAAAGATATAAGACATAGAAAATGATATACTTTTAACTTGACACTGCTTGTGGTTGTTTGTTTATGTTATTTGTGGGTTTTTTTTAGATGAAAGACAGAAAAATGGAAGCCAGTGCTTATTCTGCCCTGGGGGCTGCTTACCGGTTAATGCAAAAATATGAAGAAGCATTATCATTTCATGCCAAAGAGCTTCAAGTTTGCCAGGAGCTGACTGATGCACCTGGAGAAAGCAAAGCCCATGGACATTTGGCTGCTGTCTACATGGCACTGGGACAGTATCCTTCTGCTTTCAAATGCTACAAGGCACAGCTGGAGCTCAGCAGGCAAATGAGGGATCCTGGCATTGAGGCGCAGGTTTATGGCAATATGGGCATCACCAAGATGAATGTGGGGGCCATGGAGGAGGCCATCGGATATCTGGAGCAGCAGCTGGCTATGCTGCAGCAGCTAAGCGGCAACGAAGTGGTGCTAGACCGTGGACGAGCTTTTGGTAACCTGGGTGACTGTTATCATGTGCTAGGTGACTATGAAGAAGCTGTAAAGTACTATGAGAAATACCTGGCTGTTGCACAGAGCCTCAACCGATTGCAGGATCAGGAGAAAGCATACCATGGTCTTGGGAATGGCCACAGGTGAGAGAATGTTTGACATGGCCTGTTTTATGTACACCTCGTTTACATTTAAGGCATTTAGCAGACGCTCTTATCTTATCTAGCTAATATAAGAATGTTAGAGTCTAAAATTCGCCATGAGCTCAGACACTGCCCAAACAAGGGCCAGTGCTGATACCTAGAGAGATCAATACACAGACATATATAAGATAATTGCTCTACCTGGCAACAGAGAAAGTACTTCCATATGTAGTTGTAAAGCAAAAATGGTGTTGTTTGATTGAAATGGTCATGAAAAAAACAATCATGGAATTCCACAATTATTAATTGTGTGATACAAAACATATGCATGTGTAATATACATTTATTGCCATGATTAATATTACAGAAACTATAATCACTTTGTGGAGAAATTCAAAATTCATTCATTTTTGGCAGTTGCTCGGCTTCTAAGATTTATCTATATGCATAAAAGAGCATGTCCAATGTATACTTGCAGTACAGAGGTATAAGGTAGTAAAGACTGTTCAATAAAATATGATATTAATAAAGTATTATTACAAGGAGCCTCAGCGACGGTAGTGGATCATCTAGAGAGCAGAAATACAGTGGAGGTGCAGTAACAGCAGCATAGTGCACATGAGTGCATGATAGTGATAGTATGAACTGGACATGTAACGGTATGGTACGACTCGACACAGTTCAGACAGCAGGAGATCAGTAGTGCCCCTGCAAAAAGGAGAATCATTGTAGAGTTTTTTTTGGAGTAGGAAGAAAAGATCTCACACAGGGCTCTTTAGCACAGCACAGCTGTATCAGTCCACCGCAGAACGTGCTGCTCTGTTTTTCCACTAAAGCGTGCAGGGGTGTGATGCATTGTCCATGAAGGCAAGCAGCTTGTTCAGAGTCCATTTTTCTGCCACAACCAGAGTGTCCAGTTTGACTCCTACAACAGCCTTCTCGATTAGTTTGTCCAATTTGTTTATCGCACATTTGTTGTTGTTGCTGCCCAGCACACAACAGCAGAGAATATAGCACTACCAACAAACGACTGGAGGAATGTTTAGTGCACACGCCAAAGGACCTCAACCTCCTTAGAAACTACAGACGACTCTGTTCCCTCTTTAACACTGCACAGGTGTTAGAACTCCAGTCCAGTTTTTGTCCAAGTTCACACCTAGGTACCAGTCCTAAGTACTATCTCCACTTCCACTCTGTTGATGATGACTGCTTACGGAGGAGGTCTGAATATCCTAAAGTACTCTATTATCTCCTTCATCTTACTGATGTTGACCTGCTGTTAGTTCAGTTTATGCCAGGAACCAATCCGGATACCAACGTCCTGTATTCAGTTTCCTGTCCATCCTGATACAACCCACAATGACCATGCCATGTGAGAATTTGTGCCAACGGGTATTCTTAGAGGGTACAAGAGTCCACACAGAAGCCGATGCTGTCCATAACACATGATGTTATCTCGTGAATGTCCTGGCAGTGTGGGTCACAGAGAACATCCCACTGTGTAGGAAAGCCCTGCAGTGATTCCACAGCTCCATGTAACCGTTTCCTCACTGTCCTGGTTGAGACTGGCTGTCTTTGGATCAGGGGCTTATACTGTGTAGTAAGGAGTACAAGGTTGTGGTCAGGTCGTCCCAGTGGAGGGAGAGCTGAGTTGTAATCTAGTTAGTCAGGTATTTTGAACAGAGAGGGGATACAAATCAGTATTCTGGGGTTGTTACACAGAAAATAGCTTCACTGCCAGGTTAATAGGTACCAGACGGCTATTGTTAAGAGTCATGATTATTCTCTTTCACATTGCTCCCTCTTCTTTCTTCGGAAATCCAATACTTATTTTGCTGGTGCCTGCACTAAGGGGGCACCTTGCTTGAAGTCACCCTGAGAATCAGTAGGATTTTGTACGCTTGCTCAGACATGGTACCTGCACCATATTTCCCTAAAGTCCTCTCTGCATGCAAAGAGGCTTTGCTGAGTGCATGTTTTAATACAAAGGGTAAGTTAGTTAGGTTAAACTGACCCTTATTTCTTCCAGGCTGAAACATTGTAGAGAAGAAATATAGGAAAACAAAAATGCCAAGCAGGCAGAGAAAATCTCTAAAGCGTTTTGTTTTTTCATATTCCTTCATTTTGGATGGCTGGTGCTCCACTCAGCAGAAAAAAAGGTTGGAATTTTATATTAGTCGTGCTTGAGAGAAGCAGTGAACAATATTGAAACAGTCTGGCGTGTCTTTCTGCCGTGCTGAAAACAGATCCCCACCCACTTTAGTGCTGAGCTGAGAGTCATTAACACTGAGAGTTAATTAGACTCTAATTGCATAGTTGATCATCCTTTTGAAACAACATGCCCCTAATGTTATTCCTGTGTGAATGAGGTTGAGAGATGTGATACAATTTTATTGCAGTGCCCAGTCAATACAGTTATTATTTCTAGACTTAAATACAGATCCTGTTTCTGAATTTGGTGGAAATTATTACATTCCTATAGGAGTAAATGATTTATTTAGCTAGACTATTGTCAGTTAGAGCTTATGCAGTTTAAAGAAGTGGTTCGGCTATATGTTAATATAAGTTATTATACTATATAATAATATTTAATGTATTTTAAATACATAATAATACTTTTCATAAACTAAGGAATTAACCATTGCAGAACTGTGGATTCATTAGGTCACATGCATAATGAAAAGAAGTGTAAATAGTCAGGATGCTTACAGCACTCAATAAGATATTTGGTGATTGAGGCTCATTTACATAAAGGTATTGTAAAAATATTGAATATTTTTATACTTATTATAATATGTTATGTCAAGGTTTTCTGACTCTCACTGATTCTCTCCTCAGAGCAATGGGTAACTTGCAGCAAGCTCTGGTATGCCTGGAGAAATGCTTGGTTGCTGCTCATGAACTTGGTGGATGTGGAAGTAAGGCAGCGGCGTACGGTGAATTAGGTGCTCTGCATAACCAGTTGGGCAACCATGAGCAGGCCCTGTCCTGTCTGGAGCGGCAGCTGGCTATTGCCCGGGACACTTCTGACAAGCCCCTCGAAGCAGATGCCAACTCCGGCCTGGGCATTGTCTACCAAGCAATGGCTGATCCAGACCGGGCGCTGCAGTGCCACCAGTGCGACCTGGACATTGCTGAGGAAATTGGAAGCACTTCCCGACAGGCACGTGCATACGGCAACCTGGGGCTAACGTACGAGTCACTAGGTAACCACGAGAGAGCAGTGGTATTCCAGGAGCAGCATCTGAGTGTGGCAGCACAAACAAATGATCTGGTAGCCAAGACGTTGGCTTATGGAAGCCTGGGGAGGACACACCATGCGCTACAGAATTACTCACAGGCCGTTATGTATCTGCAAGAAGGTGAGTGTGTGATGAAGTGTTACAAATAGTAAAACAACTGTTTTATTCAGATTAGCGGTTTTTAAATAAGTAGATGCATGGGAAAATTCTCACCCATTAAAATATGTATATAAATAGAAAATTTAATAACTCAATCTTTGCAGACAGACAATGCCTATGAGTTGTTTGTGATGATCTGTTATGAAAGGTGAGGGAATCCATTTTTTTGTTGCTCAACTTTTCACTCCACTTTTCACTTAGCTCTCTCCTAAACTGTATAAATGATACGAACCAAATCTTGATATAATTAAGTCAAGGTTGTCATCCAGATATTTCATTTAATCAAATCACTTTATTGTCACATCACATTTTCACAGGTGTGAAGGTGAGTGAAAAACTTAGGTGCGTAGTCCCTTACAGTACTTCAAAACAAACATATAAATAGACAATAAATATATACAATACTAAACAAAAAATCTCTGTTTATACTAATTTTACAGTTATGAATAAAAGTTATGAATAAAAATTGATATATGCAGATGTACACATTACCATATAGCACTATGGTAAGGCTGAGGTAGATGAGAGATGCAGGGTATATACAGGGCATAGAATATTATATATGTATATACAACACTACAGATATACAGTGTGGATGGAAGATAACAGTAGGTCAGTATATGTGCAAGTGTAAATATGCTAATGTGAAGTGCAGAGTGATGATTGTCCATGGAGATCATCGTTTAGATGGTTTTGGTGAGGTGTGCTGAACCAGGTCCATATACCGGTGCATCAGCACTACTGGCTGTTCAGTAGCCTGATGACTCGGGGAAGAAACTCGGAGATGGCTGGTTCTGGACTTTATACTTCGGAACCTCCTCCCACTCGGCAGCTGTGAGAACAGACAGTGGCTTGGGTGGGTGGAGTCCTTTAGAATCGTCCTGGTTTTCCTCAGGCAGCGGCTGGTGTATAAATCCAGGAGGTTTGGAAGCTGAACGCCGGTGATGTACTGAGCTGTCCGCACCACCCTCTGCAAAGCTTTCCGCTTAATAGCAGTGCAGCTTCCATACCAGGTGGTGATGGAGCCAGTTAAAATGCCCTCCACAGTACATGTGTAGAACCTGGAAGCACTTGTTGCGTAAGCCGATGTTGTGTAAAATAGCCCCTGACCAGCGACCACATGGACAGTGTGTTGGTGATGGTAAGAAAAGGTACATTACACACATCAATACTGTGAGTCTCAGTTGGTAAAAAAACAATAACGGGCCACCTGAGAGAGTAACCCAGTTGGCACTGCTGCTAGAAAGAGTAACTTTATTTGTTAGAGTGCAATATCCACAGCAAACAGCTCATACGCACATTGATAGTCTTTGCTTCCTCACACGGTCAGGTCGAGGAAACTCCTGATGGTTATAACCTCCAGTGCAGGAGGAGCTGAACATGCAATTGTGGTACCAGTAGATGGATCCCCAATGGTTGTGGGTGGTGTACACGAATAACAATTTCAGCGCTGATGGCACAAAAGATGACAACGGTGGCAGATGGCAGCAGTAGCAAGTACAGTGAAGATTAGAAAGAAAGGTTTGGGTTAACTGAAGGGCAAAAACAGCAGTATTGAGCCACTCACAGTTAAAAAGCGTGCTTATAGATTGGGATAGATAGATTATGGACAGATTTAGTGCAGCATTACATTTACCGTGTAGGTGTTCCTTCGCTTTGGCTACTCCCTCAGTGGGTCCCACTAGAAAAGAAAAAGTTCAAAAGTTACGAGTGAAAAAAAAAGAAAATAGAGAAATTAAGTTGGTTGTTCATCAGCTGTGGATTGTTCAGTTTGCTGGACCTGTGGAGTAAGTATTTGCAGGTGGTACCTTATCACAACAATATTCACACTGGGCAACAGGTCACGGTAGCTCATGCTAATGGCCGTTGGCTTCCAAAATGGCTAAATGGAGTGATGGAGTGAATGCTTCTTGGTGTCGATGTTTATTTATGTTGCGGCTTCTTATGTTGTCCGGGCTCAAGCCCCACTGAACAAGCCAGGAACCAGCAAAAAGCTTTCTAAATAGATGGGTAATCAGCCGGTGTTAACAGTGAAAACCAGTGACCAATACCAGTGAACTTCTTTCTACATACTCTTCCTGGGTCATGTAGTGAGCAGTGCGAGGGTTGAAACAAACCCAGGGAAGGTGCATGCATAGCTTTCTTAGCATTGCCTAGTACTTCTGGTGCTTGGTCCACAATTCTCACAAGGTATTAGTTCTGAAGAGCATGGTACTTAGCTTCAGGTAAAGGGCCCAAATACACTTTACTAAACTAGTTTTTGGCCAGTGGTGATCATGAACTCCTTATTTACATAATACATTTGACTTCCATAATTATGCTTTGTGAAAAAACTTACCTCTTTTCATATCATCTGCAGTTAGACAGAAAAAACATGACATCTGCTTCCATTAGTTTATATTTCAGTATAAACATTTCTAGTAAAATAAAATGTAATAATAAAATTTTAAGTCCCAGCAACAAAGGAAACAGACCCTTACACACCCACACACACACACACACACACACACACACGTACATACATACACACACACACATACATACACACACTTACGCACGCGCACACACACACACACACACACTTACGCACGCGCACACACGTACATACATACACACACACACACACATACATACATACACACACACGTACATACATACACACACACACACACACACACACATACATACACACACACACGTACATACATACACACACGTACATACACACACGTACATACACACACACACACACACTTACGCACACACAGACATGTACATACACACACATACATACACACACACACACACACAGACACGTACATACACACACACGCTTACGCACACACACAGACACGTACATACACACACTTACGCATGCGCGCACACACGCAGACACACTCACACACTCACACACACAGACAAAGTGTGAAAATAATACGTAGATTGTTTGTGCTGGAACCAAATCATACCCCTTGCTTTTGCTGACAACCAATTGTATCTGCCCAGCCTAGCCAGACAGAAGCAGTCTGGTGTATACCCCAGCTTCTCTCTCTCTCTCTCTCTCTCTCTCTCTCTCTTTCCCTCAGTTCTCAGTTATACTGGTCACACAACATTGACAGCATGTTTAATGGCCAAGACACTACAAGCCAGTGAAGAAGAATCAGCACCAGCTAAAACCAACTGATGACCTCCTTCCATCACTTTATCATTACCTCTTGTCTGCTGTAAACATTTGTGCTCAAATGCACCACAGCTAAGACTACAGCTAATAACGGATATGAATATACATATGTGCCAGTGCACAAGCTAGCAGTTCTCTATAGCACGAGGTGGCAGTCTGTAAAATTATAACATACAAAATCAATTTTACATTGTTCTTTTTTACGGGTTTATGGTTTCAAATGTCTAAAATCAGTGTAACGTTAAAAAAGCGTGGAAAGCTCCTTAAAAGTGTATGTATGTACAGTATATTAGAATCAAACATTGGAAAAGCAAAATTAGCATAATTAGCCTGTGCCTAGTGGTAAATCTTGAAATTAAGACTTTTGAATGTTCAAAGTCAAATTGCTTTATTGTCATTCAGACTATACCACAATCAGTGCACAGCTGAACGAGATTTCTCCAGACTCCAATGTGCAAATATAACATAAAGATAAATATGTGGAAAAATGTTTTGGAATAAAAACATTGAACATTGTTTAGAAAAAAGGAAATTATTGGTCGTTATGGCCCAAAATAATCCTAATAAAGATGGTATTATTGTAAACATTCTAAGCAGTGTGAACATTATACAATGAACAATTTGCTATAAACACTGGCCAGTGGTGAGTTGTAATAAACTGCTTATGAGAACCATTGAAACTTTGAATTATTGCACCAAAAATCTGCATTTAAAGATATGAGCTTTCTAATAAATAACAGATGTATGTGTAGAAGTTCAGGGTGTGTACAGCAGTCCCGATAGGCCAACATGTGGTATTGTTAATTGTTAAAGGGAGTTGGTGGTCTGTGGAGCTCTGCATATATGTGTTAAGACCAGGTCTGTGTGTGTTCAAGATTCCAGCATGTTTCATTTGTTGTTACCAGGAGTTCAGAAGTCAAATGGCTTGTGGAAAGAAGCTCCTGTTGAGTCTGGCAGTCTTGCACCGCCTATAGCTACTGTACCAGACTGGGAGGCTGCTGGTCAGGATAGTCTCCTTGGTGCCTCTGTAGAAAGTTGTGAGAATAGGAGTGGGTAGGTTTGCTCTCGTCATTTGCCACAGGAAGAGAAGGTGCTGCTGTGTCGTCTTGACGAGAGGTAGTGTGTGTAGTCCATGTTTAATTAATCTGTGATGTCCACCGCCAGAAACATGCTATTTACTGACGCCACAGCACTGCCATGGATTGAAAATGGAGTGTGTACAGTGCTCTTCCTCCTGAAGTCAACAGTGGTTTCTTTTGTTGGCATTGAGGTTGCAGGTTGTTATTGTCACACCAGTTGGTTCACATCCTCTCTGTAGGCCGTGTCATCGTTGTTGCTGACGGCGCCCATATCTAAGTGATTTGTGGTGTACTTGGTACAACAGTCATAAGCCATCAGGGTGAACAACAGAGGGCTCAGGACACAGTCGTGTGGAACACTGGTGTTCATGATGATGCTTTTTGATATGTTTATTCCAACTGTCTGGGTTGTGTCTGTGTGGAAGTCCAAAAACCAGTTTCGATTTGTTTCTTTCCTCATGCACTAGTTAGGAACTCTTTCATAGCTGACCACCAACTCTAAACATTGGTCAATACACAGCTGATGAGGGGCACACTGCATAAACTTAAAACCAATGATTGGCTACCGAAGCTTACAGTCGGCCCCGGGGCACCCATTGGCAAACTGCCGGCTTGGTTTGTCAGGACTCCAATTCTTCTGCCTGTGATTGCTTAACATGTGCTACATATGTGAATTGTGTTAGCTGGGGGCTTAGCATTGTTAGGTGTGTTACTGTGTGTGTGCGTGAGGGATTTCAGTCGACACGGCCACGCGGCATATCTTTACCAACTGTCACTAAGCTTTTTAATTGTTCTTTAGCTCCTCCTAAGAGCAACAATATGTAAATATATGAAGTGTGTGTGTGTGTGTGTGCGTGCGTGAACGTGTGTGTGTTTGCGCATATATGTGTGTCCTCTGGGTGCATCTTGCTGTGTTTGGCATGTGCCTGCGGGCCATGCCAGATACAGAGAATGATATAGGGAAAGAGTGAGTAAAAGGGAAAGCAAGACAAAAGGAGAGTGCTATAAGAATAATAATTTGTGTGAGATAAATGGATGATAGACAGGCATACAGGACTGTAAAGAAATATAAAGAAATGGTTGTATGAAATGTGTTCAGTAAGATATATTTGTTTTTAATAAACAGTGCGCTGTTGGTCACTGCTGTGTTTCTGTGTTTGTCCTGTAAACTGATTGTGAGGGTACACTACAGTTCTCTCAAAACCCTTAGCCTAAATTGCCTAGGTATATATATATATATACAGGGGTTGGACAATGAAACTGAAACACCTGGTTTTAGACCACAATCATTTATTAGTATGGTGTAGGGCCTCCTTTTGTGGCCAATACAGCGTCAGTTGGTCTTGGGAATGACATATACTGCGTCCTGCACAGTGGTCAGAGGGAGTTTAAGCCATTCTTCTTGCAGGATAGTGGCCAGGTCACTACGTGATGCTGGTGGAGGTTCGTCCTTCTTGGTGGTATGCTGACATTACCCTGGATACCGTGGCTCTTGATACATCACAAAGACTTGCTGTCTTGGTCACAGATGCGCCAGCAAGACGTGCACCAACCATTTGTCCTCTTTTGAACTCTGGTATGTCACCCATAATGTTGTGTGCATTGCAGTATTTTGAGCAGAACTGTGCTCTTACCTGCTAACTGAACCTTCACACTCTGCTCTCACTGGTGCAATGTGCTATTAATGAAGATTGGCCACCAGGCTGGTCCAATTTAGCCATGAAACCTCCCACACTAAAATGACAGGTGTTTCAGTTTCATTGTCCAACCCCTGTATGTATATTAATGGCAGGTGTCTGTTGTCAAAGAACTTAATGTTAAAGTCAATGTTAAATAATAAAAATACATCTGTCAGTGTAACTTAAAACAAAAACTTAAAATAATTTAGGGCCATTTTTGTTATTTCTCCCTGATTGTTTTACACAGGCAGTTTCCAAACCATGTAAAAGCAAGCATAAGCTGAAAAATGTACTTAACAAATAAATAATAATTCACTTCGCTCTGATGTTCATTTTTCACATCTGCAGATTCTCTGTTGTTTTAAAACTCCCTGATTACTTTGTGGTGCCAGCTTCCAGTTCATTAAGTTCATTCTATTTCTGTCTCTCTCTCTTTCCCTATCAATCTCTTTCTCTGTCTCTTTCTCTGCCTCTCTCTCTCTCTCTCTCTCTCTCTCTCTCTCTCTCTCTCTCTCTCTCTCTCTCTCTCTCTCTCCCTGTCTGTGTATGTATGTTTCAGGATTGAGGTTAGCGGAGCAGCTGGGGAGGCGTGAGGATGAGGCTAAAATCCGCCATCGTCTGGGTCTATCTCTATGGGCCAGTAGCAACCTGGAAGAGGCCCAGCACCAGGTATTTTGTGCACAATTTTTATGAATATTATAGCAAAATCTGTAATTAGGATACTGAAATAAATGGTATTCAAACTTTAAAGGACGCTTATCATGTCAGTGTATTGAAACTGTGTTGCAAAACTGCTCAGTTACCTCATGGTTCTGGTGTCATACATTTTGATATTGACCCATTTGAAGCAGGGGAGCTGTGCTGTACTGTTCCTGGCTGCTCAGGAAACTAATCTCCCAAATCCTTTAGTCTTCTAAAGAAGGGTAGTGTTTGTTTCACATGTTCTCTTTTTGGCTCATTTTTAAACAACCTCAGCCAGAAAATGAATTATATATAATGAATCAAAAATATTAATATAATAATAAAAGCACAATGAATAGTGCTGTCGCCTCATTACAAGACAGGCCTAAGTTCAATAGCTGGGTTGCTCATGGGCCTTAGTGTGGAATCTGCATGTTTTCCCCATATCTGCAAGAATTTCTCAGGGTGCTCCGACGGTCTCCAACAGTCCAAAGACATGAAGTCAGGCTGTTTGAAGATGCTGAATTGCCCTGTGTCTGCCCTGTGATTGAATGGTGACCTATCCAGGGTGGTACCTACCCAATAAGTGCTGGGATAGGCTCCAGCGCCCTCCACAACCCAGAAGGATAAGCATATCAGAAGAGCCATGAATACCAGGCCAAACTGTGTTCTTAATATGTTCATAAAATGATGACAATGTTTGTCAGAATCAGTCACTGACCTTGCTGACCTGTAGTAAAATCTTAAATAGGTTAACCCTGGATAGAAATGGACAGCCATATGAGCAGTTGAACAACATTGTTATGCTAATGTATGCCACTGTCTAGTGTCCACCCCCACTTGCCCTTTCTCTCTCATCCTCTCTCCTTTTTAAAAGAAAGTTCTATATACTGTATTGATACATGATTTTGCACACTCGTGCAAGTCGTGTTTTTGTAAACCTAAAACTATCTATAATTGTTTTCAATAATAGAATTTGTTGAAGAAATCAGTGATGATGGACAGACAGACTGTGACTCACACTAAGCTAAAAGCAAAGCTAAGGCTGGTAGCACAACACAGCAGTGGGGTTAAAGCTGACATAACCAAGAGGGCAAGGACTGAGTCAGAGTAAGGAAATGAGCAGAAGTCAGAACCAGGCAAAACAACCAGACCAGCAACAGTATCCAAAGAAGACAAAATAGTAAAGCAGAAAGTCAAATAGAGTCAAACCAGGGAAGCAAACGAGAACAACAACAGGGAGAAAATGCTCGGTACACACAATGTGCTAAATTAGCTACAGGTGAAATCAATATTCTCGTGACTTGGATCTGAAAGTGACGTCTTCGGGTGGTGGATTATGGGAAACAGAGTCCGGGATATCAGGGATGAGAGCCAGCAGGGTTGACAAAATCCGAGCTTTTGCCCATATACACTTAATAGACACTTCACACACACTCACCTTGTTGTTACGCACAAGTTAGAGCTGGTAAGTGCAAAGTTAGAGACCAAATCTCAGAGGTGCCCAGTCTTATCCACAAAAGGCCAGTGAGGATGCAGGTTCTTATTCTAACTAAGCAACAGAATGCCTAATCCTTCTTGTTTAATCAGTTGCTCGCAGGCTTCAGTCAGTTGATGAACTGTTTTCTTGCTTGGTTGGAGTAGCACCATCAGGACCATGTATTTTTAGTTGGCATGCTTTTCCTAAGCCAACAGTGACAATGCTGCTTTACTTAATACACTCTGACCAGCACACACACATTAACATGCCACAACCCAAATAATATATGATCATCCTTCCTTTGATTAATGTGGTAGATTTAACAACCCATCAATAATTGGAAATTCTACAATGTGCATCTGAAAGTAGGTGAAATGGGCTATGTACAAGGTATGTGTGCCTAATAAGCTGGTAACACAAGGCATTTGTGTGTGTGTGTGTCTGTTTACAGCTCTACCGTGCATCTGTGCTGTTTGAAATGTTAAGGCACGAGGCACAGCACAGCTCTGTTGACAAGCTTTCCCTCTTCGACCTGCAAACGTCTTCGTATCAGGCTCTGCAGAGGGTCCTTGTGAGTCTGGGTAAGATTTCTTTTCCCTCATCTTCTTTCTCTTCCAGCTTTTCTGCCTCTCTCTCCTCAGCCTTATAATTAGTTTACCTTCCCAAATGCATACCTTTTTTCAGACTACAGGCTCTACTCCTTCTTTCTCTGTCCCACTTCCTATATCTTCATTCAATTGTTTTCCCCTGCCACTGTCAGTGACTTTAAAGTATTTATAAAGAAGTTGGAAAATATACTCCCCTAAGGCAGTGTTATGATTCCGTCTGCACTAGGCACACTTGGCTGCTGTCTTTTGGGTCAGTTTTTTTTTTTTTTGTATTTGTTGTGTCAAATTCTTATATTCTAAAATAACTTTCAATACATTTTTAATTCATTTCTCTTTGATTGTTTTGGTGATTTTAAGTCATTCTAGTTCTAGCTTGTCCAACTGGTCTGTTGTAAGAACTATAATAATAAGACGTTTAGAAGAAAATGACTTTTATGAGTTTTGGTCAAATCATAATAAAAATATTGATATGAATATTGATTTACAAAACTACAGCAATATAGAAAATAGTAAGTAAAACAGAAACCGATGAAGATAAATAGTACAATTGTCTTGTGAGGCAAAACCTCCATGGTTAAATAATTCCAATAAAAAACGCATCAGTTACAGTCAGCTTTTCAGAAAGGGGAAGCTATAGTTGGCAGTAGCATAGCTTCTGAAATTCTCAGCACATTGCTGAATAATGACTCGGGTGCTATAGCAGGGACATATTAAACAACCATTTTGCCAGATGGGAAGGAAGAAAAAGCCATTAAGACATTTAAAAATAATAATCTAAAAAGCAATTCCAAAAGATGTGAGTAGACAATGAAGGGATTTAAGTGGGGGTTTAACGTGATCCCTCATTTTGGTGCAGGATTCAGGCATAGGCATTCTGAACCCCTTGCAAATTAGTAATAGACCTTGTGGGTAGGTTGTATAAAGAGCACTGCAGTAATCCAGGCTAGATGAAGAAAGACATGGATTCCTTTCTTACAGTGAGCTGTAGAGAGAATTTCATACCCTTTGACAATAATAGGCATTCGTATGATGTTTTATTGATAAAGTAGTTCTCAAAACTGAAGTAGTCTTTCTTCTTAGCCTCTAAGACACTGAGAACAGATATAGCAGGTAGTATTGTCAGCATACTGATAACGAAAAATGTTTTGTTTCATAATTATTCTACCAAGGAGAGGTATATATATATAAAATGGGCCCAGAATCAAGCCTTGTGGCTGCTTTACTCTACAACAATGTTTCTCAACATTGACCCTGGAGGAACCCTGTCCTGCACATTTTAGTGCTTCTATGTTAAAGCAGGGACTCCACTAAAATATGCAGGACAGGATGCCTCCAGAACCATGGTTGAAAAGCACTGCTCTACAATATACTACTTGGATGTATATGCACTCAATGCAACATAATGATCATAAGCAGTACTAAGATCAAGAGGAACGAAGGTAGAGAGGATGCCCAAGTCTCTTTCAGCTCGCTGTTTCAGTGCTATGTAAAGTCTGAAAAGAGTCTTATCTAAATCATTTGACCAGGAAAGAAAGCTTTGTCTGAGCACAGAGAAGATTTTATCTGTAGAAGCCTTTTTAAGACCTTGTGTTTGAAAAACAGCTGAAGCTGTATTGCTGTGTTATGAGAGAGAACTGTGTATCATTAACATTACAGGCAATTCCATTCTCTTTCTCTCTTTCTCTCCTTTGCCCTCTCCTTCTGTTTGCTTGGATTAGGTCATCATGATGAAGCCTTGGCAGTAGCAGAACGAGGTCGTACACGTGCATTTGCAGACCTGCTGGTGGAACGGCAGACGGGGCAACATGACACAGATCCGTACAGCCCTGTCACAGTGGAACACATTCTGGACTCAGTTAATAAGCAGAGAGCGCTGGTGCTCTACTTCTCAATGGCTGCTGGCTACCTCTACAGCTGGCTACTAGCTCCCGGGTCAGGTAGGTATATATGTCTGTATATAATGCCCTCACATAAAGCTGACAGAGTTTATCTACAGGATCATGGAAGGCCATATTTCTAGGAAATATGAATGCAGCAGCAAGACTATGACTTTTCACTCAGGCTGACCATATAGTGATTTCCAAGAATGTCCAGATTCCTCTGCGTTCGTTCACCTTTCTCTTTTATCTTTAATAGTCTCCAGCTAAACTGGCTTTTCCAATTAATTGCTTCTTCTAAGAATATGTTGAAATTTAGATAAATTGGGGTATCAGGGCTTCAAGGGAGAGGCAGAGCCTCTTTATTCTCTTTTATCCAGGGTACTATCAAAAGTCTTTGCCAACACAAGTTCAAAGACATCAATATGTTGCTTATTTGTGATCCAACTTTCCATGTCAAGAAAGAACAACAGAGAGGACTGCAGGACTACAGTTTTTTTCTTTAAGTGTGAATTTTGGCATCCCGGATTATGATTATAGAGTAAGGAATACATAAACATATTGCTTTCAAAGCAACAGAAATGTGGGATTTTTTTTTTAACTGGTTCGCAGGAATGATCACCAGTTCTGGCATAAGCACCATGCATGCAAGATGTGTGTGTGTGAATGAGTTTCTGTTTTTGTTTGGAACACTGTTCCCCTCCCTGTTATCTGTATATTTAAGTATAGATATTTTTAATGGTTTGATTTAAAATGGTGCTGTTTACAGTATGCACATGCTCATTAGTGCTTTATATTGAACAAACCATAATAAGCCATCATTATGAAGTTCTTTAAGTCTCCACACACACACACACATGCGCGCACACACACGCGCACACACACACACACACACAAACTGCAGCTGTTTCCTGGTGAATTGAAAAGAGACTTGAAAGTGCCACCTGCCACTCCAAGGCTAGTTGAATCGTGTTGGCATCACTGCTACCCTGTCACAACCCATTACAACCCATTTCCTGTGTGTGTATGCGTGTGTATCTGTTTGTATGTGTGTGCCTGTACGAGAGTACACAAGTTTGAAGCTTGAAGGAAGCAGGTGTACAATTACTTATACCAAGAAAGGAATGTTGCTTATTAAAACAATACACTGCACACTCAACATTTATTCCAAATTAACCACTGCTTGCCCTTTAAAATAAATTTTCATTCTAAATATTCCCGATCAATTATGTTTTATCATCTACATATTATGTATTGCTATATATATATATACCGTCTATTATTAATATAGTTTTTTCATGTATGTGCCCAGTCACATCCCAAATCTGTGCACCTAAAATTTAGCTTTTTTCTGATATAGAAAAAAGCAAAAACGTAACAATGAGATTGTAGTTTGGGTGCAGTCTTTTCCCACCAAAACATACAGCAAACCTCTTTTTCCAAAAAAATACAATTTGAATTCTCACTATTATCAGTTTAAAACATTGACTAACTACACATGATTAAAAAGAGAGCGTAATTGGTCTTGTTTAATTGGATCTGGTATATTGCTGCCATGTCAGCCAGCCCTACTGAGACTTATTCTGCCTACAAATATTAATGTAGCATGGTTTTGTGATAGGCCTGCTCCCATTGTTAAAGAAAGCCTTCCTTGTGAATACCTTACTCTAAATTACATTTGGTATTAAGAAGCAGAAATAATGGCACTTGAAACTTCCCAAACTTTAATTAAATGTCGCTCTTCCAATTCATCTATCTACTTTTTAGCACAGTCCTCCATGAAAAGTAATTTTGCACATTTGGCACATAAACTGAGCATTTAGGCTTAGACTTAGTACTTCACTGGTAGGCAGATGAACCCAAAATTGGTACAAAAGGCTAAGACAGACGATCCCCCTTTTTGCCTTTGTGTTTCTGCATTGATCTCTCGTTTTTATTAGATTTCCTTACCCCTCCCCCCCTTTCCCACCCTATCTGCTCCCCTAGCCAGATGGCTTGCTCCAAGCTGCAATTATGTTTTATTAACTCCTGATTGTTTTATTCATTTGCTTCAGCAGATGCTTCCATACAGGGTCACTCTCAGTGTTTACATTACGCAGAGCATGTGAGCTCTCATGCGTGTGCAAGCGAAGCGGAAAAAACAGCTTTCGGTTTAGGTGAAACATCTGCCTGTGTCTCTCCCCCCATTTAGGTATTGTGAAGTTCCATGAGGTGTACCTGGGTGAGGGCATGTCAGAAGGAGATCCAGATTTCCAGGAGGGAGGAATAGGGGGAGGTGCACGAGGAGGAGGTGGCGTTGGATATGGAAGCTCTTCCTTAGAGCAGTATATCTGCAATGCTCGGGAGGCACTAGGAGTTGAATCCTTCTACAGCAGGTACAGCTTTTATACACTCAAGCACTACAAGCACTCTTGCATCCCATTCCTGTCCTACTTTATTCCAGTTTATAGTTCTGCATAAACAGATCTGATTAAATGACACACAGTGGAAGTAACAGTTGAATTCTGTATTTATTCAGCAAGTTATTATTCACTATTTCGCTTTTAATGGAATAATAAGGATTCTATTGCTTGGCAGTTATAGTGTAGTATGGTAGTACTCAAGTCTTGCCTTTGTCTTTTCTCTGTGTTAAGGTAAAGGAGACCCAGAAATTGATTTTGAGACCAGCCAAGTGCAATGTCGCTGTCTGAAACTATGCATATTTAAAGAATCTGTTTACTGCTAGATTGAAGGTCTTGTGTGATTTCTTATATCTTGTGGTTTCAAAATGTAAACATTCCTTAAGAACACAGTATCATAGTATATGTTTGCCTCTTTACTGTTTTTCAAACGGTGAACCACACCACTTGGTTGTACTTAGCTTACTGGCATTGTAGAACTTTAGGTTTAAGGGGTTGCCATAGCTCATAACACCACTACCCGACAGGGAGCCCACCACACATGGGAAATTGGGATTTAAATCCTGGTCTGGGTGACTATGCTGTGCTACACCAATAAGAGTCCTTGGGCAAGACACCTAACGCTACTTTGTCCTACCTGTAATATGGTTAACCTTGTACGCCGCTCTGGATAGGAGCGTCAGCTAATTGTCGTAAATGTAAATGTAGGTTTGCCTTGGTAACTTGATGTAATTGATGTTGAATGGCCTGACTAGGAAGACAGCAAGCCTGTAATAACATGCCAAATTCAAACCAAAATGTAATTTTGAGTAGCAGTCAGCAGTAGACTCCTTACTAGCAGCCCACGTGTTTTTCTGCAGTACGAGAGAGCACTAGACACCAAATTTATGCCAAATTGCCCACAAATTTGTTGTGTACAGTGTCTACGCTTCACCCCATTTCACTCTGCCATTTCTGCCGACGCTTTCACTTCCACAGATTCATTTAAAATAGATAAAGACCAAAGCGGGCCCGGTAATGGCTGTATCAGAGTCGTGTATACAGACATGCACACACACACACACACACACACACACACACACACACAGACACTCACACACACACACACACACACACACACACACACACACACACACACACACAGACACACACACACACACACACACACACACACAGACACAGACACACACGCACACACACACACACACACAGACACACACGCACACACACACACACACACACAGACACAGACACACACACACACACACACACACACACACACACATACACACACTCACACGCACCCACAGACACAGACACAGACACACACACTCACACACACACACGCACACAGACACACACGCACACACACACACACACACACACACAGACACACGCACACACAGACACACACACACACACTCTCTCTTTTCCATACTCAGCACATCACCTAGTCCATTTCATTGTCTTCCCTAAACTGTTTTTCCTTTCATATCTTGAACAGCCTAGTCTTTGAGCGCTTTAAAGTCAAGAGAACATTTCTTTTCTGTGCATGAAGTATAGCAGCATAAAGTGTGTGAGAGAGAGAGAGGCTGATAGAACGTGTGTTGGTAAATGCTGAGCCATCCATTTTATATTTTTCACAGCTGGATGAGGTCGGAGACAAACAGATAAGGAGAGAAGCAAGTGAGATATTTTATTCGGTTTCCCATAGCTGGGATTATGCAGTGTAGTAGCTGGGCTATCGGCCTGGCACAGATAGTTAAGATTCCCTACTGACTAGCTTAGATCTAAACCGCTGTGTGAAAGGAAGCATTTTCTTCAGCCGAGACCCTCTGAGACTTTCCAGCGAGAGATAGGGAGAAAGAGAGAGGGTTGGAGAAAGTAGGCCAGAATGGTGAGAGTGTTCACTTGGTCTGAGATGATGTGGAATTCATAGTGGGTGAAGGAATGTGGGTGGACCTTTTCAGCTTAATGCCTATCTATGTGATGCACATTGGTTGCCATATTTATAAAATGTTTTTATTTTATTAAATAATGCAGTAATTCAATATGATGGACTGAGATTACTATAAACAACATCAAAATGGCTCTCAAAGAGTTTATTAGTAAAAACATAGGCTGTATCTAGAACCATAAACATCATCATCATTTTTTGCATGGTTGATGTTTCAGCAATTCATGTTTTAACTAATGGACCTTTGTCCACTACTGTTACCAGTCATGGAATTATTGTTACCAGGAGTATAGGCAGCAGAAGGTATATATAATGATAGTAAAGTAATATAACTATGTACTGTATTTTCCATATTTCTTAATTATGTGCCTGAAATTTGATCCTTATTTTCAAACATGAGGCATTGCGGATGTACAGTTCTGTACATTTCAGAACTTCATTCTCAGTGCTATACAGCTTTCTTGATCAATCCTCTATAACGCCATTCTTTATTCTTCTGGAAACATGTATATGTTTTTTTAAAGCTTCCTAGAAATGAGTTGAAACATATAGAACTGTATTCTACTAGTAGTGTAGTAAATAATTATTTTTTATCTTAAAAAAGTGTTTTTGAATATTTTCTTGATTATAATCTTTTGAATGATGATTCTGAACTTGTGAAAGCAGTTGTTGCTTTTGTAAGCAGTTGTTTTTCATAAAATAGCTAATGGGTGCTACAACATCTTGATAGTCAGATGCCAGAGTTCAGTTTTTGGCCACAGCTTCCTCATGTTAAATTGTCCCAGCTGTCCCAGCTTGTCCAATCCTTGGGCTGGTGGATAGGGGATTTCCTGAAACACACATCTTAAGTACTTAAGGACCCTCAGTACTGGAGTACCACAAGTCTGCATGATCTTACTCCCCCTCTTCAGTCTCTACACAAAGAACTGTCTCCAAGCAACCAGCTGTGAAAACCTTAAAGTTTGCAGATGACACCATGATTAGCCTCATAGCCAACGGCGACAAGTCTGCATACAGAAAGGAAGTTGAGCAGCTGGACTCCTGGTGCAGCAGCTATCACCTGTTGCACAACACGCAGAAGACATTGGAGATGGTAGTGGACTTCAGATGCAACCCCCCTCCCAATCTCCCCTCAACATCAACAGCTCTATGGTTTCCATTGTGGAGTCACTCAAGTTCCTGGGCCCCACTGTTTCCAGGGACCTGAAGTGGTAAAGGAGCATGGTCACTGTAACCAAGAAAGCACAGGTCTTCCTGAGACACCTGAAGAAATTTAACCTGCCACAGACCCTGCTGGTGCAGTTCTACACTGGATCCATCCTTAATCCATCCATAACAACCTGGTTTGGTTAATCCACACCATAAGGACAAGCCAAACTCCAGCTCTAGTCGGTATAGCAGAGCATATCATTGGATGTAATCTACCAATACTTCAGGACACCAGCACAGTGAAAAAGTGTGCCGGAAATATGACAGCTGACCTCTCTCATCCCGGACATCGCCTCTTTCAGACACTTCCCTCTGGCAGAAGACCCAAGACCAGCCAAACCAGTTCAACATGAGATGCCAACAGATAGATCCTAGATCTGTTACACTGGGCACTTCAAATTCATACTTGATCTGAAACATGCTGTATTACAGTAACTCCTCTGTATTACAACGCTTATTTGCCCAGCTGTACAAATTCTATAAATAATACGTAATATAATAAAAATAAATGTCTACTCAAACTCACTTATAGAATTTCCACACACCTATAGTATATTCTGTTTAATGTATCTCATTGTACTTTTCCGTTAGTGTAATACGTCTGTGCTCTTGTTACATCGTTCACATGTCGTTCACATGTGCGCTCCTTCCTTGCATGTGTGACATACTTGGCAAAATGAATATTTTTTGATTCTGAAGTGTTTGGCGATAAAGGAAAGTTTTTTCCTTTGTCGTTTTTTGATAACAGTGTGCCATACAGTGACAGAAATCATATAAGTCTATTTGAGATACTCAATAACTCAACATGGTTGGGGGCAGGAGTGTGATGGTTTAGACATACGGTTGACATGATTCTCCTTGGTGGTGTATAGTGTCATGAGTATTACATTTTACCTACAGCAGCCTCTTAACATGAGTTAAACAGTAAGACACACTTTGGATGCAAAACGTGTGTTGGTTGTTTGACTATGACTGGAATAAGGGAGGACTTGGCTCATTTTCTCTCTCTCTCTCTCTTTCTCTCTTTCAGAGGATGCTCTGGCAGTGAAACTGGAAGTGAAGCAGGAGATTTGTTGGACCAGCAGTTTGAAGAGCTCAATAATAAAATGAACTCTGGCTTCCTGCGTATGGTGTCCAGAAACAACCTCTGTAACAGGTGAGGTGCCCAAAAATAAGAGGGTGCATTCAGTACTATGCAAATATATATAATTGTGAGGGAAGCATTTAATGTTCATAAAAAAAGCCCTATATATCTGTAATTTAACAATTTCCAAACCTCTGCATGAGAAAACCCAGTGTTAATCAGTTAAATCAGCTGTGCATTTAAGTAAAGCTATGCAGTTGCTGGAACCTAATCTGGGTTCTTGGAAATATGTCAACATATGTCAAAGATAACATAATGAATGTTGAATTTAATTATTAATTTATTGAATTATTGAATTTATTGAATTATTAATATCATGGCCGCCATGTCCCCTCACCAAGGAGAGGGACCATATGTAGATATCCCTCTCGTATATATGAATATATATATAAATGTAGCTCCCTTCATATCATATATATCATACATGTATAGCCCTGTGTGTAATGTTCTCTCTATGCTCTAATTGAGCTGAGATGATCCTCTATGAAGTGTTTGTAATAAAGTACAATATTGGTAAATGCAATATTGTATTCACAATAAAAACAATAACGATCTTTACCTTTCTAATCTTACTTGTTTATGTTGATGAATAGACAAATGGTCATAAATTTTGTTGGACTGATTAATGAGCAGTTTTGCTTTGAACGTGAGGCATTTACATTGCGTAGTCAACAATAGTAAAGTTTACATAACATTTTAAGGCTTGTTGAATACTGAGAGATTAATCAGGGTCTGTATTTCTGAAGCTTTCCAGAGTAAGACTACTGAGCTAAGATCAGGTTCCTCTCATTTACTATGACCTCAGTGGCAGGAACAAATAATTGAGCAGCACTTCTGTCACTCTGGGATTCATATTGCTTCTTTATGAATGTGGGTCAAACTCTTCATTTGTAAGGGCTTAACATTTGAGGCTAAAGAAATAGTCGCTGTGTAATGGATGGGAACAGCCGTAATGTGCAAATGAAGCTACACTGCCATCTTGGGGTCACATTGGATTATTACACTTTATACATACTGACTTGTATTTTTCCTGATTAAAAGAAACTTGCTTGAGTGCCTGTCCACACAGATGCTGTTTAATGACTGTAAATGTCTATTTTGGAAGCAAGTTTTTCAAGCATTACATTTTTAAAACATATTTAAAATTTATACTTATGAATTTGCACTTCTGAATGTGTTCATCTGTGTCATAACATGATTTGTGTTACAGCATTGCACACTTGTCTTTGTATGTCTCTTGCAGAAGTTGTCAGAGTATGACTAGTCTGTTCAGTAACCCCATGTCTCCAGTTAAAGATTCCACACCCCTTCGCCCTGGCAGTGCCCTGAACAAACCTCCACTTCGAACCCTCTATGACCTCCTGATTGCTCCCATGGAAGGGGTGAGAGTGCTTAACTTTCATTCCCCATCATTTCCACCACTGTTCTTTATTACTCTTTCATTTTTCTGGATTTAGTCATGCCAGCAGGAACAGGCATTGATTCCCCCCCCCGTGCCCGCCGAAGACACAGCATTGAAAAATTCAAAAAAGTGATAAACCAGTCAGTTTAGTCTAAAAGTTAATGTTTGTCTTAATTTTTTCTCCTAATTGGATCTGTTTACTATAAAATGTGCTGTATTTAATCCATTCACAATTAATATGTAAAAGTTATGTTTGTCTTATTATTTTCTATGTGAGCATACAAATAAAACAGTAAGCTATTTAAGTCGATGTTGTGTTTTCATATTTTTACAGTGGTTGTTTTGTAAAAGCTCTTTAATCCCTGGCCTTAAATGTTTTATTGACTTCATGAAACAGCAAAATACAAGATTATAAACTAGACCTGTGTTTGTTACATAATTTAGTTTATTAACCTTAATAATTATAATAAATACAATAAAAAAAATAGAAATAACATTTAATAGTTCTTTCACAAAGTGGCACTGTTGACTGTAGCATAATAGCTGCCTTGGTAAAGAATGAAGTTGATGTTGTGGTCATTTGCTTCCGCATTGAGTATTTGACAGTGCTTTTAAACATGGCTAAGGCGATCAGATTTCAGAACTAAAAAATATATTAAAAATTCCTCCTGTTTGCATATTTCATTTATCTATCTCTCTGCGTCTCACTTTCAGGGTCTGATGCACTCAAGTGGTCCAGTTGGCAGGCACAGGCAACTCGTTTTGGTTCTAGAAGGAGAGTTATATCTCATTCCCTTTGCTCTGCTGAAAGGCAGCTCATCCAATGAATATCTGTATGAGCGCTTTAGCCTTCTTGCTGTTCCCTCTCTTCGCAGTCTTGCATCTAATGCCAAGGTGAGTCTGACCTGTGACCCCTCATACTGGTGACTAACGAGTAGCGTTTGTTAATAGGTGACTCACACAAACGAGTAGCGTGTAAGTTGCATTTTGCAATAGTTTATAAAAACTCATTATCATCTGTAATATTGTAACGGGTTCACAATATCACACCAAAACATATGAAAATTAAAAACTTCAGACCATAGTTAAAAAAAACTAGGAAGTCATTGCTTCAATGGCAAACAAATCATTGCTTCATGGCACACACAGCACTGCTGGATTAAAAATAGATTTTCAAGCTATAGTGGATGTACATTGAATTTCAGAGAGAAAAAAAAATAAAGCAGACAAATAATATTCTTACAGAAAATAATTTTTTTTTATTTAGGATTCATCATAGTGGAATTGAAGGTCTTTTAAATTGGCCAAATGAAAGCATGTGACATTTTTATGTCCCCTAATTAGTATATATCACATTAGAAGATCAATATCTTGTCATTCTGGTTCCTGATATTATATTGATATATATATAATATATATTTTGGTTTGGAAATTATAATAACTAATGCTAAAGTCTTGGTTTCTTTGTTAAATACATGATGTGGCCCTACTTTGTGAGTGAGGTTGAACTCTGGTGCTGTAGCAAGGTGAGGTGAATTACAGGACAATACATGATTGTGGAATGCTTTGACTGGGCTTATGTAAGGTGAATATACCGGCCACACCATTCAACGGAACTCTCCAGAATGTTCCTTGAACCAATTCTTGGGCCTGGTAACATGGTGCACTTTCCTGTTGGAATAGCCCATCATTGTGGAAGTACCCAAGTTTAATGATGTGTTTAAGCAGACCAGTGGACCCACTCATGCCATGAGAGAACATCCCAAACCAGTATGGAACCACCACCAGTCACAGTGGCTTGTTGACAACTGACTTTATGGAGTCTGCACACACAAACCCTACTCTCAGCCTGAAGCACCTGATACCATGACTCACCAGACCGTGCCACATGTTCCCAGTCCTCTAGGGCCCAGTTAGCAACCTCACAAGCCCATGTGTCCGGTGTTGTGGCGTTAACATAGGCACTCTGGTGGATCTTCTGCGTCTGTATCCCATGAAAGCTAGTGAACTCTGCACTGACCTATGGAATATGCCTCCTACATTGAATGTGGACCTCTGATAATGATAGTTAAGCACCATGGGCAGCCACTGCACTGGCCACTGTGGGTGGTAAAGCATTATATGATGCTTTCCCAGTACACGTGACACTGCGGATCAAGGATTGTCCGCACAACTTTAGAAACGGAATGTCTCATCTGTCTGGCATTCACTATCATGGTTTGAGCTCACCCTCACTCACAAGACAACACCTCAACTTATACAGGAGTGGGGGTTCCCAAGGTACCATTCAGTTTACATACTGGTATCCCATGACCTTTGCTTTGCCAAAGTATACTTTCCTTCATTCAGTGATAGACTTCATATTTCATTCACCAAACAAAAAACGATGTGATGCAGTGTCCTACAATATTTTATAACATCTGCCTATAAACATTATTTAGACACAACATTGCATATAGCCTAAACATGTTAAATATGAAAGAATAACAACAGAATGCTCGAGTGTGTTTGCCCATATGTGCAACAGTGACAATGCTAGTGCAATATGACTAGGCGTTCCTTTGCGATCTATGTAGTTCCTTTCAGTTTGTTTGAGTTTCTGGAAGTCAGTCCTATGAATTGACCATCCTGCCTAAGACAGCACCTGAGCTTGCTTTGGCTGGAGTCACTCTGAACTCTCTCTATTTTCTCCATGGCGGCATTATGCTTTGGCAAGTGGTGCAACGAGAATGTTTTTTTTTCTTCCAGCAACCTTCTTAAAGGGTTGCAGACGTCTGACAAATTGAGAAGGCATTCTGCCAAATAATTTGCTATGCCAATGAGACATTGCACGCTTAGGAAGTGTGCTGAGGAAGACATGCCATCGAATGAACTTTAAACATTTGTTGGTTGTTTTCTTATTCAGCGTTTAGCTATGCTGGCTTGTCTTGTTATATTACTTGTGACGTTATCGGTTCTCATACTTCTGGCTTCCACTGTGGTATGGTACTTCTACATTTATGGTATTGTCCCAGCTGTAATGTGCTTTCTGGTTTTCAAAGATGCTTGGCAAAGCTGTAACTTTGTAACATGTTGTATTATAAGTGAGGTGGTGTTTTGTCCACCTTGCATGCATTTCACTCTACGGTATTTGCATACATTTGTGGTCACTAAGTGTTCTAGCTTTGGATTTTGCAAGGTATCACACCAACCAATAAAATGTCACTGTTGTAATAAAACCGTAATGGAAATTTATTATAATAAACTCAATGTTTTTTATTGTCATATTTTATTTTGGACTACTTAATAATTTTATTAATTGCTGGCAATGTGAACATCAACCTGCCTTCTCTTTCCAGATCAACCCCCGGCGTTCAGCTCCCCCACCTTGCAGTGCACTTGGCATGGCAGCTGTTGTTGGTAACCCTAGCCTTCCACCCGCAGCCATGGACCGCTGGCTGTGGGGTCCCATGCCCTCAGCTGAAGAGGAGGCCTGCATGGTGGCCGACCTGCTGGGCTGCCAGCCACTGACAGGCCCAGCAGCCACCAAGGAGCGTGTTATGAGTGCTCTCAGCCAGGCAGAGTGTGCACACTTCGCCACTCATGTCTCCTGGAGGCTGGCAGCTCTGGTGCTGGCACCCATTCATCAGGAAGGAAGTAGGGGAGATGGAGGAAGAGGAGGAGTAGCAGGGGCCACAGTAGGGAGGGGAGGGAGAAAGGGTTCGTTTGGAAGCAGCTACACAATGCCCGATGATGGAAGTGACGTGGAAAGTACCTGTGACACGCCACCACTGCAGGAGCTACTGCTAACAGCGGCAGACATTTTGGATCTAAGGCTACCAGTCAAATTGGTGGTGCTGGGGTGTGTTTAGAAATCTGCTATAAAGTTTACAGATATTTGTTCATATGCTTTTAAAAATTTTAAATTGACTTTAACATGTTCATCTCACAGATCCTACCAGGAGTCTAGCAGTAAGGTGACTGCAGATGGTGTCGTGGGACTGACACGAGCGTTCCTCGCTGCTGGTGCACAGTGTGTGCTGGTCTCTCTGTGGCCTGTGCCTGTCGCTGCATCCAAAGTGTTTGTTCATGCCTTCTACTCCGCCCTGCTCAATGGAGCCAAAGCCAGTGTGGCTCTCACAGAAGCCATGAAGACTGTTCAGAACAGCCATCAGTTCTCCCATCCTTCTAACTGGGCAGGTCTGTGCCATCTCAACCTTATCTCTAACAACACTAACAACAATCAGGACCAAGACTGATCCTGGAGCCCCACTGCCCTTTCTCTGCCTGAGCAGAGCTATTTAACTTAATAATAGGCTGTAAATGAGCGGATTCGTTGAATCAGGTGTGTTTTGAGGGAAAACCACTAACAAGGACAGGACAGCTGGGCCTCTAGGACTCTAGAGTTGAGAATGATTGAAGGTTTAGAGTTAACTGGTCAGGCTAGCTAATGCTAGCTGCTAGGCTCATCTGTTTACTACTAAGCTTCCTGAAACTAGAAACAACACTCTGCCATGATGTGGGTTCCCTGATGTCAGATTTTTAAAGTGTTTTATTAAAAACTTGCACATAAATAATTAGGCAAAAGGTATGGTATCCCACATCACAGTTTCACAGTTTTGTTGTGTTGTAGGCTGCCAAAAAACAAATCCCAAAGGAATCAGCAATGAGTAACCTAGATAGACCGCATCTTGCTTGATTTCGTCACCCCTCTTATGATCTGTATATATATATATTTTTTCCTGTCAGGCTTCATGCTGATTGGCAGTGATGTGAAACTGAACAGCCCTTCATCGCTGATTGCTCAAGCCCTTTCAGAAATTCTGCAGTATCCCGACAAAGCCAGAGATGCCCTTAGGGTGCTCCTACATCTGGTGAGACATATGCACAACAAAATAAGCCCCTTTATGTTACATGACAACAGACAATTATGCATGTTTGGAAAGTGGTACACTATAATACAGGCATGACAATGAAATCATTTATAAATATTCAAAAAAAAATCTTATTCAAATAAACTACATACAACAACATACAACAACATACTGCAACATACGGCTCACTCTCTAGGTACGTCAAACCACATCATACGGGAACACTTTTTAAACAACACAGTTCATGTTTTTATATTTATGAAGCCAGCAATGTTACTTCATGTTTCAAGACCACTTAATTTCTGTCTGTTCATCTCTCTCTCTCTCTCTCTCTCTCTCTCTCTCTCTCTCTCGCTCTCTCTCTACATCCCTAAGGTGGAAAAATCACTGCAGCGCATTCAGAATGGCCAGCGCAACTCCATGTACACGTCCCAGCAGAGTGTGGAGAATAAAGTGGGGGGTGTTCCAGGATGGCAGGCTCTGCTGATTGCAGTGGGTTTTAGGCTGGACGTGGCTGGCACTGGCTTTCCCCCTGCTGTGTTTTTTCCTACAGCTGACCCAGGAGACCGGTTACAGCAGTGTAGCACCACCCTACAGTCACTACTAGGTACAAAATAATAATGACTAGTTGTTACTTCCAGAGCAGTTTAACATAACATGCTGAAAAGTCAGATAACCAAGCTTAAGTAGTTGCCCATTATCAGTCCCTTCTTTATTACAGGTCTTCCTCCTCCGGCCCTGCAAGCACTTTGCAAAGTGGTTAGTGCTTCTGAGGCAGGAGAGCAGCTCATTAATAAGGTGGGGTTTACCAAATATTTTTTCAAGGCTTTACTGACCTGTTAGGACCTGCGTAGGTCTCTGTATGCAAATAGTAACTACTACGCTTTCATTAACCCCTTAAAGGTAGAATAGCAGAATAACATGAACAAAGTACATTTCTGCAAAAAACTATCCAATGTTTTATCATTCGTTCTGTTCCATTTCTCGGGGAAGTCTCTCTCTCTCTCTCTCTCTCTCTCTCTCTCTCCCCCTCTTATAAATTTCATCAGGACTACTTACATAGGTGCACCCTGTAGTTCTAGTTACAGACTGTAGTTCATCTGTTTCTCTGCATACTGTGTTAGACACCATACTTTTTTCCCAATGGTCAGGATCACTGCTGAGCAGATATTATGTTCATTATGATTATTTTCAGCACTACAGTGGCACTGGCATAGTGGCGGTGTGTTAGTGCATGTTGTGCTGGTGTGAGTGGATCAGAGACAGCAGTGCTGCTAGAGTTTTTAAACATGTCAGTGTCGCTGCTGAGTAGCCCACCAAACATAACTCTCCAGCCAACAGCATCCTGTGGGCAGCGTCCTGTGACCACTGATGAAGGACTAGTGGATGACCAACACAAACTCTGCACGTCTACGATGTGGACTAGCAGGGAGTAGTGTCTAATAAAGTGGAATCTAATAAAGTGAGTGTTTAAAACTCAACACAGCTGTGCCTGATTCACGTGCACCATTACAACACACACTGAGACACCACCACCACAACTCTGTCACTGCAGTACTGAGAATGATCTACCACCCACATAATACCTGCTCTGTGGTGGTCCTGACTATTAAAACCCAGGGTACAAGGTGGATAACAAAGTATACAGAGAATCAGATAAACGGGGTAAAAAAGTGGGGGATAATGAATATGATGTTGTAAACTTTATTGTAGTGAGTTTTGTTTGCAATTGCTTTCCTTTTTTTTGTATTTATTACATACACTGTATGTCTGGCTTACACTTTAACATGCAGTCTCTTTCTCCCTCTTCCTGCATTTTGGATTGAAGGCTGTAAAGAATATTGTTGGAATGGTAAGTCTTCTAGCTTTAGCCCTACAAGCTCATTTAACTCATTTTTACTAACCTCTTTCTCTGCTAATATCTTTCTCTGCTAACATGTTTGCCCTAACACTGATATATATAACAATAAATAACAATAATGCTTATAAAAAATACAATATACTGTATTCTGCTCCATTCAAATTTTATGACTGCCAATTAGTACTCGTAAACTGTCCATGCAAACAGTTCCCCTTAGGCCATCCAAGTAAATCTTATAAAACTTAAGAGGTTATTTATGAAGAAAAAGGCAAACACGTTTTTAGTGCCATGTGGTCTTTTACAAAGGCGTTATTTGTTTCTTGCTTGGAATTAATCTCCTTAAAAAGAACAGCTGAGCGTTCTTTGAGTCCCACTTCATAAGTCCTGCAAAGAAATACCCCCACCCTCCCCCAATCCTAATGCAACACCTCAGTGCCTCTCATGTAAGAGTCTGGAATAGATACGGCAATGCTAAATTTAATTTTATCTACTTGCAAAAATAGATAGAAAGCACTCTGTTTAATGCACATGTAATAATATTGGTGCCAAGAAGCTATGGAACAGTATTCAAATGTATGAGTGTATAAAACTTTACCTCAAGCAGCATTAAATTATACAAACGTGTGTTATATGCATGTATTTCTAAAAAATATTACTTGATTTATGACGTGATTGATTGACTTTTCCTTTTCTCCTGTCTAGCTTCACCAACTCCTGGTCCAGCTGCAGTCAGGCGAGAAGGAGCAGGACATTTCTTTGTTACCCATCCAGGTGTCTATAAGTGTCCAGCTGTGGCGCCTGCCAGGTTGCCATGAGTTTCTTGCTGCATTGGGTGAGTCGGTTTTGCATTGTGATGGTGTGGCTATTTGCACATTTGAATGCAGATCAACAATATGTTGCCTTAAATATTAAACCACTAGGGGCTTTTAAATAGTAGCTGCTAAAATATCTTGTGTGTTGCTGCTTTAACAAATTTAGGGTTCGATCTGTGTGAGGTGGGACAAGAAGAGGTTGTTCTTAAGACGGGCAAGCAGGCCAGTCGTCGCACCATGCACTTTGCTCTTCAGTCTCTCATGGCACTTTTCGGTGGGTAAAATTGAACACAAATGTGACTGATGTGTTTATTCGTATCACTGTTAGGACAAGACCTCCCAATCTATTTAGGAAATGGTAACTTGGTAGACGAATGAAGAAAATAATCTTAACTTAGTAATAATGTATGTTAAATTATCATATTTTAATTAGTAATATTGGACTATTGGTTTTTGGTTCCTTCAAAATATGCCAACACAAAGCAGTTCGAATCAACAGCAACAAAATGTTCTTTCCAGAATGTTTTTGATTTTTTCCATAAAAAAAGGGGTCTGCTGTCTCACCATTTTACATCCCTCTCTCTCTGCTTATTTTGTCCATTTCATAAACTGTAGACTCGACTGAACTTCCGAAGCGTCTCAGCCTGGACAGCTCGTCTTCTCTGGAGTCACTTGCCTCAGCTCAGTCTGTTTCCAATACACTGCCTCTTGGCTACCCCAGCCTGCCCCTCTCTACACACTGCGCTGACAGTATGGCCTCAGATGCCATATCTGTTTATAGCTTGAGCTCCATTGCTTCATCCATGAGCTTTGTTTCGAAGTCGGAGAGTGACTTTCTGGGCCAAAGACTTGGTGGTGGTATGAGTTTCTCCCTGGCTGCTAATAAGCATCCGCTCAGTGTTTCCCACAGTCGATCTTCACCACATGGTGCGGTGATGACTTGCACCACAGGGGAACGAGGAGATGAGGAGGAATACGAAGGCTTCTCCATTATTAGCAGTGAGCCCTTGGCCAGCCAGTGTGACTCGCTACCTCTGCCACGGGGCCATGGTCAGAGACACCGCCTTGGTCATGGGGAAAAGAATGGAAATGGTGGGCATGCCTCAAGCACCAGGCAAGAGTACAAAGTGTCCATCTCATCAAAAGGAAGTGTTAGCACTCCCACATCTCCACTCAAGACAAGCTTGGTTATAAGTCCAAATTCCCCTTTTCAGAAGGTTGGGAAGGTGACTAATTCAGATAGAGGTGAATCAGACCAGTCAAGCACTGAAACGGATAGCACAGTGAAATCCCAGGAAAAGAAGCCAGCATTGACCTCCCTGGATCCTCAGGAACTTGCAAAGAAAATTTTGGAAGAGACCCAGAGTCACCTCAAGGCCATAAATACCTTACAGAGAGGAGTAGCAGAAGGCATGGCCACACCGAGCTCTACTTCCACTCCAACCAGATGCCCAGCCTTTCGCTCCTCAGAGACTAGTGCATTTAGTCGACCTGGAAGCAGTGCCAGCATGCGAAATCCTGCCATCCGTCCCAAACCCCCTTCCCGCTCTTCTTCTCTCCAGAAGATCAGCTCTGGCTACAGTAGTCCTGCCATATCAGATACCTTTATAAAAGATGGTGGACATCCTGCATCAACACTGGACAACCTTGCCCAGTTCAAGGTCAAGTACCCTAGCTCCCTTTATTGTGGTCATATGTCTTACTCTCCAAGAAATGTGTCCCCCAGTTCAGGCCACCAGTCTCCTGCTGACAGTGCACCATCCCCAGCCCTTTCATACTCTTCAACTGGTTCAACTGGGTCAGGTCCAACAGATACTGTGGAGCTGGAACGCTTGAGAAGGGTTGTCATTGACGAGAAAGTTCAAGCTATGCATAGCCTCAAGACTTTCTGGTCTAATGCTACAGCCAAGCAGCAGCAGCAACATCACACTGGGTCACTCAAGGCACTTAGAGGCCCGGTGATGGCAGCAAAGAAAGATGTGCTTGGACTTCTGAATCTATCATCACGTCGCTGCTCATCTGGAGATGGCCAAGATGCTCTTGAGATGGAGCATCAGTCTCTGGAAAGAACCTCAAGTCATGGGCATTATGGTTCTAAAGAACAAAGAGCTGCACCGTCACCGACCATCTCCACCCGAAGCAGCCCTGGTGGCCGACCAGTACACCTGCCCACTGGTAACGGTTACAAGTTCCTCTCATCTGGTAGGTTCTTTCCTTCGTCCAAATGTTGAAAGTTGTGTGAGAATTGTCTACTCAACCATTTCACAACGGATTGCCTGTGATCAGAAGTCAGTCGTCATGAAATGCGACTTCTGTGAGACCTTTTTTTGCCATTTCTGAGTTAAAATAAAAGTGAAACAGACAAAAAAAAAACAAAAAAACAAAACAACCAAACAGACTTGTGACCTGTCTGGGAACTTTGAAACAAAATTAATATATTTGGTGCTTCTGCCCTTAGCCACCACTGTGTATTTGAGACAGAAGACCTTATACTGTGCATATAAGTCAGGAACATTTAATGTTTGTGAGGGCCAAACATAACACACCACAGACTGTTTTGTTCCGTTTGATTTTTACATAATATATTCCTATTGTTTTTTTTATGGGTGTTGTTATTATTGATTGTTATTGTTATTGATTATATAATTTAGTTTTGTAATTTAAATCAAGTGTTTTAATCAGTATTACGCATTTTTATATTATTAAAAAGATAAAACTTTGTGGAAATAAAACATCTCTCTATTTGTATTTCAGATTTTTATTGACATTTTAAAAACAGATGTCTGGCCTCATTGTTGAATGTCTCCTGTAAAGCATGGATTCTCTTGCTATTGATTATTGAGTACAATGTGTGACTTTTTTTTAGCTTACCCTTTTTGAAAGAAAAAATAAATAAATACAAACTACAGTTGAGCGTTCTTTCTCTATGTTCCCTAACAGGAGCTGTTTTAATAAAATGTCTTCCTCTGCTCTGCTCTGCTCTGTTTTTTGCTATGGTATTTTAATTTAATTTAATTTAATACAAAAATGCAGAAGACAACAGCAACCCAGGTATCTTCTTCCAGTGAACATGGTTATTTTTAAATGAAGTACATTTCAATATGAAATAATAAATTTAAAAAACTGAATAATTAAGTATAGTTGTTAAGCAAGACAGTAGAAATATAGTCACTCTTTCAAAGCATTCATTCATCATATACTACATTAAAAATGTGGTTTATTTTAATAAAGAAATCGTTCTCTGAATCTGTGAACATTAATGTTGGTCAACCAGTATGACCAAGCCAGGTGCTATTTTTTTAGTAAAAGTACAAATGTGCTTCATCTGAGTGGTGTTGCTTCTACTTGATCTTTAATTCACTGCGCTCGTTACATGGTCACATGGTAAAGCGTGTGCTGGAGCGTATTTGAGAAAGGGGTGGTGCTCCTCTAGGTATGTTAAACCGACTCCCTTTCAGAGACTTAAAAGCCCTGGGATTCTGAAAATCACATAAATGCTTCCAGTTGTATGGCGAGCGCAGCCTCGTGATCATTTCTAACTGCACCAATCATGCACGACAAGAGGCGGAGCAAACGGGCATGTTGATAACTGTTTGTGACGTCAGTAGTGTTGCGCAGCCGCAGCTGTGAGGGCGAAGATGGTGCTCATCAAAGAATAGTAAGTGTGATATACTTTCACCCATTCCTTCTCTTCTTTGCTGAACCAAGTCGCGATGCTTAAGAAACTGGCGTCTGTCGGGATCGTCAGAAACTTTTTTTTTTTTTAAAGTTAGTAAAACGTGACGCTCGTGATGTCAATGGCGGTGTGGTTTGGTCTGGGTGTATTCAGCCGGCTTTGCCTAAAGAGGTCTGGCCTACCGGCTTTGACAGCAACTACACAGGTAGCCAGCGTGCCGACGATAACTCTCACATATCGGCATAGCGCGGCGATGTGGACTTTGAACAGCTTTAGTGTGTACTATGTGAACAACTAAGCAGAAACTGAGATCAAGGTGTATGAGCTAAACATGTACAGCTAAACGGGCTTTCTTCCCTTTCAAAGTTCTAGTTTTAGCCAGTATACATCACATAAGTGGCGTCAGAGTGAATACTAGTTACCTGATGTATAAAACGAGAGAGAAAGAAAAACTGTTGGAACTTTCTACGGAGGCGGAGAGTGCCGAAGTTGGAGGCAGCGTACGCCGCCACCTGTGGAACATACAGACGGGAAGCGGCGGTGATGACTTAGCGCGAGAGCTGCTGCCTCGTTTGGCGCGTCATTGCAACCTAACAGTGAGGCACGGCGTGATGATGTAGTGACGCTTGCGAGCGAATGAATCAGTACGGTTTGTGCCGGCCACGTTGCTAAAATGGAACTGTGAGTACTTAAACAGAGTTACTCACTATGTCACTTCAACAGTGATTCGACTTCTGTTCCCAAAACAAAACAAACGACACGAACATCGCTCCATGCTCACTGTAAATACTGTAGCTGAGAGACCGTTGTATAACCCTTCAGGAATTCAGGGGGTTATGACGACATGACAACGGCGATCATTCACAATCGATATCAGAGAGGCATGTAGAGACGTGTCTGCAGATGAGGACGACTGTAACTCAGTCTGTATCTGAACGAATGAGGTCTGTTTACGTCTGATGCCTCCATTAAAGCGGTAGTCCGGCGATCATACCAACTGACACAAATCTGCCCTTAGCTTGACTCCTTTTCCAGTTTCTGTAGATATAGATAGCATATACGTGTCTGTTTAACTAACTTCACTAAGTTAAAAGCTTTTATAGGTTCACTTTTCTTGAAGTACCTTCCATTTGAATATTGCATAGTGCAGTGGCATGCAGCCAAAGCAGATTTAGGGTATTTCTGTTTCGTTTCTACAAATAATGAAAGCAATGGCTAGTATAGGCCAAACCAGCTAAGTGGCATACACCCACGGGGCACTTCATTAGGAACACCACTTTGTAATTGCAGTAAAGTTAGTTTACATTGGCATATTCAGGTTTCTTTCTTTAACAGCTTTCACACGGCTCATGCTTAAGGGCTTATATTTGCAAATTGTTGTTGCTGACGTCCAGGACAAGCGGCTACAACTTTGTTCATGTTGGAAATGTTTGACTTTTGAAAACCATAAAAAACTCTTAGGCTGTATTCAAAATGACACATTGATATACTGCACACTGCATACTACGGTAGTATAGGCTGCATCCTGTATACACCCCCTGTGTGTAGTGTACAGTACAGTGAAACTTCTGGACATGCAGTGTAGTATACTAATACAGTCACATGACCAGTTACCTCACATTTACCTCAGAGCTGTTATTACTGTATCCACTGTTTAGAGCTAGCTGCTGCTAACGCTGCTCAGTTCACCTGAAACACGGTTAGCCTAGCTGTTAGCTCCCCTCGGCTATTTCACTCTAAAACTGAACCTCTAAAGTGAGTTCATCTTTTATTAATCTTCAGACCTGTATATTTAACTTTCTGAGGCTCATTATGATAAACACACCCCACTACAATCACTACACCCACATTTACCTCAGAGCTGTTATTACTGTATCCACTGTTTAGAGCTAGCTGCTGCTAACGCTGCTCAGTTCACCTGAAATACGTTTAGCCTATTTCAGTATATTTTAACTTTCTGAGGCTCATTCTGATGAAAACATACCCCGATACAATCACTACACTCACATTTATAATCAGAGTTGGTTACGTTTTGCTCCCCAGTGTGACCCGCCGCAGACTGAGAGCTGGTGAGGTCGCAGTGCATGATGGGATGCAGTACACCACGAAGATAGCTCCCTCTCTACACTAGAAACTCTGACTGGAGTAGAACACCAGCCGGTTATCTTCAGTGCCCTACAGATTTACGATTATGTAGATTAATTGTGCGAGTAGTGTGTAGTATGCCATTTCAAATACAGCCATAGATTTACACAGGCTGCCGTGAGTGGGAGAGCTAAGGGACCGTCTACAAATTACACACAAGATGAACTGGGACAAGCATCTCAGCCTTCATTGTACTGAAACTGAGCTTTCTGAGCCACAGCAGCTGTTTTTTACAGATCACAAACAAAGAACCATAAAGTTTTTCAGAAAAAAAGCTATATTCATTGATCAGTTGTATGCAAAAGTTTGTATACCTTGATTACAATAGCTTTAAAAAAAGTAAACATACAATGATTTTAACCACTGTTATATTGGTAACTTTAACCGCTGCTGATCTGTAGTCAGAGATTTGTGAACACATTTCAATAGCTTTAAACATTTAGCAGGATTACTCAGAAATAAGGTGTATGTAATCAAGTGCAATGCTTATGATATACTACACCTCTTAAATTGGTAGCTTTATCTCCTGCTGGTCTGTAGTGAAAGATCTTTCAGGATTAATTTCAATAACTTCTGAACTCACTCCACACAGGTGTTGTCCACATGACATACAACACTTCTTAAATATGTCTCACTTATTACAATCAGGGAAGAAGTATGTACAAGAATCTACAAACCTACAAATATAACTGTAGAAAAAACAGAGCAATTATAAGTGTGGAGGGGCGCAGGTATCAGCAGATAGTGACAATACTGAAAGAGATGATGAACATGTGCATATAGTGGTATTTAAGCGTCCAGAGTATCCATGAGTGCAGATGTACAGGATATACAGTACAGTGTAATAGTGCAAATAAATAAACCTCTGATTTAACATGAGATTCAGTCCTCATCTGTCCCCGTCCTTCTTCCGGCCCCACTGGGAAGAACTGTAGAGCCTGGTGGCTGTCAGGACAAAGGATCTCCTGAGTCTGTCCGTGGAGCAGCTCTGTGACAGCAGCCTGCCACTGAACTTGCTCCTTTTGTCCATAATGATGGTGTGCAGTGTGCATCCATAACAGACAGCAGTTTGTGCAGTGTCCTACTGTCTGCCACCTTTACCACAGAGTCCAGCTCCACACAACAACTGACCCTGCTTGCCTGACTAGCTTGTCCATTCACATCTCGTCTCTCTTCTTAATGCTTCCTTCCCGGCACACCACAGCAGAACATCTGCAGGAGCTTCCTATATATGTTGAAGGACCCCAGCCTCAGAAAGTAGAGCCGGCTCTGCCCCTTTCTGTATAGGATGTCTGTGTTGACTGACCAGTCCAACCTCTCATCCAAGTGCAGTCCCAGATACCTGTAGGTCTTAACCCTCTCTACTTCCACCCCCTCAGTAGAGGCTGGCTGTGTAAGTTATTTGGCCCTGTGAAAGTCCACCACCATCTCTTGGTCTTGGAAGTGTTCAGGAGCAGGTTGTTCCAATAGCGCCATGCCACAAACTGTACTCCACCCCCTGCCCTTCCCTTTACACAAGCCACAACAGCAGTAGCGCCCGAGAACTTTGGCATGTGGCACGTCTCAGAATTGTAGTCTGCCGTGTACAAGTGAAAAGAAAAGTGGAAAGTACGGTCCCCTGTTGTTGCTCCTGTGCAGCTGACCACTTTAGCATGAGCCGCTCGAATGCTATTAAAGAAAGAAATCTTAATATGCCAATGTGAAACCAACTTTACCGCAGTCACCTTGTATGTACACTCGTCCATTTGATCAGCTCCACTTACCATATAAGTGCACTTTGTAGTTCTACAATTACAGACTGTTATCTTTCTCTGCATTTTTTGTTAGCCCCTTTACCCTGTTCTTCAATGATCAGGAGCACCACAGAGCAGGTGGTATTATATTTTCCATCTGTGACGTCGTATGAGTTGATCAGACACAGCTGTACTCCTGGAGTGTCACTGTTGGACTGAGAACAGTCCACCGACTAAAACTATCCAGGCAATAGCGTCCTGTGACCACAGATGAAGGACTAGGATGGCCAACACAAACTGAGCTATCGTCTCTGACTAACGATCTTTAGCAGCACTGCTACGTCTGATTCATACATACCAGTGGAACACACACTAACGTGACTTCACCATGCCAGTGTCACTGCTGAGAATAATCTACCACCCAAATAATACCTTCTCTGTGGGGGTCCTGACCAATAAATAATAAGGTAAAGGGGCTATAACAAATAAGCATCAAATCAGAAGGACTACAGCCTGTGGTTAGCTATTACATTGACTTTGAACATACCACAAGGTCTCTCTACTTAACGTACTTCAATCCACCAAGTGTATTACACATACACAAATGTAAAATATGATTGTGTGTGTATATGTGGGTTTGTGTGTATATATGTGTGTATATATAGATAGATAGATAGATAGATAGATAGATATCACAGGTTTTGATCACATGTCTGAAAGAATGGTCTATTGTGAACATTTATAGAAGAATCACATTTATTCTTTACCACAACGCTCACCTCTACAAAAACAATACCTATATACCCAAAAGACGTTCTCCTGGGTCTCCTTACACTCCTGCAGATTGACATCTTGGATTGCTCTTCTACAGCCTGATGACATGCTTTTGCTGGTATTCCCAAACCCAATTCCCTATTCCCTTTCTAAAGGGATGACCTCTAGCTCACAGACCCTGCTGATATGCCCACTACTAGACCAGCCTGATATTGCTGGTGTCTAGAGATGCGCACCCCAGCTAGTGGCATGAACTGCTACCTCTGGCTGCCAGCCTGTCTTTGGCATCCATGCATTTCCTTTGGCATCTATCAATCCCTGAATTCAGGGGTTTCAACCCCACAGGCATCCAGATTTTGTGTGTGATCTCCAGATTCAGTTAATAGGTAGCTGAGCTCATGATGCAGTCTAAGGTATTTAGATGTCAGTTCAACTACAGAACCCATTGTCTAGTGCACAAACATCCCCCATAGGGCATTTCCCCCAAACAGCTGTCTTTATATCAGGGAAATCTGAACACGTCAAATCCATTCTTTGGCAGACTGATACTGAGTTGCACACAGAGGAAAATGCATGAAAAGATATTTGTGTGTACAGAAATGGAATGAATTTGTTCCTTGGCAGGGTGACACTTCCTAGTTGTGAGTTTCCATTTAGCTCATGAGCTAATCATGTTACAGCTGCCCTTCTCTTATGGTGCTGCTTCAGCTAAATCGTCTGTAAGTGGTGTCTTCAGTTCTTCAGTCTTGAAGAGTATTACTGGATGGGGCATGTAACAGCTACTTGACTAGCTCTCTGCATTTTCTCCTGGTTGTAAAGTGTAGGTCTATGCAGTCAGCTCAGTGCTGCTAACTGCTGTGTGGGGGTACCTCAGTGGGTCTTATACACAAATCTTGGTAGAGACGAGAAAATGCACGGGTGCCCCCAAAACAAGGAAAATGCTATCTCATTTTAATAACAAAAAATGTAATCCTTTATACGGCCTGTGCTGGATGTTGTAAACTGCTTATTGGCCAGTCACACAGGAAATGATGGTTTTTGACTGATGGGTCTTGTTTGATAAGCTGTCTCGAATAGATTTGTGGTATTTACATGCAGAATCGTCACAGACTGAGTTACGAAATGGTTGAAAGATGTGTTTCCATGTTAAGAGATTACATCTACTCTTACTCCAGACTTTGTTAGGCAGGAATATGCCTAGAACGTTGTTGGTAGTTGTGCAAAGCTGCCAGATCTGTGACTAGTTTTTATGAAAGTGGCAATGGAATAAGCAGTATGAGAAATATCATCACAATGATTGAAGGCTTTCGGGTACACAGTGTACGTTTAGTTTTACTGAGATTTGGTAAGTTGGAACAGACACCAGTATCATTATCAGGATTCAATTCTTGATTATTTTAACAATAGGGAGATCTAGGTCTCTTCTGAATCTCTTTTCAATGGTACGTGTAGTTAGTCAGTGTTTGTAAGTCTTGGAGATGTCCACAGCGTACTCAGAAACACTCATTCTGATGCAGTCTGTAATGTCTTTGCAACACTCACTCAAGCTGAAGCCAGCTCTTAAGTAATGATCATTGTTTTACTCAGGTGGGGACTGTATTAAAATATATTTTTATCAGTGACTATTATCAAGTTCAGTGTACCGTGTAGACTCATTTGTTTTCTGGCTCTGGATTTCCCACCCTGAATGGAACACCCTCGTAGCAAGCTGAATTGAGCACATATACAACAAGAGACCTCATAGCAGTGGAGGTAAAGTTTCTAAGTGTTAGCTGTTACTCTTACCACTTTTTGGGACCTAACTGCTAGACCCTGTAAATACCAGCCTGCTGTAGTTATACGGTAAAGTTGCTCTTTTTGATAACCCTCGTTACATGGTGTAAACTCTTTATGGTACTAAACTTAAGTGTTATTAAAAATTCAGCAAAGCATGAATTAAAAATATGAGAGATAAATATGAGGTTGTGTGTCTCTAGTTTGCTATGTTTTGGTCAAGCTGGGTTAGGTTTTAAAGTTTTCCTGACTCTGAAACTGTTTAGCGTGGGTGGGCCGGAGACGGCAACGTTACCCAAGATTGCTGGACTGGCAAGTTTATTCTGAGAATAGAGAAATATCATACACTCATGATTGGAAAAATAGATAGATAGATAGATAGATAGATAGATAGATAGATAGATAGATACTTTATTGATCCCAGAGGGAAATTAAACCCAAAAGAAGTTCAGTGACAGGAATGAAACTTGGTGGGTAGGTTTGACATCATGAGACATGCAAATGATTCAAGTTTCACACTCAGCCATACCTGTGATGTAAGCAGGTACCTGACTGACTATATAAGTAGAGACAGCTGACCGTTACCACGACCACCACTAAATACTGCATCAGCATTGTCAAAGACTAAAATGGTGTTGTGCTAGACTGTCATGGAGTGACTCAGAATGGCAACGGGTCATCTTCAGTGACGAGTTCTGCTTTTGTCTTGGTGGAGATGACTGACAAATCCGTGTGGGGAGACTCCCTGGTCATTGCCCAGATAAAAGGCTTGTTGTCACGTGTTGCATGTCAACAATGACTTGCGCACTTCACATCCACCCCTACAGCAAATATGCAGGAACTGTGTGAGAATACATGGGAAGGATTATTGCAGGACACCGTTATGAAGCTCTACAAATCCATGTGTATGTGTGACTGGGCATGTGTAGCGCAAGTAATATTGCCCATGTCAGTGTTTTTTTTTATTTTTATTTATTTATTTTTTTTACATCAAATATATTTCTATATATTTGGAAACCTTTATCTGACGCTTCCTTCTGGTGCATTTATTTTTAATTTTTTTGTGATGAGTGTGTATTAGTTATTCATTAGACTTTTTGGAAGGCATTCATAAGAGATACTTTGTACATGTATGTTGCGATCCAGAGGACCACAGATGTAGATTTAAGTGCTGTCGCTCGCTATAATATCCCCATGAAATAAAACCAAATTGTTTATCTATTAGAAACCTAAGGAAGAATTCTAGCATCTGGTATTCACAAACGTTTTGCGTTGTTAGATTGTTAAGATGTCAGTGTCATTCAGAGTCGTTTGCTGACATGCTGCTATCCCGAAAAACTGCTATCCAGTATTTAGAATTGTTAACAGTGGTGGTGACAGAAACCATATGTCTCGAGTTTAATGCCTATTCAGGCTCAGATAGTCGTTATGTTAATTCATGATGAATTAAAAAATTTTAACTTAAACTTACATTTTCTGTGTTTACATGAACAATTTAATTATGCTGGTATTTTGACAAATCAGTGGACTTCAGAGTACATGTATGTTAATCTCCTGCTTCATAAAAATAGTTAGCATAGGCAGATAATTAACTGGCTAAGTTCCTTAATTAAATTAATTACTTCAAGCAATTAATTACTATAGTACAGCACTGTTCTAATAATATAGTATTTAAAACTGTGCTTTATGGTATGGTATCCCGGTCAAACGCTTTAGCCACAAGCTAATATGCTAGGCCCAAACTAACATGTCAATCATGATGGAGTATGATGCACTGTGATGCACATTGATACAAATGTTATGATTTATTGTTAGCATCCCTAGTGTCTGACAAAATAGCTATTTCCTATGTATTGTGATTGGCAGGATTACACTGATGTTGTGTGGTGATGCTGATAGTTCCTTAACCTGTTATCCACTTTGTGTTCGTCAAATGTTAAATCCTAACCCATGTGACAGAGCTCATGTATGAATGCACCCAGGTCTCAGAGAAGAGTGCATATTTTGCTTACTGACTCTGAATCTGTTCTTTTGCAGCCGTGTTGTCTTACCATGCACCGTCGAGGAGGTAAGATGTGTTTTTTTGATGTCCTTTAAAAAAGATCTTCCTATACACACAGATACATGCATATGTGCACACCATTTCACAAACATCTGAGTCAGGTTGCTAGCTAACAGCTTGCAATGATCCCTGACTTGTTTGCTTGACCCAAGTAAATAAGCATGCAGCTTAACTCTTAACTGTTAGGACAGAGGTGTAATGGCTCCTTCGCTGTGTTTGTGCTCATTGAAAATCATTGTTCAGTGTTATGAAATCGTTCAGGCTTCCCATACATGGGCAAGAAATTTTACAAGAGCACTAAGCAGCTGTTAATCCGGTTGCGTTGCCCTAAATGACCGAAATGCAACTCCCAGTACCTCCACTGCTTCATAAGCTGCCAGAGCCTTAATTACTCAGCTGTGTTGCATAAAGGATCTGGGTATGCTGTGTTGTGCTATTTGAATCCTATGATATCCATATAGGTCAGTGTAGTTTTAGTATAAAGTCTTAAATAAGATAAGGGACATTATGCCATTGTAATAGCAAATACTGTCCTTTTTAAACCAAAAATGAAGAACAAGGTGACTCGGTAACTAATGCACCATAGACTTCACAATGAATGCCTATAAATATAAACATATACATATACATTTTTTTGTCCCACAAAAACAAACAAACAAAACAAACAGACTGATTTGTGTATGGAAATGATTATAATTTTTTTTTTCTGTACATCTAATATCCATCCTAGAATCCTGAACACATTACTTCTCCCAACAATGTCAGTGGTGTCATTTATTATTACTTAAATTATTTAAAATTAATTAGTTCAAAGACAAAATTTTAAAGTTTCCATATACCATCTGACTCTAAGCCAATCAAGAAGGCTATGACTGACATCAGTTGCACTACAATATAGTACTGATGTCCTAAAGGTTAAATATTGTAAGGACTATGTGTAAGGGCTATTGTGGACCTAGCTTTGTGAATCAAATCATGTGTCAAGTGTATCATTACACCCACATCAATTGTAATGTTAAGTGTTTATCAGCATATGTCATAATACAGATGTAAACAGGTAATGAAGATACAAATTAAGGTCATTACTGATCTGAAGTTTTTGACTTGGGTATAGGTGCAAAGTCGATAAATGGAAAATAAATGCAGAGAAGGCTTAGTTACTTAATTATACAGAATACACTATTTTAACTTTAAGGGCCAAGTCAATAAATAATGCAGAATTGCTTTTTGTAAGTAATTTGTCATAATATTTCTTTATGAAACATTTAGTTTTTCTCTTGTGGAAGATTATATAGTGCATAGTTTCTGGGGTGGTGTCCATGTTTTCCAGTCCCCTTAATAAAAGTTGTGATCTGTCAGTTTTTTCCTTCCAATATAAAAGTATTTATTATTATCATTATTTTTAAATAAGTAGTGATTGTGATCAATAAATACATGCCATGGACACTGTGTTATGATTGTTGTACAGAAAACATTTGTGTGTGTGTTTTAGTACCAAGTGGGACAGTTGTACTCTGTGGCCGAGGCCAGTAAGAATGAAACAGGAGGAGGTGAAGGCATTGAAGTACTGAAGAATGAGCCTTATGAGAAAGATGGAGAGAAAGGTCAATACACACATAAGATCTACCATCTCAAAAGGTATGTGATCCACAGATTTGATTGTCCAGTCACTTTTTAAGCAGGCTTCCTCTTATGACTGTTTTATGGTGTCCATAGTAAAGTGCCTGGCTTTGTGAAGATGATAGCACCGGAAGGATCTTTGGTCTTCCATGAAAAGGCGTGGAATGCTTACCCATATTGCAGAACGAGTGAGTGGTGGCTGCAATTTTCATTAATAACTTTCTGTGTTATGTCAATGTAGGAGTGGTTTAAAAACTTGCCCTCTTTTTTTAATTGCACATGTACCAGCAGTTTATAATAGTGGTTTGAGTAATTGTGTAAAACATATTGCCATATCAAATATCTCATATGGAACAGATTCTATATTATATTAGGCCTGGCATTATGTTACACTAGAAATATTTCCCTATACCTACCAGCATTTCATTGAGTGTTTTATAGTAAAGTGATGACTCAATTATACTCAGTATATGAATTTCTTTTTATTTTTATGGTTTTTATTTGTTTTGAGTTGAATAGGTATTAAATCTGCATAATTGTTCTCTTTCTTTTCTATTGCATGTTTTATCCCTTGTGCAACAGTTGTAACGGTACGTATTCTGAACAGATCATGTCTCTTTACTTAATGTTTATTCATTTATTTTTAGTTTAACAACACATTTAAGCTTTTTGGACACCTTGTGACAGGTAGTCTACTTTATGCCATGCCTTCCCAGTTCCATTTCTTGTAATAAGCTATATGAGTAATTGTGTAGTACTGCCACAAGCCACCAAGAAGCCCTAAATATGGCTATATTTTTACAGTAAATTAAGATTAAATTAGGTATTCCATTCTTTGTTGTACACAAAATGATGTTTGAGGATAGAAACCCAAAATAATAATTTAAAAAATCCTATTGCTAACAAAAATCTGTTTGTGCTTCGACGCAATGAAGTCTTGGCTTCATCTAGTGGACGTATATGGGATTGCTTATTTATTCAGTGAGCTTTGACTAGCCAGTGAAAGAAGAAATTAGAGAAGGGCCAGAAGGTCTCAAAATTGTAGTTCTGGAAGGTCACTGGGGAGGAAAAAAAATAATAATCCTGTCCGTGGGGAAAAACCTCAAATACCAATTGAGGGAGAGATCAGTGATCGACTGCTTTACCCACAATCTGTAAGCATCTGGATTCCTAACTAGTCAGAGAGGCTGTGTTAGTCTGCCTTATGGTGGTGCTGTGGTTCACCCATTTGGTCCTTCATAGCCTAGCATCTGTAACAATTGTGTATCCAGGAAACGTCTGTTTAAAAAAAAAAAAAAAAAAAAAAAAAGAAAAAGTGAGTCTTCCTTTTACTGTCGCAAACCCCACCCACTTTTTATAATCATCATTTACTGATGAAATTGTTGTTAAGTGCGTTTTAGTGGTGATGTTGAGACCCCTGTGCTTGTTATCCTAGAATGAATACATGAAGGACGACTTCTTTATCAAGATTGAAACGTGGCATAAACCTGATCTTGGAGCAATAGAAAATGTAAGTTGTGTTTCACTTGCTGGTCTGGATTTTACGACATGGTATATCATACATAAAGTACTGTGCAAAAGTTAAAGACCTCCATTTTATTTATTGAATTTCTGGGCTTTAGGTACATTTTGTAAATATTGCCAAGTCAGGAAGAAATAAAAAAGAAACAGAAAATCTATATATACAGAAAACTACACAGATCATCCACCACTAACTGTAACCTTTAGTGCCTATGTGCCTAAATGCTTCTCCTTTTTAAAAAAAATTTTTTTTAAATTTATTTATTTATTTTTAGTTCAGTCTAATTGGTTGTTGTCTACATAATCCCAAACGCATTAATTTATATTGGGGTCTGGTGTGACCAGTTAATTGTACTGAAAGTCCCAGCGACTTTTTTGTTTAATTGAATATCTTCTTCTTTGTCTGTTTTATAACAGTTTCTTGAGAGCTTTTGCATTATGTTGTCCTCTCACAGTAGAAGAGTGGACAGGAACATCTGTGGATTTTTTCAGATCTGAAGCAATGACTTTTCTTTCATCTATCACAGATGACACTTGGGTACTCTTTATCCGATGGTTACATGCTTGATAGTCTACCTGGTCTTATATGGATGGCAGGAGTTCTATTTTCTCTATAGGGTTTAATAATAGTGTGTTGAACTGTATTTCGGAAACTGTATTTCCTATTGCCCTTATTTTGCTTAGATGTTCCTCTTTCTTGAGATAGTTGATTCTTATATGCCATCTCTTCAGAAATAGGTACTGAAATTAACTTTATAGCTGTTTTTAGCTGGGATTTTTTCCCCAGGAACTTTACTTGTCTATTGACTTGAACTTCTGCACAGTACTATACATTAGAATTCTTACTTTCATTTAAGTGTGTATTATAAGGAACTGCAAATGCACTACATAAAAAAATACAAAAAAAACAGACACACTTTAAAGTTCTGTTAGTGTTTTATACTGTCTCTTAATTGATCTGTAACTGATTTAAATGGTTAAGAGAGTCAGTTCACCTCATATGGGTTTCTGAACTTGATCATTACTAATTCTAGGCCTTGGTCAAGTGTAGCTAAATTGGAGTGGGTGATGTCATCTGATGAAAGTTGAGAAAGATGTGTTGGCTGGCTGTTGAGGAAGGATGTGCTTGCTTTCACAAGCCAGTTTTCGGCTTATTGCGTTGTGTTGTGGTGTTTTTCATCGACAGGTTCACAAGCTGGATAATTCCACATGGAAGTCAGTGGAGGTTGTCCCCATTGACATTGCAGACAGAGATCAAGTAGCCCATGGTGTAAGTTCCCCTTTTTCAGTGAATGTGCTGAAGTGCTACCTGTTTTCTTTACTGGTGCGTTCTTTCGCTATCCCTGTTCACTCCTCTGTGGCATTATTGACTAAAATTACCACAGTGTCTATGTAGTGATGCAACTTCTGATTGTGTGAAGTTGAATTGAGCTCAATCAAGGTCCTGTAGTGCCACCTTGTGGTGAATTTAAGTAGTCACATACTATACATCTGTACTAATTTGTTTTAGTTCCTCTGTGTGTGTGTGTGTGTGTGTGTGTGTGTGTGTGTCGTGTATATGTACATATATAATATTTGAGGTTTTATATGTATAATATAATCAGGGAAAATAACAATGTTGTATTGTATTGTTGCTGCCCAAAAACTCTCAATTTTTTCATTTTATTTTAATTTAAGAAAATCAGCTGCTCTCAACATTGTGTGAAAATTGTCAAAATGAATGGGCCTATAGAAAAGATTCAACATTTCTTGAAGTAAAGTCCCTGCACTTTAACTTACATTTAATGAAAATAATGTTTTGGCTTTTTTCATAAAGTTGACATTTTGGAGATGCAATGTAATGAAACATACCACTTAAATTACGATGTATTAAAAATATTAACTAAGGTGGTACAAAGTGGTATGTTTATAAGTACAAATATTACCTGCAGTTAAAAATATTACCTCTTGTCCTGCAGTTCTGGAAAGTTGTTTTTCCCATTTGTATTGTTTTATTACACTGACAATGTGTTACAGACAGAATTGGAAGCTTATGAATAAGAATTTCACAAACTGCACACTGTGTATCCTGGTGGCTGGCTTAGGTGAAACTAGCCTAATGAACTAGTATTCACCACAGTTTCTTGAATATTGTGTGTGTGTGTGTGTGGAGAACGATGAGGAATGTGTGTGAGAGGGAGAACTCTTAATGATAGTGTTCTTGCCTATAGTTGCTTGTGTGTGCGTGCGTGTGTGTGCGTGCGTGTGTGTGCGTGCGTGTGTGTGCGTGCGTATGTGTGAGTGTGTGTGTGTGTGTGTGCGTATGTATTTTGTAGTGTCTCACAGGTCTCCAGGCTCTGTGTGTCTGTGGGCCCTATCAGGCTCTAGCCTCAGGCATGGCCGCAGGCATTGTGCTGAGAGCCTGCAACGATGAGTTAGTTAGATTAATTAAGACTGTGTGTCGATACACACACACACACACACACACACACACACACACACACACACACACACACACTTACACTTAATTTTTCCTTTTCCTCCTTCGCTTTGCATGAATTCACACCTAGCCTCATTAGTGCATAGTCACGCGTTGTCATCCAGACAGTGCATATGGTATTAAACAGGCCAGTTTACTCTGGGGTGTGTGTGTGTGTGTGTGTGTGTGTCTTTATTGCTTGTTTGCTTCTCTAGCTGTATGGTAGCCCTGAAAAGCTTCTGTTTGGCTTCAGGCACATCATGATTTATTTACAATTGCAAGGCCCTGGAGGTGCAGTTAAAATTAAAGGCTTTTCATCCATTTATTTTAGCTGCTTTTTTCCCCACCTCTTTTCCAGTTTATTAAATGGAGTCTCTCTCTCTCTCACTCTCTCTCTCTCGCTCTCTCTTTCTCTCTCTCTCTCTCTCTCTCTCTCTCGCTCTCTCTCTCTCTCTCTCTCTCTCTCTCTCTCTCTCTCTCTCTCTCTCTCTCTCTCTCGTGTTAATTTTATTACAGATTTTTGCGGCGTCTCCTGTGTTACACTCTGACCACCAATTTATATATATAATTAATATGTGAAAATATTATGTTCCCTTTTAGTTGTTAGTTTAGACCCAAAATGATCAAGTTACAGAACTATTCTAAGCCAGAATGTGATCAGAAAATAATTGTTTTTGCTTCTTTATTTGTAGGATTACAAACCAGATGAGGACCCTGCACTCTTTAAGTCAACAAAGACGGGCAGAGGACCACTAGGACCTAACTGGAAGGTAAGACTGAGGGAAGGGACTGAGTGGAATGTATATGATTGTGTGCTGCCAGTAACTGTATATATTTTTTGTTTTTATAATGGACTGTATACGCTCCTATATATATATATATATATATACGCTCATCATCAAAAATAATTGCACCCAGAAGGAAGTGTTGGATTGCAGTGGTGTTGGGTAGCAAGGTGTGTGTGTGTGTGTGTGTGTGTGTGTGTGTGTGTGTGTATATATATATAACACTTACACTAAAGATGACCCGCTGGTCACTCCATGACGAGTTGCATTGCAGTCTTTGGTGACCTTGATGTGGTGTGAAGGGCAACTGTAATGGTCTGTGTGCATGTAGTCCTGCGTCATGCAGTCCTTCTGCCAATGGTGCCACCACTAACAGGATGGCTCATAGAGGGGATCACTGCTTGCTTAATGCCCACAAATGTGACTATTGGATAACTCCATGTCACACAATACACTACTTTTCCATCTCTGTGGTTTGTGTAGGTCTCCCAGAGCCTTCTGCTCTGTGCCGCCTTTTATCTACTGTGATCAACAGCATGCTATGGTAATATCTGCACGACTAGTATGGCACGCATAACGGCGATAAGACCATCTCACTTCCCAGAAGCCCATGATGTGACCCCTCTCAAACTCTTCCAACTGCTAGGATTGCTTTTGAACTTTTCTCCGATTCATATTTTCTTCGATTCAAGTATTCTTCCTTCTAGGGGCAACTATTTATTGCTGATGAGTCTATAATAATACATTTGTTAAAATCAAACCCAGTAAATATATAAACTACACAAGGGTCCTAAAATTATTGTACGTTGGTTAATTGTATTTTTTCTGTTATTTCAAGAGTCAAAATCTCATGTGGTCTTTAAAAATCTCAAAAACTTCTTTAAATGACTCTAAATCTATTTATCTTTATTTTCTGCCATATTTGGCATGATTTCCAAAGTGTTTTGTAGTTCTGTACAAAACTGCAACATGATTTAGATTTTTATTTCCACCATAATATACAAACAAACTTTGTCTATTTTATAAAATAATGTGGTGCAACCATAAAAAATGACCACTTTTTGACTTGTATATGGAAAACAATTCAGAGAAAGGATAATGCATAATTTACCTATTTGCCAATGAAAGCAGCAAGTCATTTTGTAACTCTTCACAAATTTGGAAATAAATGACCTTTTTTACAGCTGTAGGTATTTGCCTACCTTCGGGTATCACTGTGGTATGACCTCAAAAAATTATTATAATATATAATTATTACAAAGTTTTTACTGCTAATATATTTTGATTGTACATTTTTTTTTTTGTTTAGATGTGGTCAAATTTGGTGCCTGTAAATTTTGATTGAACTTCATATGGTACACCATTGCAGAGCGTTTTCTATGAACAGATTTATGTTTAAGTTTTTTGTGCATTTATTTTCAGTTGATTTACAAACAAATTACTTTATTTAGTCTATTTTTGGAATAGATTTTATGCAGCATGAGTAATCTATTCTAATTTTTTGGAAATAAATATAAAGTTTTGTACACATATCCTGAAGAAAAAGTGCAAAAAAAAATTTATTGTGGCTTCTAATTACGTGAATTGGCATTATTCTTGGCATTTTTGGTGTTAATACTTTGTACAAACCCCTTTTGCCAAACAAGACAGCTCTTAATCTTCCTCCTGTAACATTTCACAAGATGGGAGAATTACAGAGAGTGATTTTGTGTCTGATGAACCATTTTTTGTGTAAATTTGGCCATAATGTTTTAGGGGTTTCCCCTGACCCTGTTATGACCCATCTTCAGCTTTTGGTGCAAAGGCCACCAGATTTTAATATAAATCCTACTGGTATATTTCAAAAAGTTTATAATTGCCAATGTCACCCTAACAAGGTTCCGGTGGTCTTTTGGAAGAGAAATAGGGCCACAGCATCACCGATCCTCCCCCATAACTTCACAGTGGGCATGGAGGTGCCTTTTACACATACTCATTTTTGTGTTAACGCCCGAGCCAGTTAAAGGTGTTTGTTGCCAAAATGCTATATTATTGGTCTCACCTAACCAAAGCCCATGGTCCCAGTTTGCAACAGCTTGTTTGGCACGTAGATAGGCCCTTATGGTTTGTTTTGGACACAAGATGCTACTTTTTGATGCTATTCTCTAACAGTGAGCTTCTCTCTTACCCTCCTCCTCACTGTGTGGTGGAGGCAATCATAAAATTGGCCGTCCTGGTCCCAGGGTTGGTTGCGACTTTCCCAGTTTGTTTTAAACTTCTGGATGATTCCTCTGACGGAATATGGGGCCGGTGTAGGGGAGTGGCTATTTTCTTGTAGCCATTGCCTGACTTATTACAGGTCGACACACATTCTGCCCCCCCTTTTTTTACTGTAAATGGGTGTGTTTTTGGTGTAATTCCTAATGAAAAGGTCCTATGATACTCAGATCAACTCCTATAAACCACAGTGAGAAATGCCAGAAATGCTTCATTCACATTATTGAGTTGAGTCCATGAAGGCCTTCATATGAGATATGGCACACCTTGAACATACGACCTGCGGGCATCAAGTGACACCATGGCGTTTTTTTAAGACTTAAGTGCATGTTTTTTGATTGTTAACCTATGATGGATCTTCCATATGTGGGACCTTGATGTTGACATTCCTGTACTAAGCATCTATAGCATGGTGACTTTTAAGTTGAAATGGAATGTTTTACAATGTGCAAACAATGGAAAATAATATGAAAATACAATGGAATGGAAAATATAAGCATATGGTTCTGATTAAAATATATTTTATAAATCAAAGTAGACGTGTTAAGAATTGTGTTAATCCACTGCTTAAGTTAACATAAGAATGTCTTTTTATAGCGAAGTCAGTGATGTACGCTGGCACTTATACATGGTCCTGTGATGATGAGATGTTTATTTATTACGTTTGTGTAAACATTTGAGAGCTGTTTTAAGTAAATAATCAATTCAATCTGTTGTTTGCAGGGAACTTACTGTGTTGTGTGTTTTTTTTTTTCTGTTTTTTTTTTTTAAAACAATTTTTTATCCATAGGATGTCCATTTGTGAGTGACCACACTTTTTAATTGTAGTGCGACAATAATAAAGTAACCGTATTAAATTTGAAACAAAAATGGTCTAACTATCATGGAGCTGAAATATTTATCACTGATTAAGTATGCCTTAAGTCAAAGGTTTTACATTTTTTTAAAAAAATATTGCCTTTTATGTGAGTTACAGAAAAAAAGGTGACTGTGTTATTCTAGAGCTGAAAATCATGACAATATCCTTGTTTCTAAACACATTAACTTACTATGTACTGTTGAAAACAAATGGTAAGTGTGTTAGAACATTAAATCAATGTAATATAATCACGTCACACCGACTCGGCACCGCATGATATTTTGTAAAGGCCACAAGTCCATTAATCTGGAGTGGGGAAAAAACAAATCAAAAAATCAAAAATCAAAAATAAAATCACCTAAACTTTTAATCATGCATGTGTGGTACACAGCTTATTTTGTAGGATTATATATAATATTGCAATTTGTATTTAATTGGAAATAGTAAAAAAAAAAAAAACAAGGTAGCCCTCACAACACCATTCATCTGCACAAAATATGTGTCTAGGGCTCCCATGAACAATGAAAACTCCCTACGAGCAGACCTTCCTTAAACAACCAACATCTCAGAAGGGGAGAGCCCATCCTTTTCTGGTCACTGCTAGATAGAGTAGTTAAAATAAATTATAATACGATAACACAAGAACAAATAGGAACAGAGGATACCATGTTTACAAGTAGTGTATACCGTACTGAATATAGAGAAGATGAGGAAAAAGAAATGAACCTGTTGGACGTTTTATATTTGTACTGGTGATAACTTTAGCAGGCCTATCAGAGAAATACTGAAAAGGGATCTATGAAAATCAGCCATCATGTGGAGCAAATCATGGTGATAAATATTAATGCCTGCTGTTAGACGCATAGTACAGGGATATGCTAGTATACGATTGTCAGTATTTGTGCCATTATCTATTTTATTCTGTGAATTTATAATCTTAATCATATCTGCCCATGTTTTATTAATGTTTTTTCCCAGCTTCTTTTCCTGCTGTTTTTGTTGTGCATTTTTTTTTTTCCCTACCGATTCAGAATACCTTCATAATATGCCTAATTGCATTGTGAATACTCTAAACATTTTAAACTTACATGTTTGCCTTCATCACTTACCATTATTGTGAGATTTAATGGAGCTGAAAAGCAGCTGTTATTTGTGAATAGACTTCTTACTACCCTTGACCGCAGGTAGGTGAGTCATTCAGCAAGAAATGCTAGATGGTATACATAAATGTGGAGAAGGCTCCAAGGTGAAGTAAGGAGAATGGTAGAACAGGGATGGAGTTGTAGGCCATGGAGGAGTACGTCAAGAGAGAGAAATGGCAGATAGATGTGTGGAGGTGAGAGAGAGAGAGTGAGTGGGGGTGAATCGTGCAGAGTGACAGTGGTGGTGGGACTGTTCTCTGATTGAAGATAAATCACTTCTATCCTGCTTCTAATTGAGCTTAATAGATATCACAATCACGTGATTGGAGGAGGACGATGCTCGTCTTGTTAGGGTGTGTGTGTGTGTGGCTGTGTGTTGGGGTGTGAGGCCAGCAGGAAAGCGTGTGTAGAAAGGATTGTGAAAAAGGTTTACTTGATCTGCTTGAAGTTGTGTTCACCCACAGTTGTACTCATACCCTGTTCATACCAATGCAAATTATGACTATGCAGATTAAAAATGGGTCTGTGTAACTGCCAGTTTGTTTGATTGATACGGAAAGCTTGAAAGGAAACTTTTATAGGGAAAAACCCAAAATTGAATTTCATTCTGAATGCAGAATGCCTTTTCAGTCAGGAGTTGGATATATTATATTTATGTAATATATTTCCCAGCAACATTGGTCAGATTCAATCACATTATCTCAGAAATGGATAACGTAAGTTGCATGGTGAACTGGAATGAAGTTTTAACTCCAGTGTGCCTGGCTGTGAAAGCAGTTTGCTGCAACACCAGTGTTTCCTGACACATTACAAAGACGTGAACACTTAATCCAACAGAGAAACACCAGTGATGCCTAAATTTACAGAGGTGTAACAAAGTGTTTGCCCCCTTCATCATTTCTTATTTTTTGCATAGTTGTCACTCTTAAATGTTTCAGATTTTTTTAAAAATTTAAATATTAGTCAAAGACAACACAAGTAAACATAAAATGCAGTTTTAAATGAAGGTTTTTATTATTATGGGAGAAAAAAATCTAAACCTACTGGCCTGTGTGGGAAAAAGTGCTTGATGTTAAAAGCATAAACTGTCATTGATCACACCTCCTGAGTTTCAATTTCTTTAGCCACACCCAGGCCTGATTACTGACACACCTGTTCTCAATCAAGAAGTCATGTAAATAGGACCTGCCTGACAAAGTGAAGTAGACCAAAAGATACTCAAAAGCTAGACATCATGCCATGATCCAAAGAAAGAAAGAAAGTCATTGAGATCTATCATTCTGGAAAAGGTTACAAAAGCCATTTCTAAAGTTTTGGGACACCCGGAACCACAGTGAGAGCCACAGTGGTGAACCTTCCCAGGAGTGGCTGGCCACCAAAATTACCCCAAGGCGCAGCGGCGACGCACCCAAGAGATCACAAAAGAACCCACAGCAACACAATCCAAGACTGGCAGGCCTCACCTGACTCAGTTAAGGTCAGCGTTCATGACTCCACCATTAGAAAGAGACTGGGCAAAAAAAGGCCTGCATGGCAGAGTGCCAGAAGACGAAAACCACTGCTGAGCAAAAAGAACATTAAGGCTCCGTCTCAATTTTTTCCAGAAAACAATCTTGATGATCCCCAAGACTTTTGGAAATACTCTGTGGACTGACGAGACAAAAGTTGAGCTTTTTTGGAGGTGTTTGTCCATTACATCTAGTGTATAAAGTAAAAACGGATTTCAGAAAAAGAACATCATACCTACAGTAAAGTATGGTGGTGGTAGTGTGTGTGGTCTGGGGCTGTTTTGCTGCTTCAGGGACTGGAAGCCTTGCTGTGAAAAATGGAACCATGAATACCGCTGTCTACCAGAAGATCCTGAAGGAGAATGTTCGGGCCATCTGTTTGTGACCTCAAGCTGAAACGTACTTTGGTTCTGCAGCCGGACAATGATCCAAAACACACCAGCAAGTTCACCTCTGACGGCTGAAGAAAAACAAGGTGAATGAATTTGGAGTGGCCTGGTCAAAGTCCTGACCTGAATCCTATTGAGATGCACAAATAGAAAAGGTTTTTAAGGTTTTGCATGACCTTACAAATGTGGTTCTTGCTCAAAAACCTCAGTGTGGCTGAATTACAACAGTTCTGCAGGATAAGCGGGCCAAAATTTCTCCACAGCGCTGTGAACGACTCATTGCAAGTTACCGCAAACGCTTGATGGCAGTGTTGCTGCTAGGGTGGACCACATTTTTACAAGGGCCATGTAGGTTTGGGTTTATTTTCTCATCCCCTTAATAATAAAACTTAAACTTAAATAAAAATAAAAAAACTTAGGAGTGACAAACATGCAAAAAATAGAAATCAGGAAGGGGGCAAATACACTGTTTTTTCACACCACTGTATTTCAGGGATAGACATGTATGTGCAAGGAGTTTTACCGTAAATGTGTTTATGCTTTAAAGATGGCATTTTCTAAACAGAAGAGGCGTTGAAAGTGAGCTTTTAAAAAAAGATCCACCAAATAATAATCTGTGGCCTCGATGGAAAGCCTTGTAGATGATGAGGATTATATGTAAGCCTTAAAGGTAGGCATTATGACAGATCTTCATAATTTATCTTCTTAAACCTTGAGAGAGGAACGATTTTTAAACATGTATGTTTGATAAAACTGTCTGTAGACTCAGTAGATTACTGGATTAGGTAATGTATAGAATAGGCACAGCCTTAACTTAACCTGAATCTCTACAGCCTAGACGATCTTTCAGCCTTTCCTCACTGCCAGTAACTTTCTATGTTTTCATGAGACAAGCATTTATACACCTCTCTTCCTCACAAAGAAACGAGCCACTATACGCTCCTGTAACCCGCGTTTGTTGTTATTTAATTAGATCAATTTCCTTTTTGAGGCCGGGGATGAAACTGGCGCTCAGTTTTGCTGCCTCTCCTGAGCGTAAAGAAGAATCTTCTATCTTTGCTCTGCACACACGCTCCTTGATGACTTCCTCGTTTCGTCCTTAAAATGCAGCTCCTTTGAGGTGCCGAGTCAAAAAATGTCACCGCCAGCCGTTTTTCAATGTGGGATTCATTTCAAGTCAAGTTCTCCTATTTGTGTGGCGGCGGGAAACTTTTCTAAGCCCGATGCATATCAGCCCCTCCCTTGCACTTCTGACTCCCTTCTTGCTCCACCGATTGAAGCATCAAACATGAAGACATAGCTGGTGACGGGCTCTGTTTTCCGCTCTTCTTAGCTAGCAGAGAGCTCGAAAAAATCGAATGATTAATTTAGCAGATGTTGTCGGCTGGAGAACATGCCGGAGCGCCATGTGTGCCAGCAGGTCCTCAGTGTTAATAATGTAAGTGACCTGCTGCTGAAAAGTGATTAGCTCGTCACTTTTTTTTTTTTTTTTTAAATCCCGCTTCCTGGCCACAAAGGCAGCCGTGTGGTTTGTTACAGCGTTGCTTACATGGGCCGGTGCTGCACAATCGCGCTTAGATCGTGAATTTATCTACTTTGCTCTGTTTTTTTTTCTCTCTCTCTTTCCCTCACCCTGATTCACTCCCGCCACCAATCTTCTGTTCATGAGAGAAAGAAGTTTAATAAAGCAGCCTTTCAACCTCTGGGATGTCTATCCACTGTTTGAATTATAATTTTATCTTCTCCCATTGCAAAACAGAATTATTTTTAATGGAAGTGTTAGAGCTGTACTGAGATGTTTTGAGACATATTTGCCGTATCTTTTTCCGCTTCCTGAGTCTTGAGTTTTTAAAACTTAAGTTTATAGAGTGATCTGTTTCTTTGGCTCCTCCCAAGTTTTGAAACTTTATGCGAGAGATCTTAGTATTTGCATGCTATATCCTGCTTCGTCACGTCATGTGATATTTAAAGTTTTTTTTTTTTGCTTGAATTTACAGAAAGAGCTGGTTAGTAATCCTGAGAGCCCACGTATGTGTGCTTACAAGCTGGTCACCGTCAAGTTTAAGTGGTGGGGCTTGCAGAACAAGGTTGAGAACTTCATTCACAAGGTAAGGCTTTGAGTTTGAGTGCTTACAGTTTTAATCAGTATATGTGAAAAATATTTAAATACACAAACGGTTATCCCCCACTGGGAGCAATAGCTGGACCCTGGGAACATAACGTCTTAACTGTTAGTTGATGGATCTTCTTATTACACTCATCATCCAAAATATAGTTGCACCCACAAAGCATCAACTGACAGGAATAAAATGGTGGGTAGGTTTGGCCAATGATTCAAGATTTACGCTCAGTGACATAAGAAGCACTGACTTTACTGCTGTACCTGACTGACTATGTTGCCAAAGGCGTTTACTTGTCTGCGTTCACATGCCTCTGAACTTCTTCTAAGTGCCATCTCATTCTTAATCCATAGGGTTTAATAAGATGTCGACTCAATTAAAATTTTTTTTTTTTACGACTAGCTTTGCAGTCAAAACACTTCCTTCTGGGTGCAACTATATTTTTGATGATGAATTCATGTTCTTTATAAGAAAGGCTGCAATGTAGCCTCACGAAGTATAACAAATGTATTCAGAGTGTGGGGTTTGATAAATGATTAGTGACATAATAGAACAAAATAGAACATAGCATACCTACCAGAAAGGTTATGTGCTTTACCTTCGTTCTTTAAGTTTTCACCAACTTATTGAACCTAAGTATGTATTTTATTGTCTAAAAAGGATGATCTAAAAACATATTGTAAAATATTTAAAAAATTCAGCCTGAAGCAGCAGTTATCTTGAAGTGAACTGTTTTTTTATTTTTTTATTTATTTAAAAAATAAATAAATAAAAAAATAAAAAAACAGTTCACTTCAAGATAACTGCTGCTTCAGGCTGAATTTTTTAAATATTTTACAATATGTTTTTAGATCATCCTTTTTAGACAATAAAATACATACTTAGGTTCAATAAGTTGGTGAAAACTTAAAGAACGAAGGTAAAGCACATAACCTTTCTGGTAGGTATGCTATGTTCTATTTTGTTCTATTATGTCACTAATCATTTATCAAACCCCACACTCTGAATACATTTGTTATACTTCGTGAGGCTACATTGCAGCCTTTCTTATAAAGAACATGAATTCATCATCAAAAATATAGTTGCACCCAGAAGGAAGTGTTTTGACTGCAAAGCTAGTCGTAAAAAAAAAAAATTTTAATTGAGTCGACATCTTATTAAACCCTATGGATTAAGAATGAGATGGCACTTAGAAGAAGTTCAGAGGCATGTGAACGCAGACAAGTAAACGCCTTTGGCAACATAGTCAGTCAGGTACAGCAGTAAAGTCAGTGCTTCTTATGTCACTGAGCGTAAATCTTGAATCATTGGCCAAACCTACCCCCGATTTTATTCCTGTCAGTTGATGCTTTGTGGGTGCAACTATATTTTGGATGATGAGTGTAATAAGAAGATCCATCAACTAACAGTTAAGACGTTATGTTCCCAGGGTCCAGCTATTGCTCCCAGTGGGGGATAACCGTTTGTGTATTTAAATATTTTTCACATATACTGATTAAAACTGTAAGCACTCAAACTCAAAGCCTTACCTTGTGAATGAAGTTCTCAACCTTGTTCTGCAAGCCCCACCACTTAAACTTGACGGTGACCAGCTTGTAAGCACACATACGTGGGCTCTCAGGATTACTAACCAGCTCTTTCTGTAAATTCAAGCAAAAAAAAAAAACTTTAAATATCACATGACGTGACGAAGCAGGATATAGCATGCAAATACTAAGATCTCTCGCATAAAGTTTCAAAACTTGGGAGGAGCCAAAGAAACAGATCACTCTATAAACTTAAGTTTAAAAACTCAAGACTCAGGAAGCGGAAAAGATACGGCAAATATGTCTCAAAACATCTCAGTACAGCTCTAACACTCCATTAAAACATAATGTTTTGCAATGGGAGAAGATAAAATTATAATCAAACCAGTGGATAGACATCCCAGAGGTTGAAAGGCTGCTTTATTAAACTTTCATCTCATGAACAGAAGATTGGTGGGGGAGTGAATCAGGGTGAGGGAAAAGAGGAGAGAAAAAAAAAACAGAGCAAAGTAGATAAATTCACGATCTAAGCGCGATTGTGCAGCACCGGCCCATGTAAGCAACGCTGTAACAAACCACACGGCTGCCTTTGTGGCCAGGAAGAGGGATTTAAAAAAAAAAAAAAAAAGTGACGAGCTAATCACTTTTCAGCAGCAGGTCACTTACATTATTAACACTGAGGACCTGCTGGCACACATGGCGCTCCGGCATGTTCTCCAGCCGACAACATCTGCTAAATTAATCATTCGATTTTTGAGCTCTCTGCTAGCTAAGAGAGCGAAAACAGTAGCCCGTCACCAGCTATGTCTTCCTGTTTGATGCTTCAATCGGTGGAGCAAGAGGGAGTCAGAAGTGCAAGGGAGGGGCTGATACTGCATCGGGCTTAGAAAAGTTCCCGCCGCCACAAAATAGGAGAACTTGACTTGAAATGAATCCCACATGAAAAACGGCTGGCGGTGACATTTTTTGACTCGGCACCTCAAAGGAGCTGCATTTTAAGGACGAAAGAGGAAGTCATCAAGGGAGCGTGTGTGCAGAGCAAGATAGAAGATTCTTCTTTACGCTCAGGAGAGGCAGCAAAACTGAGCGCCAGTTTCATCCCCGGCCTCAAAAAGGAAATTGATCTAATTAAATAACAACAAACGCGGGTTACAGGAGCGTATAGTGGCTCGTTTCTTTGTGAGGAAGAGAGGTGTATAAATGCTTGTCTCATGAAAACATAGAAAGTTACTGGCAGTGAGGAAAGGCTGAAAGATCGTCTAGGCTGTAGAGATTCAGGTTAAGTTAAGGCTGTGCCTATTATATACATTACTAATCCAGTAATCTACTGATTCTACAGACAGTTTATCAAACATACATGTTTAAAAATCGTTCTCTCTCAAGTTTAAGAAGATAAATTATGAAGATCTGTCATAATGCCTACCTTTAAGGCTTACATATATCCTCATCATCTACAAGCTTTCCATCGAGGCCACAGATTATTTTGTGGATCTTTTTTTAAAAGCTCACTTTCAACGCCTCTTTCTGTTTAGAAATGCCATCTTAAAGCATAAACACATTTACGGTAAACTCCCTTGCACATACCATGTCTATCCCTGAAATACAGTGGTGTGAAAAAAAGTGTTTGCCCCCTTCCTGATTTCTTATTTTTTGCATGTTTGTCACTCCTAAGTTTTTTTATTTTTATTTAAGTTTAAGTTTTATTATTAAGGGAGAGAAAATAAACCCAAACCTACATGGCCCTGTGTAAAAATGTGGCCACCCTTAGCAGCAACACTGCCATCAAGCGTTTGCGGTAACTTGCAATGAGTCGTTCACAGCGCTGTGGAGAAATTTTGGCCCGCTTATCCTTGCAGAACTGTTGTAATTCAGCCACACTGGAGGTTTTGAGCAAGAACCACATTTTTAAGGTCATGCAAAACCTTAAAACCTTTTCTATTTGTGCATCTCAATAGGATTCAGGTCAGGACTTTGACCAGGCCACTCCAAATTCTTCACCTTGTTTTTCTTCAGCCGTTCAGAGGTGGACTTGCTGGTGTGTTTTGGATCATTGTCCTGCTGCAGAACCAAAGTACGTTTCAGCTTGAGGTCACAAACAGATGGCCGAACATTCTCCTTCAGGATCTTCTGGTAGACAGCGGTATTCATGGTTCCATTTTTCACAGCAAGGCTTCCAGGTCCTGAAGCAGCAAAACAGCCCCAGACCATCACACTACCACCACCATACTTTACTGTAGGTATGATGTTCTTTTTCTGAAATCCGTTTTTACTTTTACACTAGATGTAATGGGACAAACACCTTCCAAAAAGCTCAACTTTTGTCTCGTCAGTCCACAGAGTATTTTCCCAAAAGTCTTGGGGATCATCAAGATGTTTTCTGGCAAAATTGAGACGAGCCTTAATGTTCTTTTTGCTCAGCAGTGGTTTTCGTCTTGGCACTCTGCCATGCAGGCCATTTTTGCCCAGTCTCTTTCTTATGGTGGAGTCATGAACGCTGACCTTAACTGAGTCAGGTGAGGCCTGCAGTTCTTTGGATGTTGCTGTGGGTTCTTTTGTGATCTCTTGGGTGCGTCGCCGCTGCGCTCTTGGGGTAATTTTGGTGGGCCAGCCACTCCTGGGAAGGTTCACCACTGTTGGCTCTCACTGTGGTTCCCTGGTGTCCCAAAACTTTAGAAATGGCTTTGTAACCTTTTCCAGACTGATAGATCTCAATGACTTTCTTTCTTTCTTTGGATCATGGCATGATGTCTAGCTTTTGAGTATCTTTTGGTCTACTTCACTTTGTCAGGCAGGTCCTATTTACATGACTTCTTGATTGAGAACAGGTGTGTCAGTAATCAGGCCTGGGTGTGGCTAAAGAAATTGAACTCAGGTGTGATCAATGACAGTTATGTTTTAACATAAGCACTTTTTCCCACACAGGGCCATGTAGGTTTAGATTTTTTTCTCCCATAATAATAAAAACCTTCATTTAAAACTGCATTTTATGTTTACTTGTGTTGTCTTTGACTAATATTTAAATTTTTAAAAAAATCTGAAACATTTAAGAGTGACAACTATGCAAAAAATAAGAAATGATGAAGGGGGCAAACACTTTGTTACACCTCTGTAAATTTAGGCATCACTGGTGTTTCTCTGTTGGATTAAGTGTTCACGTCTTTGTAATGTTCAGGAACACTGGTGTTGCAGCAACTGCTTTCACAGCCAGCACACTGGAGTATCATTCCAGTTCACCATGCAACTTACGTTATCCATTTTCTGAGATAATGTGATTGAATCTGACCAATGTTGCTGGGAAATATATTACATAAATATAATATATTCAACTCCTGACTGAAAAGGCATTCTGCATTCAGAATGAAATTCAATTTTGTCTATATAAAGTTTCCTTTCAAGCTTTCCGTATCAATCAAACAAACTGTCAGTTACACAGACCCATTTTAATCTGCATAGTCATAATTTGCATTGGTATGAACAGGTATGAGTACACTGTGGGTGAACACAACTTCAAGCAGATCAAGTAAACCTTTTTCACCATCCTTTCTACACACGCTTTCCTGCTGGCTCACACCCCAACACACAGCCACACACACACACACCCTAACAAGACGAGCATCGTCTCCTCCAATCACTGTGATATCTATTAAGCTCAATTAGAAGCAGGATAGAAGTGATTTATCTTCATCAGAGAACAGTCACACACCACTGTCACTCTGCCCGATTCACCCCCACTCACTCTCTCTCTCTCACCTCCACACATCTTATCTGCCATTCTCTCTCTTGACGTACCCTCCATGGCCTACAACTCCATCCCTGTTCTACCATTCTCCTTACTTCACCTTGGAGCCTTCTCCACATTTATATACCATCTAGCATTTCTTGCTGAATGACTCACCTACCTGCTGCAAGGGTAGTAAGAAGTCTATTCACAAATACAGCTGCTTTTCAGCTCCATTAAATCTCAAATAATGGTAAGTGATGAAGGCAAACATGTAAGTTTAAAATGTTTAGAGTATTCACAATGCAATAGGCATATTATGAAGGTATTCTGAATCGGTAGGGAAAAAAAAAATGCACCAACAAAAACAGCAGGAAAAGAAGCTGGGAAAAAACATTAATAAAACATGGCAGATATGATTAGATTATAATTCACAGAATAAAATGAGATAATGGCACAAATACTGACAATCGTATACTAGCATATCCTTGTATGCGTCTAACAGCAGGCATTAATATTTATCACCATGATTTGCTCCACATGATGGCTGATTTTCATAGATCCCTTTTCAGTATTTCTCTGATAGGCCTGTAACAGTTATCACCAGTAAATCTAAAACGTCCAACAGGTTCATTTCTTTTCCTCTCTTCTCTATATTCAGTACTGTATACACACTGTAAACCTGTATCCTCTGTTCCTATTGTTCTTGTGTTATGTATTTATTTATTTTAACCCTATCTAGCAGTGACCAGAAAAGGATGGGCTCCCCTTCTGAGATTTGGTTGTTTAATGGATTTCTGCTCGTAGGGAGTTTTTCATTGTTCATGGGAGCCTAGACACATATTTTGTGAAGATGGTTTGTGAGGGCTACTTGACTAATTTCCAATTAAATACAAATTGCAATATTATATATAATACTACAAATAAGCTGTGTACACACATTCATATTAAAAGTTTAGGTGATTTTATTTTTGATTTTTTGATTTTATGATTTTTTTTTTCCCCATCCAGATTAATTGACTGTGGCCTTACAAAATATCATGCGGTGTGACCGTGATTTATCTTACATTGATTTAATTTCCTAACACACTTACCATTTGTTTCAACAGTTCTTAGTAATTTAATGTGTTTAGAAACAAGATATTTTCATTATTTTTAGCTCTAGAATATCACAGTCACCTTTTTTTCTGTAAATCACATAAAAGCAATATTTTTTAAAAATGTAAAACCTTTGACTTAAGCATACTTCATCAGTGATAAATATTTCAGCTCCATATAGTAGACATTTTGTTTCAAATTTAATACTGTTACTTCTATTATTGGTCGCACTACCAATTAAAAAGTGGTCACTCCAAATGACATCCTATGGATAAAATTGTTTAAAAAAAAAAACAAAAAAAAAAACACACAACACAGTAAGTTCCCTGCAAAAACAGATTGAATTAGATTTACTTAACAGCTCTCAAATGTTTCACAAACGTATTAAATAAAAATCTCATCACAGACATTTATAAGTGCAGCGTACATCACTGACTTCGCTATAAACAGACATTTTATTTAACTTAGCAGTGGATTAACAAATCTTAACACGTCTACTTTGATTATAAAATTATTTTAATCAGAACCATATGCTATTATTTTCCATTCCATTGTATTTTCCTATTATTTTCCATTGTGCACATTGTAAACATTCCATTCAACTTAAAAGTCACCATGCTATAGATGCTAGTATCAGGAATGTCAACATCAAGCCTACATATGGAAGCTCATCATAGGTTACAATCAAAAACATGCACCTTAAGTCTTAAAAACGCCCTTGTTCACTTGATGCCGCAGGTATGTTCAAGGTGTGCATATCTCTATATGAAGCCTTCATGGCTCAACTCAATAATGTGAATGAAGCATTTCTGTCATTTCTACTGTGGTTTATAGAGTTGATCTGAGTATCTAGGAACCTTTCATTAGTAATTACACCAACACACCATTTAAGTAAGGCAGATGTGTGTCGACCTTCATAAGTCAGGCAATGGCTACAAGAAAATAGCCACTCCCCTACACCTGCCCATATTTAGTCAGAGGAATCATCCAGAAGTTTAAAACAACTGGGACAGTAGCAAACAACCCTGGACCAGGACGCCAATTTATCTTGCCTCCACACACAGTGAGGAGGAGGGTAAGAGAAGCTCACTGTTAGAGAATCGCATCAAAAAGTAGCATCTTGTGTCCATAACAACCATAAGGGCCTATCTACGTGCCAACAAGCTGTTTCAACTGGGACCATGTGCTTTGGTTAGGTGAGACCAATATATAGCTTTTGGCAACAAACACTTTAACTGGCTCGGGCGTAACACAAAAGATGAGTATGTGTAAAGGCACCTCATGCCCACTGTGAAGTATGGGGGAGGATCGGTGATGCTGTGGCCCTATTTCTCTTCCAAAGACCACCGGAACCTTGTTAGGGTGCATGGCATTATAAACTTTTTGAAATACCAGTAGATTTTATATTAAAATCTGGTGGCCTTTGCCCAAAAGCTGAAGATGGGTCATCACTGGGTCAGGGACCCTAAACATATGGCCAAATTTACACAAAAATGGTTCATCAGACACAAAATCACTCTCTGTATTCTCCCATCTTGTGAAATGTTACAGGAGAAGATTAAGAGCTGTCTTGTTGGCAAAAGGGGGTTGTACAAAGTATTAACACCAATGCCAATAATAATGCCAATTCACGTATTAGAAGCCCAAAAACTTTTTTGGCATTTTTCTTAGGATATTGTACAAACTTTATATTTATTTCCAAAATATTAGAATAATTACTCATGCTGCAATAAAATCTATTCCAAAAATAGTACAATAAAGTAATTTTGTTTGTAAATCAACTGAAAATAAATGCACAAAAACTTAAACATAAATCTGTCATAGAAAACGCTCTGCAATGGTGTACCATATGAAGTTCAATCAAAATTTACAGGCACCAAATTTGACCACATCTAAACAAAAAAAAAAATGTACAATCAAAATATATTAGCAGTAAAAACTTTGTAATAATTATATATTATAATAATTTTTTGAGGTCATACCACATGATACCCGAAGGTGGCAAATACCTACCAGCTGTAAAAAAGGTCATTTTATTTCCAAATTTGTGAAGAGTTACAAAATGACTTGCTGCTTTCATTGGCAAATAGGTAAATTATGCATTATCCTTTCTCTGAATTGTTTTCCATATACAAGTCAAAAAGTGGTCATTTTTTATGGTTGCACCACATTATTTTATAAAATAGACAAAGTTTGTTTGTATATTATGGTGGAAATAAAAATCTAATCATGTTGCAGTTTTGTACAGGACTACAAAACACTTTGGAAATCATATCAGAAAATAAAGATAAATAGATTTAGAGTCATTTAAAGACGTTTTTGAACCAGCAGTCATAGCTGGATGGTTGCACCACATGAGATTTTGACTCTTGAAATAACAGAAAATATACAATTAACCAATGTAAATAATTTTACGACCCTTGTTTAGTTTATATATTTAGTGGGTTTGATTTTAATAAATTTATTATTGTAGACTCATCAGCAAAAAATAGTTGCCCCTAGAAGGAAGAATACTTGAATCGAAGAAAATATGAATCGGAGAAAAGTTCAAAAGCAATTCTAGCAGTTGGATGAGTTTGAGAGGGGTCACATCATGGGCTTCTGGGAAGTGAGATGGTCTTATCGCCGTTATGCGTGCCATACTAGTCGTGCGGATATTACCATAGCATGCTGTTGATCACAGTAGATAAAAGGCGGCACAGAGCAGAAGGCTCTGGGAGACCTACACAAACCACAGAGATGGAAAAGTAGTGTATTGTGTGACATGGAGTTGTCCAATAGTCACATTTGTGGGCATTAAGCAAGCAGTGATCCCCTCTATGAGCCATCCTGTTAGTGGTGGCACCATTGGCAGAAGGACTGCATGACGCAGGACTACATGCACACAGACCATTACAGTTGCCCTTCACACCACATCAAGGTCACCAAAGACTGCAATGCAACTCGTCATGGAGTGACCAGCGGGTCATCTTTAGTGTAAGTGTTATATATATATACACACACACACACACACACACACACACACACACACACACCTTGCTACCCAACACCACTGCAATCCAACACTTCCTTCTGGGTGCAATTATTTTTGATGATGAGCGTATATATATATATATATATATAGGAGCGTATACAGTCCATTATAAAAACAAAAAATATATACAGTTACTGGCAGCACACAATCATATACATTCCACTCAGTCCCTTCCCTCAGTCTTACCTTCCAGTTAGGTCCTAGTGGTCCTCTGCCCGTCTTTGTTGACTTAAAGAGTGCAGGGTCCTCATCTGGTTTGTAATCCTACAAATAAAGAAGCAAAAACAATTATTTTCTGATCACATTCTGGCTTAGAATAGTTCTGTAACTTGATCATTTTGGGGCTAAACTAACAACTAAAAGGGAACATAATATTTTCACAGATTAATTATATATATAAATTGGTGGTCAGAGTGTAACACAGGAGACACCGCAAAAATCTGTAATAAAATTAACACGAGAGAGAGAGAGAGAGAGAGAGAGAGAGAGAGAGAGAGAGAGAGAGAGCGAGAGAGAGCGAGAGAGAGCGAGAGAGAGCGAGAGAGAGAGAGAGCGAGAGAGAGCGAGAGCGAGAGAGAGAGACTCCATTTAATAAACTGGAAAAGAGGTGGGGAAAAAAGCAGCTAAAATAAATGGATGAAAAGCCTTTAATTTTAACTGCACCTCCAGGGCCTTGCAATTGTAAATAAATCATGATGTGCCTGAAGCCAAACAGAAGCTTTTCAGGGCTACCATACAGCTAGAGAAGCAAACAAGCAATAAAGACACACACATACCCACACACACACACACACACACACACACACACGCGCACCCCAGAGTAAACTGGCCTGTTTAATACCATATGCACTGTCTGGATGACAACGCGTGACTATGCACTAATGAGGCTAGGTGTGAATTCATGCAAAGCGAAGGAGGAAAAGGAAAAATTAAGTGTAAGTGTGTGTGTGTGTGTGTGTGTGTGTGTGTGTGTGTGTGTGTGTATCGACACACAGTCTTAATTAATCTAACTAACTCATCGTTGCAGGCTCTCAGCACAATGCCTGCGGCCATGCCTGAGGCTAGAGCCTGATAGGGCCCACAGACACACAGAGCCTGGAGACCTGTGAGACACTACAAAATACATACGCACACACACACTCACGCGCGCGCACACACACACACGCACACACACACACAAGCAACTATAGGCAAGAACACTATCATTAAGAGTTCTCCCTCTCACTTACACACATTCCTCATCGTTCTCCACACACACACACACACACACACACACACACACACACAATATTCAAGAAACTGTGGTGAATACTAGTTCATTAGGCTAGTTTCACCTAAGCCAGCCACCAGGATACACAGTGTGCAGTTTGTGAAATTCTTATTCATAAGCTTCCAATTCTGTCTGTAACACATTGTCAGTGTAATAAAACAATACAAATGGGAAAAACAACTTTCCAGAACTGCAGGACAAGAGGTAATATTTTTAACTGCAGGTAATATTTGTACTTATGAACATACCACTTTGTACCACCTTAGTTAATATGTTTAATACATCGTAATTTAAGTGGTATGTTTCATTACATTGCATCTCCAAAATGTCAACTTTATGAAAAAAGCCAAAACATTATTTTCATTAAATGTAAGTTAAAGTGCAGGGACTTTACTTCAAGAAAAGTTGAATCTCTTCTATAGGCCCATTCATTTTGACAATTTTCACACAATGTTGAGAGCAGCTGATTTTCTTAAATTAAAATAAAATGAAAAAATTGAGAGTTTTTGGCCAGCAACAATACAATACAACATTGTTATATTTTCCCTGTTTATATTATACATATAAAACCTCAAATATTATATATGTACATATACACGACACACACACACACACACGCAACTATAGGCAAGAACACTATCATATATTATACACACACAGACAGAGGAACTAAAACAAATTAGTGTAGATGTATAGTATGTGACTACTTAAATTCACCACAAGGTGGCACTACAGGACCTTGATTGAGCTCAATTCAACTTCACACAATCAGAAGTTGCATCACTACATAGACACTGTGGTAATTTTAGTCAATAATGCCACAGAGGAGTGAACAGGGATAGCGAAAGAACGCACCAGTAAAGAAAACAGGTAGCACTTCAGCACATTCACTGAAAGAGGGGAACTTACACCATGGGCTACTTGATCTCTGTCTGCAATGTCAATGGGGACAACCTCCACTGACTTCCATGTGGAATTATCCAGCTTGTGAACCTGTCAATGAAAAACACCACAACACAACGCAATAAGCCGAAAACTGGCTTGTGAAAGCAAGCACATCCTTCCTCAACAGCCAGCCAACACATCTTTCTCAACTTTCATAAGATGACATCACCCACTCCAATTTAGCTACGCTTGACCAAGGCCTAGAATTAGTAATGATCAAGTTTAGAAACCCATATGAGGTGAACTGACTCTCTTAACCATTTAAATCAATTACAGATCAATTAAGAGACAGTATAAAACACTAAAGGAACTTTAAAGTGTGTCTGTTTTTTTTGTATTTTTTTATGTAGTGCATTTGCAGTTCCTTATAATACACACTTAAATGAAAGTAAGAATTCTAATGCATAGTACTGTGCAGAAGTTCAAGTTAATAGACAAGTAAAGTTCCTGGGGAAAAAATCCCAGCTAAAAACAGCTATTAAGTTAATTTCAGGACCTATTTCTGAAGAGATGGCATATAAGAATCAACTATCTCAAGAAAGAGGAACATCTAAGCAAAATAAGGGCAATAGGAAATACAGTTTCCGAAATACAGTTCAACACACTATTATTAAACCCTATAGAGAAAATAGAACTCCTGCCATCCATATAAGACCTGGTAGACTATCAAGCATGTAACCATCGGATAAAGAGTACCCAAGTGTCATCTGTGATAGATGAAAGAAAAGTCAAAGCTATACTCTTGCTTCAGCTCTGAAAAAAATCCACAGATGTTCCTGTCCATCCTTCTACTGTGAGAGGACAACATAATGCAAAAGTTATCGAACAGACAAAGAAGATGATATTCAAATAAACAAAAAAGTCGCTGGGACTTTCAGTACAATTAACTGGTCACACCAGACCCCAATATAAATGAATGCGTTTGGGATTATGTAAACAACAACCAATTAGACTGAACTAAAAAAAAAAAAAAAAAAAAAATTAAAAAAATTTTTTTTAAAAAAGGAGAAGCATTTAGGCACATAGGCACTAAAGGTTACAGTTAGTGGTGGATGTTTTTGTGTAGTTTTCTGTATATATACATTTTCTATTTCTTTTTTATTTCTTCCTGACTTGGCAATATTTACAAAATGTACCTAAAGCCCAGAAATTCAATAAATAAAATGGAGGTCTTTAACTTTTGCACAGTACTTTATGTATGATATACCATGTCGTAAAATCCAGACCAGCAAGTGAAACACAACTTACATTTTCTATCGCTCCAAGATCAGGTTTATGCCACGTTTCAATTTTGATAAAGAAGTCATCCTTCATGTATTCATTCTAGGATAACAAGCACAGGGGTCTCAACATCACCACTAAAACGCACTTAACAACAATTTCATCAGTAAATGATGATTATAAAAAGTGGGTGGGGTTTGCAACAGTAAAAGGAAGACTCACTTTTTTTTTTTTTTTTTTTTTAAACAGACCTTTCCTGGGTACACAATTGTTACAGATGCTAGGCTATGAAGGACCAAATGGGTGAACCACAGCACCACAATGAGGCAGACTAACACAGCCTCTCTGACTAGTTAGGAATCCAGATGCTTACAGATTGTGGGTAAAGCAGTCGATCACTGATCTCTCCCTCAATTGGTATTTGAGGTTTTTCCCCACGGACAGGATTATTATTTTTTTTCCTCCCCAGGGACCTTCCAGAACTACGATTTTGAGACCTTCAGGCCCTTCTCTAATTTCTTCTTTCATTGGCTAGTCAAAGCTCACTGAATAAATAAGCAATCCCATATACGTCCACTAGATGAAGCCAAGACTTCATTGCGTCAAAGCACAAACAGATTTTTGTTAGCAATAGGATTTTTAAAATTATTATTTTGGGTTTCTATCCTCAAACATCATTTTGTGTACAACAAAGAATGGAATGCCTAATTTAATCTTAATTTACTGTAAAAATATAGCCATATTTAGGGCTTCTTGGTGGCTTGTGGCGGTACTAGACAATTACTCATATAGCTTATTACAAGAAATGGAACTGGGAAGGCATGGCATAAAGTAGACTACCTGTCACAAGGTGTCCAAAAGGCTTAAATGTGTTGTTAAACTAAAAAACTGC
>JAMWET010006323.1:65000-67844 GCA_024036415.1 Prochilodus magdalenae | reverse complement strand
GTGGATGAGTGAGTGTGTAGTTTTATGGATGAGTGAGTGAGTGGCTGGATGAGTAAGTGAGTGGATGAGTGAGTAGTTTTATGGGTGGATGAGTGAGTAGTGTTATGGATGAGTGAGTGAGTGGCTGGATGAGTAAGTGAGTGGATGAGTGAGTAGTTTTATGGGTGGATGAGTGAGTAGTGTTATGGATGAGTGAGTGAGTGGGTGGATGAGTAAGTGAGTGGATGAGTGAGTAGTTTTATGGGTGGATGAGTGAGTAGTGTTATGGATGAGTGAGTGAGTGGCATGAGGGTATGGGTAAGTGGAGTGGTTGGCTGATTGAGTGAGTAGTTTTATGGGTGGATGAGTAGTTTTTTATGGTGGATGAATGAGAGTGGGTGGATGAGTGAGTGAGTAGTGTTATGGAGGAGTGACGTGTAGGTGAGTGGGTAAGGTGAATGTGAGGGTATGTTTGGTGTACCTCTGTGGGTATGAGACGTGGAGTGAGTGGTGAGCGGAGTGAGTGAGTGAGTAGTGTATGGATGAGTGAGTAGTGTTATGGATGAGTGAGTGAGTGGCTGGATGAGTAAGTGAGTGGATGAGTGAGTAGTTTTATGGGTGGATGAGTGAGTAGTGTATGGATGAGTGAGTGAGTAGTGTTATGGATGAGTGAGTGAGTGGCTGGATGAGTAAGTGAGTGGATGAGTGAGTGAGTAGTTTTATGGGTGGATGAGTGAGTAGTGTATGGATGAGTGAGTGAGTAGTGTTATGGATGAGTGAGTGAGTGGCTGGATGAGTAAGTGAGTGGATGAGTGAGTGAGTAGTGTTATGGATGAGTGAGTGAGTGGATGAGCGAGTGAGTGAGTAGTGTTATGGATGAGTGAGTGAGTGGATGAGCGAGTGAGTAGTGTTATGGATTAGTGAGTGAGTGAGTGGGTGGATGAGTGAGTGAGTAGTGTTATGGATGAGTGAGTGAGTGGCTGGATGAGTAAGTGAGTGGATGAGTGAGTGAGTGAGTAGTGTTATGGATGAGTGATTGAGTTGATGAGCGAGTGAGTAGTGTTATGGATGAGTGAGTGAGTAAGTGAGTGGATGAGTGAGTGAGTGAGTAAGTGAGTGGATGAGTGAGTGAGTAGTTTTATGGGTGGATGAGTAAGTGAGTGGATGAGTGAGTGAGTGAGTAGTGTTATGGATGAGTGAGTGAGTGGATGAGCGAGTGAGTAGTGTTATGGATGAGTGAGTGAGTAGTGTATGGATGAGTGAGTGAGTGGGTGGATGAGTGAGTGAGTAGTGTATGGATGAGTGAGTGAGTGGCTGGATGAGTAAGTGAGTGGATGAGTGAGTAGTTTTATGGGTGGATGAGTGAGTGAGTGGGTGGATGAGTGAGTGAGTAGTGTATGGATGAGTGAGTAAGTAGTGTATGGATGAGTGAGTGAGTGGGTGGATGAGTGAGTGAGTAGTGTATGGATGAGTGAGTGAGTGGGTGGATGAGTGAGTAGTTTTATGGGTGGATGAGTGAGTGAGTAGTGTATGGATGAGTGAGTGAGTAGTGTATGGATGAGTGAGTGAGTGGGTGGATGAGTGAGTAGTTTTATGGGTGGATGAGTGAGTGAGTAGTGTTATGGATGAGTGAGTGAGTGGGTGGATGAGTGAGTGAGTAGTGTTATGGATGAGTGAGTGAGTGGGTGGATGAGTGAGTGAGTAGTGTATGGATGAGTGAGTGAGTAGTGTTATGGATGAGTGAGTGAGTGGGTGGATGAGTGAGTGAGTAGTGTATGGATGAGTGAGTGTGTCGGTGAGTGGGTAGGTGAATGAGGGGTGTTTGGTTTACTCTGTGGTTGAGAGTGAGTGAGGGGGTGTGTGTGTGAGGGGTATTGGTTTACTGTGTATTAGGTGTGGTTTGTTTGTTTGTTTGTTTGTTTGTTTGGTTGGATGGATGGTTGTTTGTTTCTCCTGGATACAGTGTTCTGGCTCCATGTGGAGTGTCCCCTGGGTGGAGAACCCTGAGTAAAGATCATTACTGGATCACCTGATTCAGCTTTCTGTAGAAGTGAGAACTGTCCAGTAGGACTGACCCTCCTCCTGCTGGGTCATCTCCCGAACGGCAAAACCACAGCAACCGACTAACTCCTGTCTCTCTGTGTGTCTCTGTGTGTGTGTGTGTCTGTGTGTCTCTGTGTGTCTCTCTGTGTGTGTGTGTGTGTGTGTGTGTGTGTGTGTGTCTCTGTGTGTATGTCTGTGTGTGTGTGTGTCTCTGTGTGTGTGTGTGTCTCTGTGTGTGTGTGTGTGTGTGTGTGTGTCTCTCTGTGTGTGTGTGTGTGTGTCTCTGTGTGTGTGTGTCTCTGTGTGTATGTCTGTGTGTGTGTGTGTCTCTGTGTGTGTGTGTGTGTGTGTGTGTGTGTGTGTGTGTGTGTGTGTGTGTGCTCAGTTCTGGACCAGGGTAAAGTAAAACACTATAAGATCCGGCGGACGGAGAGCAATAACTACTATGTGTCTAGAACCCGGACTTTTGACACTCTAAAGAAACTGTTGGAGCACTACAGCCAGAAGGAGGATGGGCTTTGTGTCCGGCTTGGACAGCCCTGCAAGAAGGTACTGACCACTGCACGCACACATACAAGCAATCACTACTGACCATTCAACCACTGACCACTGCTGACCATTCAACCACTGACCACTACTGACCATTCAACCACTGACCACTACTGACCATTCAACCACTCACCACTGCTGACCATTCAACCACTGACCACTGCTGACCATTCATCCACTGACCATTCAACCACTGACCACTGCTGACCATTCAACCACTGACTACTGCTGACCACTCAACCACTGACCACTGCTGACCACTCAACCACTGAC
>JAMWET010006323.1:50000-60000 GCA_024036415.1 Prochilodus magdalenae | reverse complement strand
ACACACACTATATACACACTACACAGACACACACACTGTGTACACACTACACACACACACTATATACACACTACACACACTGTGTACACACTACACACACACACACACACACTATATACACACTACACACACACACACTGTGTACACACTACACACACTATATATACACACTACACACACACTACACACACTGTGTACACACTACACACACTGTGTACACACTACACACACACACACTATATATACACACTACACTCTAGACGATTTATCTATTTACCTACAAGCTCTCTCTGTCTCTCTCTCTCTCTCTCTCTCTCTCTCTCTCTCTCTCTCTCTCTCTCTCTCTCTCTCTCTCTCTCTAGGTCTCACTAATTACCAAGTTGTGCAGAAACTGCATACTGGTTATCGGATGGCGTGCCCACCTAGGTGTCCGAAGCCCCTGTATGACATAATGATGGAGTGCTGGAACGACACGCCTGCTGACCGGCCCACCTTTGAAACACTGCAGTGGAAGCTCGAGGAATTCTTTGATCTGGATGTCAGCTCGTACGACGACGCGAACCGCTACTGACCAATTGCTCCATCCACAACGGCTCCCATGGCAACAGTTATCTGGGTAACAGCTCCCATAGGAGCAGCATCCCCAGCTACCCCAACAACATTCCCAACTCCGTCCCGGAGGCTCTCGTCCTGGAGCCTTGTTTTACTGTACTCGCTCTATAAGAAGGAATCAACTGGACTACACCTCCACTTCCTCCACCTTCCCAGAAATCATCGCAATCGGATTTCCAGCTCACACCCGGAACACTGGCACACGAGCCTGCTGGACACCAAACATTTAAACATGCTTGAACGTCCGAGTGAAACTGTACCCAGCACACTGCTCTCCCCGGCTCTCTTCCTGACCCTGAAGTAACTGGCCTCGAGGTTAAAGGTTAACTCGGGTATGAACATTACCACCCTGAACAGTGAACAGTGTTAACCATGTTCAGTTATTGTGGTCCTTGGTGGGAATAATGTTCATGCAGTCCAGCATGCCGAGCCACTGTCGTCTCAGTAGCTGTTCTTCAGTAGTTCCTGATGTAGCACTGCAGCAGTAACCAGTCCCTCCCAGCTCCCTCCCAGCTACATCAGCTGTTTGGTTCTACAGTGGAACAGTGCTGTTGGTTGGAATTCTGGTTCGGGGTTTGTCCTGCTGGGTGTCGTTTGGTGTGCTGTAGGTCCTGAGCTGTTCAGGGAGGGTGTGGTAAACTCCAGCAGCAGGGTTTCCCGTACCTGCAGGACAGTGATAGTTCAGAGAACGACCCTACTCCCCCGATTTCTCCACCCAGCCCACCAAACCTAGTCAAGCCAGCCGAGATGTGTTCAGAGTTTAATCCAATAATAATAGAAGCTTATGGCCCACCGATTAGCATGGTGCTGAACGAATGCTAAATCCTCACACAGCTCCCTCAGACCAGGAGGTGTTAAGTAATCACTGATAACGTTAATCTGTGTTATTGATAAGAGTGGCGTGTCAGAAATCACATGATGCAGCCTGTTATTACCCCGTCACTGTAAATCACAGCTGTCCCGACCGCATGAGCGCCGACCGGACCTGCCCTCATTCTTCACATTCTGACTGTTCTGTGTGACGCTTCGTACCGAGCTCAGACGTCAGGGCGTCGGGAGTCTCAGTGTGTTGGTGTAGCCGGATGAGCAGGTTTCAGAGCGGTGGAACGCTAAGACACGCCCCCTTTTCAGATACTGGAATGTAAGTGCGACCTGTGTTTTGCATGTGTGCTGGTTTGTCTCCCCCTGCTGCTGCTTTAATCACACTGCAGCTGCTCAGTGATTGGCTGAAACTGAAACTGTGATAGAGCCTGTTCTGAATAAGATTATTAAAAATGTGTATTATTTTATCTAATAGAGCAGAATTAATAGATCACGCGGTCCGGACCGTGCTGAGGTGCTGTACCGGGGCAGGATGACGCAGTCTGCTGAGGTTCTGATTGATGATAACGAGTATTTGCTGAGATACTGTACGTGTGTTGTTGATTTCTGCACTGTCTGAGGAGAATGTGAAAGAGGACATGATTGATTTATGGTGATGTATCGATTATAGATCTCTATAGATTAAAGCTTATAACCTGTTTTACCTGAAAGACCCGTGTACGGAGTATCTGTCTCTGTTCCTGAGTTCCGTGTAGAGCTTCTGTATCCGTGCAGTGATCCAGTTCAGCACCGATTGCCCCGCTCCCCTCTCCTGTAAAGGAGTTCGAGGTTATGAATGTCTCCAGTTTTAATAAGTTTAAATATGATGTGGAGATAATCAGACGTCCACATGGGGGGAAAGAGAACCTGATTAAACAGACAGTAATAACAGGCCTGGTGATTCTTCATAACAATATCAGTACCATGTGACCTTCAGGACCAGGAGATCACCTGGAGGTGAAATTAGAGTCGGGAGAATGAATCAACTCAGTGACTGAGCGACTGAGTGAGCGACTGAGTGAGTGAGTAACCTCCACAGTGAGCCATTCAACTTACAGCATTTCATATCATGCTGGTGTTAAATTAGACAAGTCAGCCAATCAGAGCAGAGCTCATTTACATGTATCAGTCTTAAAGGTGCGGTAAGAGAATCAGTCTGATTCCGGGTGAGGGACACAGCGAGGCTGGCCTGTGATCGTAGAAGTGAATTATGAGATGAAGGTGGAGCTCTGCGGTGGATGTTCTGCTTTCTCTCCGCTCATGAAGCTGCTTCTGGGAGAGCTGCTGATCAGAAGACAGGAGCGTTACAGCCTTCATCCATCATGCATCCGTCATCTTCATCCATCAGCTCGTTAATGTACCGGTCTGGTCTGCACTCGCGCCAGCCGGACCAATAACGCCGCTGCTAATACAGCTAATGGACAGCGTGCTCATCAGTCAGGCTGTAGGGGTCGACTCTGAGGGATCGGTTCCAGCGCAGGAGCAGAGAGCCGACCGTCCGGGAGGCAGTGAGGATGGACTGGCTGGTAGAGCTGTTCCTGTGGGAGGTGGAGGATCTGAGATGATGATTAGGATGAAGCTTTAAATGATCACAGGCTTTACACTCCTGTAGTCTGGAGGTGTGGTTCTCCCTCACTCACATGAAATCCCCATCAATACCAAACCCTCCAGGAGCTCCAGGTTCAGTTCCAGGAGAGATCATCCCTGCTCCTTTAACCCGCATCCCACAGTCTCAGCACGCCCTGTAACCACACCTGTTCCCCTCGGTGCAGAACCGAACACGGCTCTCCCTTCACTAGGATACACAGGCGTGTACATCAGACTGCTCCCGGCAGAGTGGCAATCAGACCGACCGGTCAGGGTTCTCACTCTCTCTCCTCCGTACACACACACTCACCCATAGGCATGTAGTCCATACGGTCCTGAGTGGTCAGCCTGGACACCTGCCGAGTTCACGGCCTGTTCGGTTTAACCCTCACTGGAAGTGAGCAGCGACCCAGCTTCTGCTCTGTGAGAGTGTGGGTGTGTGTGTGTGACTGTGTATGTGTGTGTGCGGCTGGGTGTGTGTCTGTGTGTGTGTCTGTGTGTATGTGTGTGTGCGGCTGGGTGTGTGTCTGTGTGTATATGTGTATGTGTGTGTGTGGCTGGGTGTGTGTGTCTGTGTGGCTGTGTGTGTGGCTGTGTGGCTGTGTGTGTGCGGCTGGGTGTATGTGTGTGTGTGGCTGTGTGGCTGGGTGTGTGGCTGTGTGGAGCCGGTGGAGCTCCTTCACCCCAGACTCCTCAGTCCGTGTCCTTATGGATCTGGCTTTGCGCTCAGGGACAGCGTCCAGCTGGAACAGGAAAGGGTTCCTCCCCAACCTGCTGCACACAGCTAAGGGTCTGAGCCAAACCCAGAACCCCACCCGCAGACTATTATCCCCTGTACTGTTGACGCTCTGCCTTCCGGTAGGGAGCATTCATCCTCCAAACCCTGACTGACAGGTGCCTGATCCATCATCCAGAGAAAGGCTGTGTGCAGCTGCTCAGCCGAGGAGACCCGTTAATGAAGCCCACGGTTCTGGTGCTGGTCTCATTTCCTGAGGCAGGTTCAGAACCTGTAGGGAGTGATGGCGAGTTTACGTGCTGCGTGTCCTCGGTGGTCTCGCTCTGTGAGAGTACGTGCTGCGTGTCCTCGGTGGTCTCGCTCTGTGAGAGTATGTGCTGCGTGTCCTCGGTGGTCTCGCTCTGTGAGAGTACGTGCTGCGTGTCCTCGGTGGTCTCGCTCTGTGAGAGTACGTGCTGCGTGTCCTCGGTGGTGTCGCTCTGTGAGAGTACGTGCTGCGTGTCCTCGGTGGTCTCGCTCTGTGAGAGTACGTGCCGCGTGTCCTCGGTGGTCTCGGGCTGTGAGTTTACGTGCTGCGTGTCCTCGGTGGTCTCGCTCTGTGAGAGTACGTGCTGCGTGTCCTCGGTGGTCTCGCTCTGTGAGTTTACGTGCTGCGTCGTGTCCTCGGTGGTCTCGCTCTGTGAGAGTACGTGGCTGCGTGTCCTCGGTGGTCTCGCTCTGTGAGTTTACGCGCTGCGTGTCCTCGGTGGTCTCGCTCTGTGAGAGTACGTGCTGCGTGTCCTCGGTGGTCTCGCTCTGTGAGAGTACGTGCTGCGTGTCCTCGGTGGTCTCGCTCTGTGAGAGTACGTGCTGCGTGTCCTCGGTGGTCTCGCTCTGTGAGAGTACGTGCTGCGTGTCCTCGGTGGTCTCGCTCTGTGAGAGTACGTGCTGCGTGTCCTCGGTGGTCTCGCTCTGTGAGAGTAAGTGCTGCGTGTCCTAGGTGGTGTGTCTGTGTGTGAGAGTACGTGCTGCGTGTCCTCGGTGGTCTCGCTCTGTGAGAGTACGTGCTGCGTGTCCTCGGTGGTCTCGCTCTGTGAGAGTACGTGCTGCGTGTCCTCGGTGGTCTCGCTCTGTGAGAGTACGTGCTGCGTGTCCTCGGTGGTCTCGCTCTGTGAGTTTACGTGCTGCGTGTCCTCGGTGGTCTCGCTCTGTGAGTTTACGTGCTGCGTGTCCTCGGTGGTCTCGCTCTGTGAGAGTACGTGCTGCGTGTCCTCGGTGGTCTCGCTCTGTGAGTTTACGTGCTGCGTGTCCTCGGTGGTCTCGCTCTGTGAGAGTACGTGCTGCGTGTCCTCGGTGGTCTCGCTCTGTGAGAGTACGTGCTGCGTGTCCTCGGTGGTCTCGCTCTGTGAGAGTACGTGCTGCGTGTCCTCGGTGGTCTCGCTCTGTGAGAGTACGTGCTGCGTGTCCTCAGTGGTCTCGCTCTGTGAGAGTACGTGCTGCGTGTCCTCGGTGGTCTCGCTCTGTGAGAGTACGTGCTGCGTGTCCTCGGTGGTCTCGCTCTGTGAGAGTACGTGCTGCGTGTCCTCGGTGGTCTCGCTCTGTGAGAGTACGTGCTGCGTGTCCTCGGTGGTCTCGCTCTCTGAGAGTACGTGCTGCGTGTCCTTGGTGGTCTCGCTCTGTGAAAGGTCCCCAGGGTCCTCAGTGTGAGCCGTTCCTCTGCTAGCGTGTGGCTGGAGGCTGCAGGACTGCGTGCTTGATCATGTCCACCTGTCAGTCAGTGATGGGTGTGGCTGAAGCACCTGAGCTGATAAGAGGGGTGTCCCCATACTAAAGGCCACATCGTGTATGTGTATACAGGTACAGGCTGTGGAGGGTGTACTCGGGCTCCCCTGCAAGGCTCCGGCGGTCCTGAGATGCTCCATCCTGGAAACAGCTCCTTCCAGCTGTGAGAACAAGCGCTGTGGAGTTACTGCGGTAAACCCCGCCCTCCTGTGCTGCAATTGACCGCTAGTATCCCTGAAGCGCGTGTGAGTAAGAGCTAACAGCCAATGATAGCGCGGGGTGGGCGGGGCTTTTGGGTGGAAACGAAATAGCTCGGCTATCCGCGAGCCGCGGATCTCAGAAAGCAGCCACGTGCACGCGCGCACACCCAGTGGCGCTGATGAAGCTCCGCCCTCAGATCCGAGGGGTGTTTGTGTTTGAGCTGCTGCAGTGTCTCGCGGAGTGGCACGTTTTCACCGGAGCGCGCGGACACCGGTACCGGACGGTCTCGTTACATCCGGGTCCTCCGGGTTAATGTTTACGGGACGGGAGAGCAGCGCGTGCTGCTGGGGTGTTTATCAGCGCGGGGTTTACGGCTGAAGGCGGGAGGATGCGTGCGCTGGAGGAGAACCGCGAGGGGAGGTACAATACGCACACGCGCCACTACGCCCACACTACGTCAATACGTCCATTCCAGACATCCTGCAGGAACTCCCACCATCAGGTCCCGACCTGGATCGGAGAAAGGTTAAAGGTCAGTGTAGGAGCGCTTTAGGAGGTCAGGACTGGAGCTACAGTAAAGGAGGACACCCAGAAAGTCCTCCCTAACACAGTGTGAGGAGTGTAGGTGAGAGCGGGTCGGGTGTGAGGTGGGTCAGATGTTCTGTACAGTGGTGGCGATGGGAACCAGGGTTCTCCATGTCTAGAACACACATACAGACACTGTATTGACTATCTACACCACCAGTGGACCTACACGTGTCTTCTGAGTGTGTATGGAATGTTGGTGATGAAAATCTGGAAAACCTGGAAATACTAAGTTCCTTTTTGGGGGACTATTTGACCTCACAGCGCCCTGCAGCATGTATCCCTCCACCATGAATGGAGTTTAAGGCTGAGATCTTCTCCACACTATCATAAACAGCGTCTCAGACATCAGGCAGCGTATTCAGAACCACCTCCTGTAGGAACTTCCTGTGAGGGAGCTTTTAGAGGGGACGTCTGGTTACCTTCACCACCACTGGTGACAGATCTGACTTTCTCTAGGACAGAGTGTAAACGTGTTTACTGTGTAGATTATGGGTGTGTAGATTATGGGTGTGTAGGTTATGGGAGTGTAGATTATGGGTGTGTAGGTTATGGGTGTGTAGATTATGGGTGTGTAGGTTATGGGTGTGTAGGTTATAGGAGTGTAGATTATGGGTGTGTAGGTTATGGGTGTGTAGATTATGGGTGTGTAGATTATGGGTGTGTAGGTTATGGGAGTGTAGATTATGGGTGTGTAGATTATGGGAGTGTAGATTATGGGTGTGTAAACGTGTTTACTGTGTAGATTATGGGTGTGTAGATTATGGGTGTGTAAACGTGTTTACTGTGTAGATTATGAGTGTGTAAACGTGTTTACTGTGTAGATTATGGGTGTGTAGGTTATGGGTGTGTAGATTATGGGTGTGTAGATTATGGGAGTGTAGATTATGGGTGTGTAAACGTGTTTACTGTGTAGATTATGGGTGTGTAGGTTATGGGTGTGTAGATTATGGGAGTGTAGATTATGGGTGTGTAGATTATGGGTGTGTAGATTATGGGAGTGTAGGTTATGGGAGTGTAGATTATGGGAGTGTAGAATATGGGAGTGTAGATTATGGGTGTGTAGATTATGGGTGTGTAGATTATGGGAGTGTAGATTATGGGTGTGTAGATTATGGGAGTGTAGATTATGGGTGTGTAGGTTATGGGAGTGTAGATTATGGGTGTGTAGATTATGGGTGTGTAGGTTATGGGAGTGTAGATTATGGGAGTGTAGATTATGGGTGTGTAGATTATGGGTGTGTAGGTTATGGGAGTGTAGATTATGGGTGTGTAGGTTATGGGTGTGTAGATTATGGGTGTGTAGATTATGGGTGTGTAGATTATGGGTGTGTAGGTTATGGGTGTGTAGGTTATAGGAGTGTAGATTATGGGTGTGTAGGTTATGGGTGTGTAGATTATGGGTGTGTAGATTATGGGTGTGTAGGTTATGGGAGTGTAGATTATGGGTGTGTAGATTATGGGAGTGTAGATTATGGGTGTGTAAACGTGTTTACTGTGTAGATTATGGGTGTGTAGATTATGGGAGTGTAGATTATGGGTGTGTAGGTTATGGGTGTGTAGATTATGGGAGTGTAGATTATGGGTGTGTAGATTATGGGAGTGTAGATTATGGGTGTGTAGATTATGGGTGTGTAGATTATGGGTGTGTAAACGTGTTTACTGTGTAGATTATGGGTGTGTAAAAGTGTTTACTGTGTAGATTATGGGTGTGTAGATTATGGGAGTGTAGATTATGGGTGTGTAAACGTGTTTACTGTGTAGATTATGGGTGTGTAAACGTGTTTACTGTGTAGATTATGGGTGTGTAGATTATGGGTGTGTAGATTATGGGTGTGTAGATTATGGGTGTGTAGGTTATGGGAGTGTAGATTATGGGTGTGTAGATTATGGGTGTGTAGATTATGGGAGTGTAGGTTATGGGAGTGTAGATTATGGGAGTGTAGAATATGGGAGTGTAGATTATGGGTGTGTAGATTATGGGTGTGTAGATTATGGGAGTGTAGATTATGGGAGTGTAGATTATGGGTGTGTAGATTATGGGAGTGTACATTATGGGAGTGTAGATTATGGGAGTGTAGATTATGGGAGTGTAGGTTATGGGAGTGTAGATTATGGGTGTGTAGGTTATGGGAGTGTAGATTATGGGTGTGTAGATTATGGGTGTGTAGGTTATGGGAGTGTAGATTATGGGAGTGTAGATTATGGGTGTGTAGATTATGGGTGTGTAGGTTATGGGAGTGTAGATTATGGGTGTGTAGGTTATGGGTGTGTAGATTATGGGTGTGTAGGTTATGGGTGTGTAGGTTATGGGTGTGTAGATTATGGGAGTGTAGATTATGGGTGTGTAGATTATGGGAGTGTAGATTATGGGTGTGTAGATTATGGGTGTGTAAACGTGTTTACTGTGTAGATTATGGGTGTGTAGATTATGGGAGTGTAGATTATGGGTGTGTAGGTTATGGGTGTGTAGATTATGGGTGTGTAGGTTATGGGTGTGTAGATTATGGGTGTGTAGGTTATGGGTGTGTAGATTATGGGTGTGTAGGTTATGGGAGTGTAGATTATGGGTGTGTAGATTATGGGTGTGTAGGTTATGGGAGTGTAGATTATGGGTGTGTAGGTTATGGGAGTGTAGGTTATGGGTGTGTAGGTTATGGGTGTGTAGATTATGGGTGTGTAGGTTATGGGAGTGTAAATTATGGGTGTGTAGGTTATGGGTGTGTAGATTATGGGAGTGTAGATTATGGGTGTGTAGGTTATGGGAGTGTAGATTATGGGTGTGTAGGTTATGGGTGTGTAGATTATGGGAGTGTAGATTATGGGAGTGTAGGTTATGGGAGTGTAGATTATGGGTGTGTAGATTATGGGTGTGTAGGTTATGGGAGTGTAGATTATGGGTGTGTAGGTTATGGGAGTGTAGATTATGGGTGTGTAGGTTATGGGAGTGTAGATTATGGGTGTGTAGGTTATGGGAGTGTAGATTATGGGTGTGTAGATTATGGGTGTGTAGGTTATGGGAGTGTAGATTATGGGAGTGTAGGTTATGGGAGTGTAGATTATGGGTGTGTAGATTATGGGAGTGTAGATTATGGGAGTGTAGAGATTATGGGTTGTGTAGCGTTATGGGAGTGTAGATTATGGGTGTGTAGATTATGGGTGTGTAGATTATGGGAGTGTAGGTTATGGGAGTGTAGATTATGGGTGTGTAGGTTATGGGTGTGTAGGTTATGGGAGTGTAGATTATGGGTGTGTAGGTTATGGGAGTGTAGATTATGGGTGTGTAGGTTATGGGTGTGTAGGTTATGGGAGTGTAGATTATGGGTGTGTAGATTATGGGTGTGTAGATTATGGGTGTGTAGATTATGGGAGTGTAGATTATGTGTGTGTAGGGCTCGTATGGGAGTTGAGCTTATGGGTGTGTCCTTTCATGGGAGTGTAGATTTATGGGTGTGTAAGGTTATGGCAGTACTCGATTTGATGGGAGTGGTGTAGGTTGGGGGTGTGTTAGATTATGGTGTGTAGGTTAGGGGGGTGTGTAGATTGATGGGTGTCTCCGATTTATGGGAGTGTAGGTTATGGGAGTGTAGATTATGGGAGTGTAGATTATGTGTGTGAACTTGTTTACTGTAATCTTGTCCTGGCTCGTGCTCCGCA
>JAMWET010006323.1:42500-47500 GCA_024036415.1 Prochilodus magdalenae | reverse complement strand
ACGGACCCTATACCTAACAGTACTGTGGGAAAGCCCAGAGACCGCCGGCACCCTCTGAGAGTAGAGTTAATGAGCTGTATGTGTCGTTAGCAGCTTTTATTAGCTCCAGGGAGAAACGTCTTTAACCGCACTGCTGTCTTCGTGTAACACTGCCACGCATCAGCTAAGGCTAATACGGCTAACTAGGCTAATGTTTTCATGCTAACGCTAAGCTACACCGTATGAACCAGGTCATGTGGTCATGTTACTCCAGAGCAGGTGGATTTGATGAGCACAATTACCCACATCCAAAACTCATGGACCACTAAACATCTATGTCTCTCCAGGCTGCAGCCCATGTGTCCCGTTAGGAGCAGACCACCCCCTGCTGGTGATCGGGTGCAGTTCCCCTTCCACCCTCTGCAGTTTAAACGGGGTCTCCTGCATGAGCTCCGCAGGAGCAACACCACTAGAGGGCACCTGATCCAGCAGCTGCCCCGTGCCATCATCATCGGTGTGCGGAAGGGTGGCACTCGAGCCCTGCTGGAGATGCTGAACCTCCATCCTGCCGTGGTCAAGGCCTCGCAGGAGGTCCACTTCTTTGACAGTGACCACAATTACGGCAGGGGCGTGGCCTGGTACCGCCGCAGGATGCCCTTCTCCCTTCCCGGCCAAATCACCATCGAGAAGAGCCCTGCCTACTTCGTGACGGAGAAGGTTCCCGAGCGGATTTTCAGGTTGAGCTCCTCCATAAAGCTGCTGGTGATCGTTCGCGAGCCAACCACCCGCGCCATCTCCGACTACACGCAGGTAGTGGTGGACTCGGACTTGTGTGTGTGTGTGAGTGTGTTATTGTGTGTGTGTGTGTGTGTTATTGTGTTAGTGTGTGTGTTAGTGTGAGTGTGTGTGCGTGCGAGTGTGTTAGTGTGTGTGTTAGTGTGAATGTGTGTGTGTCAGTGTGAGTGTGAGTTTGTGTGTGTGTGTGTTAGTGAGTGTGTGTGTGTGTTAGTGAGTGTGTGTTAGTGAGTGTGTGTGTTAGTGTGTGTGTGTGAGTGTGTGAGTGTTTGTGTGTTAGTGTGTGTGTGTGTCAGTGTGAGTTTGTGTGTGTGTGTGTTAGTGAGTGTGTGTGTGTTAGTGAGTGTGTGTGTGTGTGTGTGTGTGTGTGTGTGTGTGTGTGAGTGTTTGTGTGTGTGTGTGTGTGTTAGTGTGTGTGTTAGTGTGAGTGTGTGAGTGTGAGTTTGTGTGTGTGTGTGTGTGTTAGTGAGTTAGTGTGTGTGTGAGTGTGTGTGTGTGTTAGTGTGTGTGTGTCACTGTGAGTGTGAGTTTGTGTGAGTGTGTGTGTTAGTGAGTGTGTGTGTTAGTGTGTGTGTGAGTGTGTGAGTGTTTGTGTGTGTTAGTGTGTGTGTGAGTGTGTGAGTGTTTGTGTGTCTTAGTGTGTGTGTGTGTTAGTGTGTGTGTGAGTGTGTGAGTGTTTGTGTGTGTTAGTGTGTGTGTGTGTTAGTGAGTGTGTTAGTGTGTGTGTGTGTGTTAGTGTGTGTGTGTGTCAGTGTGAGTGTGAGTTTGTGTGTGTGTGTGTTAGTGAGTGTGTGTGTGTGTTAGTGAGTGTGTGTGTGTGTTAGTGTGTGTGTGTGTGTGTGTGAGTGTTTGTGTGTGTGTGTGTGTTAGTGTGTGTGTTAGTGTGAGTGTGTGAGTGTGAGTTTGTGTGTGTGTGTGTGTGTTAGTGAGTGTGTGTGTGTGTGTTAGTGAGTTAGTGTGTGTGTGTGAGTGTTTGTGTGTGTTAGTGTGTGTGTGTCACTGTGAGTGTGAGTTTGTGTGAGTGTGTGTGTGTGTGTTAGTGAGTGTGTGTGTTAGTGTGTGTGTGTGAGTGTGTGAGTGTTTGTGTGTGTTAGTGTGTGTGTGAGTGTTTGTGTGTGTTAGTGTGTGTGTGTTAGTGAGTGTGTTAGTGTGTGTGCGTGTGTCTGTCATTCAAAGAGAACTCGAGGTAACAAATGAGAACAGATCCACTTTAACAGATGGGATTAAACTCGGCCTGTGGTTCTGCTGTGATTAGCAGTTAGCCGTTAGCATGTTGGTACGTGCTGGTAGCTGCTATTAAATACCCTACATCATTTGTTATTGTGATGTATGTGATCTGTGGCTTGTTATTCCTGCAGCAGCTCCTCCGTCTTCTCCATGTTTACAGAGGTGCTCCAGAGGGTGCTCTGTCCTCCTATCAGCCAACCTTGGTGAACATGTGGTAGGAGACGTCAGGGTGTTAGTCTGGGTGTCTCGGAACGTCTCAGACACCATGGAGCTGTGTTTGGAATAAGTCACACACACAGCCGCTCGATATTCCTGACGCTCATATTTGGGTCCAGATGCTATAACGTTCTGTCTAATGGGGCTGAATACGGTTAGTCCGTGTTAGGTTGGAGCCTGGGAGTATCGGCAGTACTAACCTGAACACTTCTTACTCTGATATAGTTCCTTCAGGGTTTCAGTCATTGTTGATTCCCGGCAGTTAGTCAGATAGAACTTCCATGATGGTGACAGACCACCCGTCAGAGGTCCCGTCAGAAAGCCTTCTTTCTCCCGTCACTGTTGCAGGTCCTGGAGGGGAAGGAGCGTAAGAACAAGACATACCACAGCTTCGAGATGCTGGCCATTGACTCCAGCACCCGGGAGGTGAACACCAAGTACAAGGCTGTCCGCACCAGCATCTACGCCAAGCACCTGGAGCACTGGCTGGAGTTCTTCCCTGTCCAGCAGTTCCACGTGGTGGATGGAGACAGACTGATTTCAGACCCGCTGCCCGAGCTTCGGCAGGTCGAGCGATTCCTGAATCTTACACCCGGAATCAATCGGGACAACCTGTACTTCAACTCCACACGGGGTTTCTATTGTCTGCGCCTCAGCCGCTTCAGGAAGTGCCTGGCAGGCAGCAAGGGAAGGATACACCCGGATGTGGATCCGGCCGTGCTGGACAAGCTCCGGCACTTTTACCGCCCGTACAACCAGAAATTCTACCAGATCACCGGGAGGAATTTCAGCTGGCTGTGAGGATTAAACCTGGAGTTTTTGTCCACTAGGGGGCAGTAGTGCACAGGTCTGTTGACAACTTCGATTTACATTACTTTCAGTTGTGGAATTAAAGGCTTTGGGGGAAACACCGGGCGCGGTTGACGGATACGTGAACGCTGTATGTCCTGATTGTGACTTATAGGAAATCACTATCATTCACACAGCCGCTCGTGCTGGACAGTCTGATGTGCTTACACCTGTTCAGGTAGATGCTTTATCAGATCAGCAGGACCTTCGGCCCAACCAGAGCGGATCAGAAACTCTCTCAGAACACTCCGGAATGTGAACGTTCAGAAACACTGAACACAGAATTACAATAAGACGTAATTCAATGAATCATTCAGAGTAATAAACCTCTCTCACAATACAGGAACAACCAGTGAATCAACCACAGCCTCTTTCTATTAGAACAACAGCCTAATGATGTTCACACTGCAACTAGCAGTCTATCAGAATGAGCGTGCGGGTCGTATTGCCCCCTACACTTCCTGTAGTGTATTACAGTCTGTCAGAATGAGCGTGTGGGTCGTATCGCCCCCTACACTTCCTGTAGTGTATTACAGTCTGTCAGAATGAGCGTGTGGGTCGTATCGCCCTCTACGCTTCCTGTAGTGTATTACAGTCTATCGGAATGAGCATGTGGGTCGTATCGCCCCCTGCGGTTCCTGTAGTGTATTACAGTCTATCAGAATGAGCGTGCGGGTCGTATCGCCCCCTACACTTCCTGTAGTGTATTACAGTCTGTCAGAATGAGCGTGCGGGTCGTATCGCCCCCTATACTTCCTGTAGTGTATTACAGTCTGTCAGAATGAGCGTGTGGGTCATATCGCCCCCTACACTTCCTGTAGTGTATTACAGTCTGTCAGAATGAGCGTGTGGGTCATATCGCCCCCTACACTTCCTGTAGTGTATTACAGTCTGTCAGAATGAGCGTGTGGGTCGTATCACCCCCTACACTTCCTGTAGTGTATTACAGTCTGTCAGAATGAGCGTGTGGGTCGTATCGCCCCCTACGCTTCCTGTAGTGTATTACAGTCTGTCAGAATGAGCGTGCGGGTCATATCGCCCCCTACACCTCCTGTAGTGTATTACAGTCTGTCAGAATGAGCTTGTGGGTCGTATCACCCCCTACACTTCCTGTAGTGTATTACAGTCTGTCAGAATGAGCGTGTGGGTCGTATCGCCCCCTGCGCTTCCTGTAGTGTATTACAGTCTATCAGAACGAGCATGTGGGTCGCATTGCCCCCTACGCTTCCTGTAGTGTATTACAAGTTTTCTATCTATCTGTCCGCCTGTCTAACCATCTGTCTATCTAGATATGTATGTGTCTATATGTCTATCTATCTATTAAACTGTCAGATTTGAAGAGTCAGAGTAATAAGAGTAATATTAGTATTCACATTATTTTCCATGACAACAAGGGAGGGGCCATCTTTGTTTGCTTTGTGTTGGAACTTCAGGTGGCACTGTTATAGCGTACGACCACACATACACACATACAGTATGAGTGGTAGGATGTGTTCAGTTGGAGGAAGTACCTGTAACTGGAAGAAGTGGAGGATCCTTCCAGGAACAGCTGTGTTACCAACACAACACCATCAGAGCGCTGTGGGCACCACGTAACTTACGTCCGCCTTCCAAAGAAGAGGACCTGCGTCTGTGGCTGGACCGCTAAATTAAAACCTCTACCCAAACGTCTGTCTGTCTGCTCCTACCATTCGGTGGAGGGGAAGCCGACTCCAGAACTCCCTGGTTATGACACTCCGGTGAAGCGGACAAGTCGGGTGCTTGTGAGGCTGTCAGGTAAGATGTTAACCTAAAACCTAGCTACGTAGCTATGCTAGCTAGCGTTAAAAAGCTTGTATTTGAGTATAAGTAAGGTGTATGAGTATGAGTAAGGTATGTAGGTATGGTATGTGAGTATGAATAAGGTATGTAGGTAAGGTATTTGAGTGTAAGTA
>JAMWET010006323.1:35000-37500 GCA_024036415.1 Prochilodus magdalenae | reverse complement strand
GTCTGCATGAGTGTTAAGTGATGTGTGTGTTAACGCGGGTCTGCATGAGTGTTAAGTGATGTGTGTGTTAACGCGGGTCTGCATGTGTGTTAAGTGATGTGTGTGTTAACGCGGGTCTGCATGAGTGTTAAGTGATGTGTGTGTTAACGCGGGTCTGCATGAGTGGTAAGTGATGTGTGTGTTAACGCGGGTCTGCGTGAGTGTTAAGTGATGTGTGTGTTAACGCGGGTCTGCATGAGTGTTAAGTGATGTGTGTGTTAACGCGGGTCTGCATGTGTGTTAAGTGATTGTGTTAAGTGGAATATGGAAACATGCAGGTTTGGTGGTTGGTGTTTTGGCCGGTGGGTTCTAGACGTGGTGGGCGTATGTGTTGAGTGAAGGAAGTCCGAGCTGATAGGTTGATTCTGGTGTCTGATGTTCCAGCGTCCTCATAAAGCCACGGCGGAGGAGATGACGAAGTACCACAGCGATGACTACATCAAGTTCCTGCGCTCCATCCGCCCCGATAACATGTCTGAGTTCAGCAAGCAGATGCAGCGCTGTGAGTCCCCTCAGTCCACTGGACAGAACCATCTGTATTGGTACTTGTACATACCCGTGGTGTGCGGTTCTCTGGTTTGGTGATGGTGATGGTAATGCCGCAGTATCGGAATTTCCAGAACATGCCCAGTAAAGGGGTTTCAGGCCCCCCAGGGTGAACGCCCCTGTGGTGGTGTTGCTCATTATCAGATGGTCCAAGTTCCAGACTAACGGGTAATACTGGTGCGAGGGTAGTAGCAGGTCACCCTGAGGGTTTGACCGGAGGGACTGGACCTGAGGGTTTGACCGGAGGTACTGGACCTGAGGGTTTGACCGGAGGTACTGGACCTGAGGGTTTGACCGGAGGTACTGGACCTCAGGGTTTGACCGGAGGGACTGGACCTGAGGGCATGACCGGTGGACCGGACCTAGACAGTAGACTAGGTGGTGGTGGTGCGGTGCCCTGGGCTGTTTGATGTTCGGTTTTTTGGTTGTGGACATTATCCTACTTATAACCTACTTGGTGTGTGTGTGGGTGTGTGTGTGTGTGTGTGTGTGTTTGTGTGTGTGTTTGTGTGGGTGTGTGTGTGTGTGTGTGTGTGTGTGTGTGTGTGTGGGTGGGTGTGTGGGTGTAGTTAATGTAGGTGAAGACTGCCCTGTTTTTGATGGACTGTTTGAGTTCTGTCAGCTCTCTACAGGAGGATCAGCAGGTCAGTGTCTCTCCAATATTCACACTCACTGTTTAGACACTCGCGCACACAGAGACACTCGCGCACACAGAGACACTCGCGCACAGACACACGTACAGTTTAGTGTTTCCAGATCACCTGACTGCGCGTGAGTGGTCTGCCGGACTGTATATACTCTCTAATAGAGGAAGATCGGCAGCGCTGGAATAAAGAACCCGGGTTCTCAGTGGGCATAGTTAGAACCCGGGTTCTCAGTGGGCATAGTTAGAACCCGGGTTCTCAGTGGGCATAGTTAGAACCCGAGTTCTCAGTGGGCATAGTTAGAACCCGGGTTCTCAGTAGGCATAGTTAGAACCCGAGTTCTCAGTGGGCATAGTTAGAACCCGGGTTCTCAGTGGGCATAGTTAGAACCCGGGTTCTCAGTGGGCATAGTTAGAACCCGGGTTCTCAGTAGGCATAGTTAGAACCCGGGTTCTCAGTGGGCATAGTTAGAACCCGGGAGCAGTTTGATCTCCTGAGCTGTTACCGAAGCTAACACTCTGCTTTCCTTACAGCGTCCTTCAGATCCAGCATTAGCAGGACGCGGTCGCTAACTTAGCCTAGCTAGCCTATGTTAGCCTGAACTCAGACGGAGCCCTTGTGGCTGTGATTATGAGCGTTACTGAGATGTCGGTGTGTACGCTTGTACAGTGCTGTGACTGTGTGTCTGAGTGTGATCCTGGTTCTGTTCGTGTAGCCGGTGCCGTGAAGCTGAACCGACAGCAGACTGATATCGCTGTGAACTGGGCCGGTGGTCTTCATCACGCTAAGAAATCAGAAGCATCAGGGTTCTGCTATGTAAACGACATCGTACTGGCCATCCTGGAGCTGCTAAAGTAAGCCCCACCCCCTCAGTGCTGTGATTGGTTCAGTGCTGCAAAACTTTTGGTCTGGGGAGTTTTGACGGTCAGTGTGCTGCTGTTCCTCTTAGGTACCACCAGAGGGTGCTGTATATTGATATTGATATTCACCACGGAGATGGAGTGGAGGAGGCGTTCTACACTACTGACCGCGTCATGACTGTCTCCTTCCACAAATACGGAGAGTACTTCCCTGGAACCGGGGACCTGCGGGTACTGTCTGTCTCTCTCTCTCTGTCTGTCTCTCTCTCTCTCTGTCTGTCTCTCTCTCTGTCTGTGTGTGTGTCTGTCTGTGGGTCTCTATGCTGTGTTTATAATGCATGGTGTGTGGGTGTGTGTGTGTGGGTGTGGGTGTGTGTGTGTGTAGGATATCGGAGCGGGAAAAGGGAAATA